>CM057004.1:57490363-58090363 GCA_029891345.1 Dryococelus australis
TTGGACGTAAGCTTCATTTCTCATTCTCACTCCCAACCAGGCCCAGCAGTGGGTGGGGTTGAACCCCCTTCTCCAACATACGTGACAAACAATTCGCAGCGAATACCGCCCTTGGTGGAATAAGTACATCCTTAAACTAAAAAACACCACAATTTCCAGGCATTCTTGCTTGAATGCATGTAACCCCTTTCATCTCAGTGTTTCTCTTCTGTTTCCCTCCCTTGGGTGCTGTCAAGTCCAGTGATGCAGATAAAAAAATTAGTTCCGATAGCAAGGGGCTAATCCAGGGCTGCCACCAGTCCTGAAGCTGAAATTTGGGTTCCTGTATATAAAAATCCTGTACAATCCTGGAATCATTCGGTCAAATCCTGTAAAATCTGTGGAATTAAAAAAATTGCATAAAATAGAGTGGATATGAAAGACGTTTACATTTAATGCAGTTGTTTTGGTTTGAAATGTACAATCCATTTTAATTCTTTTCTCCACTCACACTTATACTTTAATTTATATGACTGTATCAGTTATAATTTTCGTTTCCTCGCCATTGTGATATCAATGCCAAATGCAAAATAGTCACCAAATTCGGATGGAATGTATAAAAATGGCAATTCGCAGCAAAGGTTCTTTTCAATGATGGCCTTTGCACGTGATCATACAGCTAGGAACAGAAATATGTAGATAACTGTATACCTGCACCAGTGAATAATTTTGAAAATGTTTTGGACATACACTATTGAAGCAAAATGTTACATTTAATTATCCACCTCCATTATAAGAATTGTTCAAACAAATGTATCAATGAAATTGACACACATCGCCGTTGGCAAAGCAAAGTGCTTAAAAAAAACTGCATCTTAAGTTTGCGTTTCAATTTTTCTAGTGTGTTAAAAATCCTTGGCTAAACATTTCACGAGTTACGGCGGCAAATGTCACTTGCCCCAATTAGAACTTTTTTCCCCCCATGGTCGCTCGTGGAATAGCGTGGAAAGGGGTCTGAGTTACGTCCATCAACAGCCGCCTTATATCAGGCTTTTATTGTAGTTGTTTCCGCACACTTTCTTTCCATAACTTACGTCCCTCATGCAGTGGAACTGTAGAGGAAATTTCAATAATCATGACGAACTGAAACAGCTCCTAGTGTCCCTCACCTCTACAGTCATTTACCTTCAGGAAATGCACTTTCGTCCCATAGATGCAATCTCCCTTTGAGGTCACACGTTTTACCGCCTGGATAATGTGTTGATGGACTGTGCCTGTGTGGCGGTGTCTGTCTTGTGGTGAAGGATTCTGTTTACCATGAAGCTGTTGCCCTTCGGCAGTGGCAGTCAGGGTTTTTCCTCAGTATGTTTGTCACTTTTTGTAGCCTATGTCTCCCCCTCCCCCTCCCCGCAAACTCGACTTCATGTAAGGTCAGCTAATTTTGATGTCCTTTCATCTCGGCTCCAACCGTCATTTCTGATCGTTGGTGACTTGAACACTCACAATCAGGTATGGGGACCATGGGGACGGTCTGAGTCGTGTGGTAGAGTCGTTGCTCACCATCTCTTGTATTGCCCTGTTGGACACTGGTACTCCTACACATTTCACCAACCAAACTTGGACTTCGTCCTGCATCAATCTTTTTTTTGTAGTCCAGTTTTGGTCACACACTTTGGTGTATTTACCCGGATCTCTGTGGAAGTGACCACTATCCGATTATGCTAGATCAGGTTTTGTTTCCAGCCCCACCCATACCACCTTCCTGGGTGCTTAAAAAAGCGGATTGGGCATATTTCCAGAAGAGTTCCCCCCCCCCCCCCCCCCATTTCACTGATGAGGTTCCTCTAGACGTGAATGTGGTGGTGTAACCCATCACCTCTATTGTGTCAGCTGGGGAGGCTGCTATTCCCCAATTTTCATTTTGTGGTCGTAGGCATGTTCTATGGTGGAGAGGGATGCTGTCCATGCTCGATGTGCACACACTTAAGTGCTCACCCCACTCAAAGCTAACCTGGAGGTCTTGCGTGTTTGTCGGGCTCACGCCAGACGTGCCATCAAGGACAGCTGGTGGAAATCCTGGAGGGACTTCCTTTCGTCGCTCACGGTACATGCTACCAGAAAATTTATGTGGGACAGTATTTGGAAGTTGTGCAGACAATCTCTTGCGACACAGGTTTCTTTCCTTCGGGTCAACAACAATATTGTTACCGAGGTGTCAAACGTAGCAGATTTCTTTGGTCAATATTTTACAGATATTTCAAGCAATGTACATTACACTCCCTCATCAAGGAGACATGCGAGACTGTGGATGTCCACTTTGATGGCTCAGATGAGGACAACTACAACCAGCCTTTTACCCTTCTCTATTTGGAGCAGTTTTTATCACACTCGAGCATACATCTTTTGGCTCCTACAATATCCATTTTAGAGTGGCTCCAATATCTTTTTTTCCTGTACCGATACCAATACAGATACCAATTCACTTTGCAATGAATTTTTGTATTCCTGTAAATATTATGTTGAAATTCCGTACAAGGGTATTGTTTATGAACGTGAGTGAAGAAATTATCGCACAGGAGAAAAACTATTCATTTTTTTTTGTGATGTGCAATCAATACAAGCTGAAATATGGTAATTTTTGTGTTCAAAGAAAGTGACAACTTGATTTCACTGTCTGTAACCAATACTAATGTATTGGCCTGATACCATTCCCTTCAAGAAATAGGTACAGTATCTGAGCAACTCTATCCATTATTCTATGTTGTAACACCTCCCACTTAATGGGAAATTGTTTTTGTTAAGAATTTTGAATAATATTTGGACCTCTGGTATTTTCCCCTTGAGTTGGTGCGAGTGGACCCTTGTGCCCATCTTGAAACAAGGGAAAGTCAAAGGCGACGTTTCCAGCTATCGTCCTCTTTCACTCGCCAGCTGCATCTGTAAGACCAGTGGAGCATATAGTTAATGCACGTATGGTATACTGTCTAAGAGACCTGGCTGCTTTTATCGCATCTTCAGTGTGGTTTCCGCTGAAATTGTTCTGCTGTGGATCATGGATCATTTGGTCAGCTTGAAGCCGGTTTTTTTTTTTTTTTTTTTTTTTTTTTTTTTTTTTTTTTTTTTTTTTTTTTTTTTTTCCCCTCAAGGGCAGCACCACTTGCCATTTTTTTTGACCTGGAGAAGGCATATGAAACATGGTGACGTGGTATCTTGAGACAGCTGTCCACTTGGTGATTTTGTGGAGATCTCCCTGATTTTATACAGCAATTTATGTACTTCAGTCAGTACCTTCAGCATTCACAATGGTTCTTCCTATTTTCGGGAGTTCGTTCAAGAGAGTGGTGTGCTGCAGAGTAGCATATTTAGTGTTACCCTTGACACGTGCCCGGATAGGCTACTAGGCATGGTGGTAGAGGATTTTGTCCGCTAGACCAAAAGCAGGCTGGTCTAGTTTAATAGATGGCGAGTGACAAGGGGTGCTTGCTAGCACGTACTTATTGCTTCTTGGGTACCGTGGTCGTAGTGGGTTTTACCGAGACATAGCGAGCTTGACCTACGCCAAACTGGCGATTCTACAAGTGAGATTCATTTGTCCAGAAGTGGACGTTATCCCAGCCGAATCATGTAGCAATGCCGGTTAACAGTCCTTTCACAATGGGATGACACGAAAGATGAATTCGGATACACGGAAATACAAATATGATGGTTACCGGAGCAGCCAATACTGACTCGTGTCTGAGTTGGGCAGCGCAGTCCCGTTCTGCCTGTCGCTCCAGAGTGGGTTGAGGAAGTGCACTTGACTGTGGCTGCAAGGAACGCTGCGTTTCATTCCCTACGTTTAAGAGCGTGCCTATGCTTGTAAGGCATAGAGTCTCTGCTTACAGTATGCTAAGTGCACAGTGACATGAACAAACTAAACTCAGTTTATAGTGTCACTCTGGTTTTGTCATGCTGACCAGGCTCTGTTAAGTCTCCACTGATGCCCATGCATGTGGGCTGATCAGAGACGGGGAGCTGTTTGGGTCACCAATGTCGCCACTGGATGTGCGTTCACAGGGAGATGGACGTTGGGTCTCGAGCTACAGATATCCCAGCACTAACAATGCTGTGGGATAAAGTAATGACTCGAGACTGTCGCTTCTCCCTGGGTGAAGGTGTTTCTAGTTGTTGTGGCTCGTCCGTTCCTCTCCGTCAGCACTAATACAATACTGTGGCAGTTGGAAAGCAACAAGTGGCCATCTAATAGGTGTGTATAAAATATGACTGACTCCTGAGGGGCGCCCGCTGTTGAAATTAAATCGGTTATATCAATTACCCAGTTCTTGTCAATGGTGTACATAACAACCTGTGTGTAGCAGGCAGACAGATAGATACTCTCAGAAATAAAAGTATGTTTATTGATGGTTCAATAAACATGTGACGCGTGCTACCTCCTACCGGGCAATTGAGTGCTGAAGGTTACTACACTGGTCAGGTGTGGGTGACCTGGTTCTAATGGAAAAGTGGGAAAGAAATACCTAACGAGAAAAGATGCAATACTTTTAAACTGGTCTAAGAAAGGTGTCTCGAGGAGACAAAGTGAATTTAACGTGTTTATGAGCGTGTTCGCTGGTTGACGCTCGTCGACGGTGAAGTTTCTGCAGGGGGATGTACTTAAGGCTGTGAAGTTCTCTAGAGGTCCAAGCACTGAGCAGTGCTGTAGAAAGTCGTGAGAGAACAAGAATGACTTGAGCTCAGCAGCGTCCTGACTTATATAGTGGAAACTTGTTGGCTGCCGGTGTGGGGGAGGCGTGACACGTCCTCCTACCCTGGTTAGTGTGGGAATGCTTTGGTCAGTGTTTCTGTTTTGTGCCTCGTCGGTGGTGCTTGGCCTTGCCTGAGGTCTGGGCAGCTTGTTGGCTCTCATTGGCGGAAGGGGGGTTGGCGTGCCTGTCGGGTTGCGTAACCTCCAGGTGAAGAGAATATGCTCATAAATACCTTCTGCCAGTAGGGTAGACAACGTGTCACGTCTGTAGTGGTGATGAGATACTCTTGGCAATGATTCGTATTCGATTAGGTGTATAAGCGGCATGCGTCACCCTGTTTACTATCACCATCAATGGCATTGTGTGTCAGTCATTCTGCCACCTGTGGAATGTGTGTACCGGCAGAGATGATGTGGTGCTTTCTCGTCTTTGCATCGGGCACACGTGTGACACACAAGTATCTGCTTTGTGGGGAACCCTCTCCTGAGTGTGATGCCTGCAGCACTCCCTTAGTGCAGCACATTTTGTTGGAGTGTCGCATGTATGGCCAGGCTCATCACACTTTTAATCATCTTAACAACCTACAGCAAATGCTGTGTGTTGGGGATACGTCTGTGAGCGGCGTATTCCCATTTTTACATGCGATGGGTCTTTTTAATGTGTCACGACTTGTTTTTTTTTTATTCTTGTGCTAGTGCTCGTCTGGAGTATTTTATCCAGTTTTGTTTGTTGTTTTTGTGATTGCCCTTTTGCCTCCTTTGAGGGTTTTATCTTTTTATTAATTGCCTTATGTTTTATTTTCCATGGAGGTTTTTATTAGTTTTCCCCCTGACTTGTTGCCTCCACAGGAGGCAAAAACCAAAGTGGCAAACCAATTGCTTCCGAATGGAATTTTTTATTGCAGAAATGTAAACTTGCAGTAGGGCCTTATTGAAATGACCCACCACAATTTCTATAAATAAAGTTGTTAGGGCAGGTTGGTTGCTATAGATATTTTGGGAAATTTTGAACAGTGTACATTTGCTCATTTTTTGCATGAACTTTTTGTTCAATCATCTCTCAGCATGAAAATGATAAACATTTAAATTTAAATATAAAGTTATTTTATTGGATAGAAGTCTTATGAAAAAAATGATACCAGAGAGGTACTATATACTTAGCCTCCCTTTGTCTCACAAAAGGTTAGAAACATTGAGGGGAACAAGGTTTTTACCATGCAGTAAGTCTACTATGTTAAATTGTCCTTGTCACAAAAATGACCATGTAGTTTTAATTAAATATATATATATTTTAATAGGTATATTTCATGAGGAAAAAATTATGTTCAAGAGATGTACACTTCGACCCCATTATCTCCCAATGTGTTAAAACCTCTATAATAATGTGATATATACTGTTGAGAACAATTGAAAAAACATAAAGTGACACTTATGTAGCTTGTTAATTATGCTAAATACGCCCTGCGATAATACCTATGTTAAGTGTGTTTCATTCTATTGTAATGCATATTCGCCAGTTGGCAGTATTGTGCCTTGTGTTTTAATGTTGTTTGTTTACAGTAAGTAATTTTTAGATGTGTCATGGCGACCACATAAATTGGTGGTTGTGTGCAACTCGGATTGTATTCTTTTTTGGTAAATCTGCTGTTTCAAGTTTTCGAGTTCATTAAATAAATGGGTAAAATAAACTATGTTTATTTTACAACATATACCAAACATTGCAAGTCCAAGTTAAATTGTGTCGTGTAATATCAATATGATTTTTGCATGGAATATTAATTCAATTCATTACAGTAGTATTTCGCGATAATTCGAGAATCGGATAATTCGGGACATATTATTTGATGTAAATTATTAATAGTCTTATGCACCATTGTATGTGGTGCACGGGCCAGCAAGAGAGGTTTTGCAAGCCAGCGCAGTCTTGTATATTTATTACCCATGGCTGGGAAGAAAGAATGGAGGGCAGAGGGATAGATAATGGTGGGGCGGGCAGAAATGGAGGATGGGGTGGGCTGGGTCAAAGCAGCCAATCTGGCTGTTGTGCAGCGGAGGTGGATGAGTCATTCCTCCTGGGAATTTCCACCAATTAGTGTGGTTTTTTTTTTTTTTTTAAGTGTTCTTTTGTCGCCAGTTTTTCTTGCATGTTTGTTCACTGCATTCTGCAAAAAAAATAGTATCTGCAGTTTCTGTTTCTGAGCAATTGATGTCCATCGCCTTAGGCATAAACCGCATCTCTTCCGGAAACTTAGCAGCCACCCATACTAACTCGCTCTTAATGCTGTTATGGGAATATTTTTGTTTCAGTTTTTCCGGCTTCAAACAGAAGCATTTCTATGGTGACAGAATATCCATTATTCCTAGTAGTGAGCACGTCCTGAAACAGCTCTTTTTCCAGTTCTGTCTGGTGGTTTACATTTTTTAGGCAATTTTTCCAACATTTTTCTTCCCCTGTGTCAACACCGTACATTTTTATCGTCGTCACATTGTCACCCTGCTTCCCTTTTTCCATGTTTGCATAATCTTCAACTAAATTTTGTGTTAATACTCTTTCATTCCTTTACCATTATCACTCATGTTTATGTATCTAGGAAACACGAGAGAAAGTAAATGAATTGAAGGGATTGATGCAGCACTGTTGTAAACAGCCTGGCAAGGTCATGCATTCATAACTACTGTACTGTTGCCAAGGATGGCTGCGATCACTACACAAGAGCACATGAAAAAACATCGGTTTTTTAAAAAGGTTCTGCAGCCTGTATTTTCATGCAACATATACATGCCAAAATACAACAATAATGAATACTTTCTTTTCTGACATTTTTTTTTTCAGAGTTTTGTGTTGATAGAAAATTTCTTTTCAAAACATGTGTAATAAATATTTTAAATGCCATGTGTAATCAACCATGCACAAGCTAAGATACAAGTTGTACAATTTCATTTTTTAACTAATTTAATTTCTAACTTTCGAAAGCACTGTTTTCCGTCCATCCGCTACATCACTCACATTCATTCTAACAGCGTGTGCTGGTGCCAATGCCTAATAGGACTCTGGAGCAGTGACTTCACACAACGTAAGCCTTCATATACTGCTGTGTGCCATAGGCATGTCTCTTATGAGCACTTCTGGGCTTTTAACGGTTAATTACTCGTTCCCGATCATTTAAGATTAATGAGGTTCAACTGTAGTCAGATGCCTTGCAGAAACATTGACACTCCACGCATGTACTCAGCATCCTTTTGTCATCTAAATGTTTAAATATAGCATGGCAACAGAATGTAGAGTCAATTTTCAGTGGCTTCTTGCAGGAAAATTGGATAATTTGTCACTGTATCTACTTAAATTACTGATGATTGTAAAGAAACCAATTTTAATAGCCGTTGATGCATGCCGCTCTACTACTAATCAACTACGATTACAACTCATCTCTAAGCGTACCTACTTCCACTGTACAGATGTGAGAGACACGTACAGGAAATTTTCCAGATGAATTCTCTCCACCTGAAGGTAACGCATCCCGGCAGGCACCCCCTGCCCCCTTCTCTACGCTGAGAGTCCACGAGCTGCCCAGACCTCGGGCAAGGCCGACTACTGCCGAAGAGGCACGAAGCAGAAACGTTGACTACTGCTGACCCGAGGTTTTTGACACTCATGCCAACCAAGGCAGGATGTTCGCCCTCCCCGCAGCCAGCGCTGGCAGCCTACAAGCTTCACCTATATAAGTCCAGATGCTGCCAGGCTCGGGAGTAATTCTTTTGCATCCTTTCTTGCAACATCCCAGAGCATGCTGGGACCTCCGGAGATCTTGTAAGCTTCAAGTAAGCCCCATGCGGCTACTTACCAAGTCTCGATGACCAGTGAACACGTACATACGTATTTAACTTCACTTTCTCTCTTTTAGACACCTTTTACTTAGCTCAGTTTAACTTTAATTAATTTTGTATTAGTCTAGAAACAGCTATTCCCCTTTTAACCTAGAACTAGGTTGCATACACCTGGAACCGCAGATACCTTTAGCACTCCACAGTTTGGTAGGAGGTAGCATGGGTCACATGTTTATTTAGTATTCAATAAACATTCATTGTTCACTACTCTTCCGCTTTTCTTTTACAGGGTACTTGTCTGTGTTAACGGTTAGAGACGGAATACAACTTGCACTGCCGGCAGGAACCAGGAGATTGTTAACATCCACATTAGACGGCTACCTGTTTCTTCCCAGCCACCTGAGCACTAATTTAGTACTGGTGGGGAGAAACGATGATGCCCCAATCACTAGAAACACCTTCGCACAGGGAGGGGCGCTACAAGCTAAGGTTATTTCTCGCTTTGAGTACTAATTCAATGCTGGAGTGACATTAGCCTGGGGTTTGCCTCTCAACCCGGTGAGAACACACAACCAGTAGAAGCTTGATGGTCAACACGGCTCCATGTCCCTGATCAGGCCACATATTTGGGGGATCAGTGGGGACTCTTATCGAGCTCGTGCCAGCAAGTTACAAATGGGTTATACTGTAAGAACCGTTTCTGTCTAAGTGCATTACGTAGGCTGTCAAACCGTTGTACTGTGTCACTTACAAGGTAAGGAGTGGCAAAAGACTTAGGGAACGATACCTAGCTCACATTGCTATCGAACCGTGGATGGTGTTACCACCTCCTACGCAGAAATGGCAGACGGAACGGGACAGCGCCACCCAACTTGAACACCAAGCAGTAGTGCCTGTTCCGGTCATAGTAATCCACTTGCCACCTTGCGTTCATACTCATCCATTGTACCACGCTATGGTAAGAGGGTTGTTAAACCGTGCTGAGTCAAGATACGGCTGGGCAAATCCAAGCTTCTGGAGCCGTGAAACCTACAACTGGAATCGCCGCTTCAGAGTGGACCGAGCTCGCCACTATTGGGTGAAACCAGCATCAACAACAACACCCAAGATGACAGTGTAAGTAAGCGGTAACCAGCACCCCTCGCCTCACACCTTCTAACCAGATTTTACCACCCTGCTTTTGGTCTAGCGGAAAAATCCTCGACAAACGTGCCAGTCAGTCTAACCGGGCACGTGTCACTGTATTTATTAGTTGCTCTCAAAAATTTTTTAAACAAATATTATTCACTTAAAAATTTCACTTGGTTGACAAGGTTCAATTGTTGTGATGTAACATTGCTTACATATACAAAGAGTTGTTTCACACGTGCTGAACGATGTTGAAGAGGGGAGGGGCGGGCAGCTGCTGTTAGCTAACTGTAATAACCTACCAGGTTCCTACCGACCATGCCCATGGGTTACTTGCCTTCCCTCTCTAAAGACTTCTCTCTCATAGCTGATTTTGCACGACCAATAGTAGTTTCCAGGTGCGTACTACAGTGGATGTTTTGATACATTTGCACATATTGTTACCATCTTAATACAGTGGACAAATGTGATCTTTGCAGTACTCTACTGTGCATTTACACGTCTCTTCAAAGCACTTCACCATGCAACTTCTTTATTTTTTTTTTTGCAGTACAAGTTATCGAAACACAGTGTTTATTGTGTATGCGGTTCTTTATTTATCGAGTATAAATAGCAAACCTGTGTGGTTGATTTTAACTAGTAATGGGCCGATACCAACAATACCGATTCTCAACTGCCAATGCCGCCGATAACAGGGATGCTGATACCAGGTTTGACGAGTACAACAATTCTCTATTCCCAATATTTGGAAATACTTTTTATTACTTAAATTTAAGTATTCAGTTTTGTGAACACACTAAGCACTTTGTATTTGGTGTCTGTAGCATTGAAATGAAATAAAACACTAATTTTAATAATAAATGATAAGATTGACAGTATAACTGGGCAAATAAGTGACTTACCAATGTGTGAAGCAACTGGGGAGGGTTAAATCTCTCTCTCATGGGTATACATTCATATAAGTCATTGCCCCCTGCCACCTTGCACGCCGTAGACAGAGAGATCTCATTATTATATAAATTATGTGCAGAACTTTGCTTTAACAGTTTTTATTACCCCCTTTCCCCCCAGAAATGTTACTTGTCATAATTTTATTGGCCAGCTGAATTGCTCTTCCACAGAATAGATTCAAAGATTTTCAGCCATTTTTAAACTGGTTATGTATGCAAACATCCAATAACTGTATCTGAAATACATCACTTGCGCCACCATTTATCACTCCCAACATGTCTGCGGCGTGGTACGACATGGAAGCCTGGCTTGCTACTTTCCCTTACACACTTGACTAGAAGAGAAGGTTTCCTAACAACCTGCATGGTGACCTAGCATCCTTTCTCTTTCACACCCTTGTTTCTGTCTCCTTACACACCTGGCGTGGTTGCAAGACAAGTTGCTTGGCGATTGTACAAATTTTATCAAGATTTTCCATCGCTCAAACTAGTTGTACCTATCTTTAATAGTATTTCAGAGCTAATGGTTTTGCCAGAAAATTTTACGCAATACATTTTAACTAGGAATTAATTGCAAAGATGTTTACTTTTGTGATTAATGCCTGTCTTTTCCCTGTAAATTCTGGTGTTTACTGTATCTGGCATGAAATCAACATGATTTTAAAACAAAATATTAAATTAACTCAAAATATTAAATTAACTCAATGGACACTATCTTTGTAAATAAAATGATATGCCTATAAGCATACACTTGATGTCCTCTTGTTGCCATAAATTGTTTTAACATCAAGCAAATTGTATTACCAAGCGTAAAGTTGATTTTCAGTATCTTCTTGTGGGGATACCGGGGGATTTATATTAATTTATTTCAATAGACATGCATCTTTTGAATAAATTGATATCCTGTAAGGGCTTATTCTACCCCTTTTTTCTAAAAATGGGTAAGTACCGAGCCTGAGTGCGCTGTAACTCATGTCGGGGAAAATCAGAGGATGTGGTTTTGAATGATTAATTATTAAAGTCTGTGAAGTGACGTGTTGGTCGAGAATTTTGTCGCTAGACCAATAGCGGGGTTTTTAAGTTAGACTCGACGGGGTTTGGCGAGGGGTGTTGGGATTGACTTACACCATCGTCCTAGCTGGTGTTGTCCGGGTCTTCACTTAATGGTGGCGAGTTCACCCCACTCTGAAGCGGCGATTCCAGGCAGTTTATTTACTGCTCCAAAAGTGCGGGTTTGACCAAACGTACCCTGCCTCAGTCTTGTTGACTTACCCTCTCACCACGGGATGGTACTCTGGGCTGGTACGAATTGATGGGAAAATAAATATACAATCACCACCGTAGCAGGGGCGATTGCTAGGCGTCTGAGTTCGGCGGTGCGGTCCCGTTCCGCCTGCCTTTCCCTTGTGGGAGGTGCGAGTACATTCAACTACTTGGCAGCAAGGAAAGTTATGTTTTGCTCCCTATGTTTTTTGTTCCTTGCCTTCATAGTCACCGCTTAACGAGATATGAAGTGCACCTTGACGAGGAAACAACTTTACAGTATATGTCAAGTATTGGCTTGCTGACACAGGCTCTGTACGAGCCTCCACTGATCCCCCACGCAGGCTGATCAGAGACGTGGAACTGTGTGGGCCACCAATGCGTTACTGGATGTGCTTTCATGCAAGATCGAATGGCAGGTCTTAGGCTACGGTTACTCCAGTACTAACAGTGCTCTGGAGCAAGGTAATATCCTGGGATTGTCGCCCCTCCTTGAATGAAGGTATTACTAGTGGTTGTGGCTCCTCTGTTCCTCCCCTCCAGCACTAACAGTGCTCTGGCGGTTGGAAAGCAACAGATGGCCGTCTAATGGGTGTGTATGACTGACCGACCCCTTCTAGCAGGTGATTAGAATGATACTCTGTGAAAGAAAAGAAGTAGAAGTATAGGGAACAAAGTATGTTTATTGAGGGCCCAATAAACGTGCGACACGTGCTACCTCCTACCAAGCAGTAGAACGCTGAAGGTAACTACGCTGGCCAGGTGTAGGCGACCTGGTTCTAAGTTGAGAGCGGGAAGATATATCTAAATGGTAAAATATATACAACTAATAAACTGTTGTAGTAAATGGTGTCTAGAGGAAACAAAGTGAGTTCAATACGTAGGAGTGCATGTTTGCTGGTTTGTCGACATAGGGGTTGTGCTCAAGACTTGGGAGATCTCTGTATGTCTCAGCACTGAGCAGTGCTCGAGATGACGCGAGAGAAGAAACAAGAATGACTGCCCGAGCCCGGCAGTGTCTGGACTTATATAGGTGAAGCTTGTGGGCTGGCGGCACGAGCTGCGGGGAGGACGAGCATCCTGCCCTGGTTGGCATGGGAGTCGAAAAACTCGGGTCAGCAGTAGTCAGCGTTTCTGCTTCGTGCCTCTTCAGCGGCGCTCGGCCTTGCCTGAGGTCCAGGCAGCTTGTGGACTCTCAGCGGAAAGTATGGGGGGTGGCATATCTGCCAGGTTGCGTAACCTTCAGGTGACGAGAATTCGCTTATAAGTTCCTGTTGCCAGGTAGCGTAGGCAACCAAGAATTTGTGTGGAAAATTCTTTGTACATATTTCGTACGTCTGCAGCAGTGGAAGTAGGAACCTTAGCGATGAGTTGTAATCGTAGTTGATTAGTAGTAGGAGCGGCACTTGTCAGAAGAAATCAATTTTAATCGCTGTCTATTCATTTCTGTCTCAAAAATTTCTCCTTATACTCAAAATGAAGTAATTTGTCCTCATTTTACAGTGAACAGCCTATAACGACCAATATTTTTATTTAAAAATAAAACAACGGAGCAAATATTCAGGTTCTCAAACTTATGAAGCCAATAGCTGGTCTGTTGTAGGATCTAACTGATTGTGTTGACAGATCTGAGCAGTAGAGAAGCAACTAATTTTAATTTTTAAAAAATTTACTGTTCCAACATAAAATAATAATGAAAATCATTGAAATGACAAATTTGTAATTACAATATTTAAACGGAGATGTTAAATAAGTTGAATGAATATTTGTCTGAAAAATGTGTCGTGTTGGTAACGGTGCAAACACAACTAGTTGTAAAAGGGTGATGTTATGTACAAACTAAGTATTTACCTCAGACAAACTGAAACGTTACTGTAATAGTAAATTCATCAACATGTCTGAAATTATTGGAAGATATGTGCATGTTTCATCTTCAAAGTGTTTAAAGCCTTTATATATTTACCTCATCAATTTATCTTTATCTTGTTTTCCTAAGTTGGCAGAGCTACATGAAAAAAGTATCACAAAGATACATGTTGAGATAAATATGTGCATATAAAACAGATTAACGCTAATTTAATAATTTGATACAATAGACAATTTAACTGGGCAAATAAGTAACTTAACAGTCAAGGAAAAAATGTTACCAGACAATAGAGCGAATTACAAACTGGGTTCATTAAAATCAACCTTCAAAACTTTAGGCAATCTGATGCGGACTTGGATATAAGATCTGAGAAATACCATACATAACTTCAACATACATGCTTGTTTAAACCAACAGCCTAAAGATGTCATTGAAAAGAATTTTTTGAAATCAATTTAATATTAAATATTTAATTGAAATTGAGCAAAATTTTTTAAATTTATATTAATATTTTCGCTTAGTATTCCTTCGTCAGTCGAGCCGTGCTTAATCTCTTAGTTAAAATGAACTGATATATTTGCGATAGTTTTTGCCAATTACTACTTTCCAAGTCTTATTCAGACCTTTAACACTCGAACCAAATCCACAGCCAACAGTTTCCAATAAGAACTTCACGCGTCAATCTCATCACTTTCAATACTGTAACAGTGTTTTCATTGCCCCCAACTTACGATTGCAGTAAACGTGTAAGAAGAATAATAATACAGGTTGCTTTCTCATTGTCACCGACATACAAATGCAGTAAAACAGTAAAATCGTAAGAAGAAAATAAAACAAAAAACTTTTGTGTGGTGTAAACAATACTATCAATAGCACCAGTTGTCAATAAACTGCATTGTTTTGCTTTATTCCAAATATATTTTGGGTTTGACAGAATATCTGATTGATGGATGCTGTAAATTAATGCTTTACGAGATGTAGCATGCTGGGTAATTTAACATTGTGTTAAATTGGTGTTAATTAATCGGTGAGTAATAATCTGCAAATAATATTTAGTTGCCGCCTATGCGATAGTCGTGGTATCGGCCGGTTAATTGGTATCAGCATCGGCCCTTCCTTAGTATTTATCTTCGTAAGCCCACGTATTTAGTCATTTTGAACTTGCGTAAAACATTAGCAAGCATAAGGTTTAGAATCTTTAAAATACTGTATGATGGTATATGGAACAGATATGCTAGTAGGAAGTATACAGCGATGTAAGAGTTCTCTTCATGGTAATCCATTTTTATGTACGCCTCCCACCCAATTAAATTGCAGATTTTTTTTTTTTGTTAGAAATCTAATTTATTTCTGTTAGTGTCAAATTCCCTACCTTTTGTTTCACCAAATTACCAAAAGCTGATGTGAAATGTGCATGCTGCCTGCACCTTGCAAGGTAGGCTTTGCACACAAGTTGGCATTACAAAGGGAGCTTTGTTCTTCACCCACTTCTCTCTTTTGCATTCCCTTGTGTAACTTGTGCATATAGCAACAGAGACAGTCTATATCAGCATAAGTTGCACATCTTTTCCTTCTGTCGTGAGGAGTCTTAAGAAAAAATCATGACATCCTTGTGTTAGTCTTTGTTTGCACTGTTTCTTTTCGATTAATTTTGTGATGGTGCTGGTGAAACTTTTATTTATGGCTCTTCAATTTTGAATTCCAATTTCAATTGGAAATGTTTGCATTGATTTTTATAATTTTTTTGGTTTACCATTGTTAATTTATTTGATCGCTGTTTTATTTATGGTTTTAGATTTCTGCTTTTTGCTTTGATTTATTGATGGCCAATTAATTTTTTTGGTTACACTTCAAACATTTGAGTTGGTGAGATTCGTGGAAATGAGCAGAATACCCTCCATCAGCAGAAGTTCTAAAGTATCATACAGCTCTCACGTCTGCCACGTATGTAAGCATACTAATTTATTTAATTAAATTCCTTTTGTCTGTGGTATACCTACGTGTGTTTGTGTGTTGAACTAGAAATGTACAAAACATTTTGGGTGATTGTATTACTGTATTACTTTTTCAAGGGGTCTGTAAAATAAAATGCTGTATTCAAGGAAATATTATAAGCAGGAAACAGTTGGTTGTCTTAGTAATTTTTGTGACCATCACTTCAAAAATACTTTATAATTCAAATATGCTGTTTTCTTTATCTGTTTGTAGGCCACTGCATTGCTAATATGTCTGAAATTTTACTTAAGAGAAAAATTTCATTTGAGATGCCAGAAGGAACTGAACAAATACTGATGTTTATAAGCAGGAAATGAAACCTTATCAATCCTTATGGAGAAATGATGGGACCATGAAATAATGTTGTTATATGTAGGAATGTAATAACAGGGTTTTACTGTACCTGGTAAAGTATGTAGTATGTTGCATCAATTTATTCAATCATCTGTTTTTTTCATTACGAGAATTTTGACCCTTCAAAGCAAGCAATCATTGTTTTTGCCACAGCCATTTTAAACTG
Source organism: Dryococelus australis (assembly GCA_029891345.1). Classification (NCBI taxonomy): domain Eukaryota; kingdom Metazoa; phylum Arthropoda; class Insecta; order Phasmatodea; family Phasmatidae; genus Dryococelus; species Dryococelus australis. The sequence goes on from CM057004.1 coordinate 57,506,635, forward strand.
GCTATTTCTCCAACATCTGCTGCTGTATTTCCATTTACCTTGTGCTAAGGTGGGCTAACCTGTGCACTAGCTGCCAGCATCCTCATTTGAATGTACGTAATAATGTAGTGTTATCTTGCAGGCTTAAATGTTTACAAGGGATAAGGATGCACCCATCTTTATTGCACTACCCACCCCTACTCTAGTCATCATTTAGGAGTGGTTTATTGTCCTTGATGAAAGTGCTGACAGTTGCCATGTTTTGTATGTTGCAAATTTTTGGCTGCTCGGGTCATATACTTCTTCATAGCACCTTCTTGCCCAACCTTACTGTGATATACTTATGGGAGGAGAGTATAGATTATTGGTTATTGGGGCATTGTGGTTGCATTGTCTGCTTACCTGAATGTTGCATTCTGTGTTGTGAACCATTTTGTTAGCCCTTGTAATGGTTGACCCTTTACTAGCAAGCACTCTAATGCACGAGCCCAAAGTCAACAGCCATAGAAGCTTTCTAACTGCCCCTCGTGACCTTAATGAGGCAACATTTGTTTCTGCAAGGTAAGCAAGGCTCCTTCCATTAATAGCACCTGACCACCACTGCCTATCTCCATCCTGCCACAAATCATGTGTACATTTCTACCAGACGCCAGCCTTTCACTTGTTAGGAACTCTCAATTCATTCTCTATGTATGCAACCAATTGGGGGAAGGTTAGGACCACAGTTCTGGGTGTATGTCAGCCGGTTGTTGCAGAAGGACCTGGAAACCAGATCCTAAGGAACTAGATCCTCCATTAGTGGATGCATGCTGCTGTGTGTAGCTTGACTGGCTAAGGCTTACCCAGGCAGCAGAACTTATCCCATTCCAAGGTGTAAATCCCAATGTATGGATTGCTGACACCACATTCGGAGTGCTTCACATCTGATGGTCTGTGTAGCAATCCAGGAGCCTGGTGTTTTTTTATGGATGAGTGACAGTGTGTGCCAAGAAAAAGATGCAAATTGCATTGCCTCCAAACACCTAACTCCCTATTCCAGGAATAGTAGATATCCTTAGCAATAGCTCTAGATATGCATACTCCTTTTAAACATCCTATAAGTGGAGCTTGTAAGAGGTCAGTATGGGACCTACTCAGTTACTGATGTCTGTTGGAGTAGCATTTCAGCCATTGGTGTTGTGCAGTTTGCATTAATTTTTTTTGGGGGTTTTCAGAGATTATCAGATTCTTCCCTTCTAAATTATTTATTCTTTTGAGGGTGTCCTTTTCAAGTAGGCTGAAACAAATTTTCTCTCTCTCTTTTTCTCTCTTTTTTCTCTCTCTCTCACTTTCTTTCTCTCTCTATCTTTCTCTCTCTCTGTGCATGCATGCATGTGCGTACATGTGTGTAATTTTTTCTTCCGATTGTGTCTAAAATGTTGGATAAAAATTTTTGTTGTTCTCAATGAATACCGTATTTACTCGAAAGGAAGATGACGCTGAATGTAAGACAACCTCTTCCTAAAAAATATTTTTGTGGGAAAAATATTTAAACCTGAATTCAAGACTACCCCTGAGAAGTGCTAAAAAAATTATGTAGGTTGAAAGTATTTTTGCATGAATTTATGACAAACCCTTCAAGAAGAAATACTATTGCATGAATAATATGATATATTTACTTTTAAAGAAAAGCTAATCACAATGAAATAAGTGTGTCTAACTTGGCTGTATGGTAGCAGCAGCAGCTTTCTTACACTGTAAAACTTTTGTGGGTGTTGTATATTCGTGACTTCAGCCTTTTTGCGTCCCAGCAAAGCACTTTCTCTTTATGGCCGGAGGAAATCAGACAAGGAGACCCTTGGCATATGAAGCAAATATTTAATGGGGGGGGGGGGGGGGGGGCAAAGTAGTGATGACCGGTGACCCCAATAAAGCGGGAGGTCCAGGGGTCCTCAAATTTGGATTTCAAAGTGCGAAAGTGTGCTGTTTAAGCATTTTTGGTATCTAAACATTGAATATTGCTGGTAAAATTTGTCATATTTTTTAAGTTAAAATTTGTTTTCGTGAACAATTTAACAAAAATACCTTTATCAAACCTAAACGTTTGCCCACTAAAAATCACTATTATTGTAATGTCAATCAGGAGAAACATAATGTACTGCAATATAAATACGATATGAAAACCATAAATGCGATATGAAAACCAGACGAAACACATTTATTTATAAAATGTATTTTATCTTATGACGGACCTGATGTGGAGGAGGAAAACAGAGCAATTATGATTATACATTATTCTGTGTGGATTTAAAAAAAATTTATTATTAACATGGCAAAATCAGCACAATAGAACTTGCTTCAGGTATCACACAAATGACCAAAATACTTTTTTCTGAAGGAATGGTGAGATCCCCGTTCTCGTCATTTTTTTGTCGAGGGAGATTGCTAACTCCTTACTGCTGAGTGCTAGTTTAGGTCAGAGAAGCTAAAAAACATGTTATCTATGGTTGGTTAGGTGTAATTACAAACACAGCATTAATATAATAATATATTTGTTGTTTCTTACCAGATAATAGTAAGTAAACTCTTCTGTCCAGTATTTTGTTGTTTTGTAATGTATTACTATCATAGCATTTTTTTTAAATATCTCCACTAATTTAATTTACAATCGATAAATATTTTCAACACATATATAACTTCAAAACATTCTAATTCTTCCATTGACTGCTACAGAACTTCTGGAAACAGCATTGTTAATGCTGGTGTAAGTGTAAATGAGAGAATGATTACATGACACACACTTAAGTTACTAAACCAAAATAATTATGCAGAGTGGCTTTCGCAAAACAGAACACAAACTTTTCAGGGAAGTTACAAACAATGCTTCTTGTTTGGGCGAGTAGCAATACGACTTAAACTTTTACAAAACTCGCAATAATTAAATTAATTTCTCTCAACTGTAAAAAAAATAGCTTGAGTAGTTGGGCAAAATTCCATGAAATGTATATGGAAATTCTTCTCACATAGTAAAGAAAAATTATTTTGCAATAACATGATGAAAAAATTTATGCAGGTGTACCATGCAACATTTTACTTGACTCTTTTTTTGTCACAAAGGTCCCGAAATGGGCAACTTGCAAGTTTTTTCTTGAGAACTGTTTTTCAACCATTTTGTACCAATATTGTACCTACAAAGTGTTTTGCAGTCACATGATAATCACGTAATTAGATACTTTCAATTGAAAATATCTTGCTGTACACAGATTTTTATGCAAAAAACGATGCCTGTATACTTTTATACATGCATTAGAACGCACCCTTTCCAATATTAACCATTGGCATGTTGCCCATTAAATTGTAAAAATCTTTGGTGATTTGGAAAAGGTGGCGCATGAACTAACGTCCCTTTGAGCCACATTTCAGTACGCTAGCCACTACTTGAAAAACATATTTTGTCCTCTCATATTATTTGTTATGCACATATTTAATATCATGTACATTGTGGAATGTCAAATTCAGGCATCAAGATGTTCACTTTCATGCCTTATCAAGGACTCAAACCAGAATTTCTCACTCCGGAACCTAGAACACCTGTGGTTATAATAATGATGAGTCATGAGGTTTTGTGAGTAACAGCATCCCAAAAAATAAACTTTTGCTCTCTTATGTAGTAGAGCCAGGTTAACATTCCGCAATACAATTTAATCTTTGAGTTGCATGAACTGCTGGAATATTTTTAACGAACTTGACATCCTTCATAGTGTTTGTAATGGCATTACAAAATACAGAGGACATGAATTGATTTGAATAAGTTTGAAATGCAAACACTGCAGAATAGGTCATTGAAGATTCTTAATAAAAGTAGCGAAGAAAACAATCATTAGTTATAAAAGTATATTTATGAATCTGATACATTAACTTTCAATCATAGTTAGTTATAAAAATTATTTAACTATTAGAGACGCTGTAATATACATATTAAACTTATCCGACTACTAGGCATTTACCGTAAGGATGGCTTATGAACTAATTTAGCCTAATCTTAAAACGCTCATTACATTTGGGATACAAGTTCACGAATTCATGGCTGCCAAGTAGGTGTATAGACACCCTGTGCAGTTGGAGACCAGATTTATACACAACTCATCTTAATAACTTCCTGTTAAATTATTTGTAGTTTTATACAGATTTTTTTAGTTATGCCTACTCAAATAGAGTAATCACACAGCCAAAAATATAAATCTACCAACGTTCTGAAACTTTAATTATAAACATTTATTGTATAGGTTTTCGAGATCACATGAAGTCTGGTCTGCATGATTAAATGCTTAAAAAATCAGTTTGTTTCAAACTTTCTTAAGGTAAATCGAAGAGGCTATATTTTATTCCTAATATGTGTGTTTAATTTAAACTATTGGAGGGGAGAAGTGGCAGTGATGGAGCGGCTAGAGCGCGCGCTTCTCACCAAGGCAATCAGGGTTCGGTTCCCGCTGGTTCACTATCGGAGATTCGCACGTGGGAATCGTGCCGGAACGATGCCACAGGTTGGTGGGTTTTCTCAGGGGTTTCCTCACCTTTGCATCCCGGCGCTGCTCAATATTTACCTCACTTGATCCTCATTGGCTCACAATACCCGAGATGTTAAAAGCTGCTAAAACCTCTCAACCTAAACTACGGGTTATCAGTTAACATTTATGGTGGCAGTACTGAATTAAGAATGCTCAAAAGTCCTTTACCTGTGTCAAAGGAATCCAACTCTTCTTTTGGATCCTTGTCTATCATAGCCTGTCCTGCACTGCTTTTTAGGTGGCTGTTGTGTTGAACTGCAGGACTGTGCTGAGCGGTTGAAGAAATAGTTGTTGATGCTGCTCTTGAGTCATAATGGCATAAGGTGAAAATGAAATATTGTTATAAAATTTCTTCTTGAACACTAAAATTTTGCCATCACAGAATGCACTTACTCTTAAACATTCATGATGCTTCTGATAAACAAATATCTTATTCTGTTCTATAGTGCGACTCACAAAGTATCTTGGACGTTTGTACTATAACGCACCTCTGTTCACGACTGATGGGATCATGGGTAGCTCCCTGCAAGGAATGCGGGTGGGAAGAGGCGGTGACGTTGCAAGGCCAGGTAGACAAAAGTTAAGGGAGTATACGCTACTGCGCAAGGCGAGTAGCGTATACTTTACTCGCCTCATACACTATGATAATATTTCCCAGCACTGTGAAACCTGAATTTTATAACAGAAAACTGGAAGAAGTATTTACTGTGCCCATCTACTTATCAAAAATTCCTTATTTACTTTAAGAACTAGGTAATGCACAGGCAAGAAATTGTCACAAAAAGTACTCAGCTTCGTAGTGAAGACACTGCATCAGATGAAACTCTCCACTTGCATCTTAATATTTCAGTCAGTTTGAGCTAATGTTATGGGTTGGGAGGGGGGGGGGAGGTAAAACCTATACTTAGCCCTATTCATACGTGCCTGTCACCACTACAAAAATACATACAACCATAGGACACACAGTATTTAAGCATGAAAAGCCTTTGTCAAAATCCTCTGTCTCATGGCTCGCCAATTATAGAGGACTAACTGCTACCTGTGTAAAAATTATGAATAGAAGTCCATAGTAATTTTGTGCATGTAACACAAACTTAAATAACGAACTAGCAGCGTCTCACATTTATGGTATTTGTGCCTAGGTTTTGAATTGGACGACGACCCCGAATTGTAGATGACCCCTTATTTTTTGTATTCCTTTTCTGTCAAAAACTATCTTTCTTTCTAGTAAATATGGTAAATAAATTTGAAGAAATCTGGAGAAAAAAACATTCATAGCCTAATTAGTTTTATTCACAGTAGAGTAGAACCTTTCTAAAGTTTTGGACCGATTTTGACCACACTCAAACTTATACGTTAAATGTTGTTGTTTTTTTGCATGAAGTCAGTGTTATAGGCAATTCACTGTTACTTCACACTTTTCTGAAGCCCTGCTAGAGTTATACTTTTGGTTACTGTGTACGTATCCTTCTGCTACATTTCAAGTTAAACATTGCCATGTGACTACGTCTTAACTGTCAAATGCTTGTTTTCTGTTTTCAGCTGTTCAAAGAATTGAGTCACATTTCAAAAACCATTTCATAAGAATGTCCACAATTTAGGCATATAACCATATCTAGGTCAGATTTATGACTTAACACTGTTGATGTTGACGATAGTTCTAATGATTATTATTTTACATTGTTAACATATTTGGTATACACGACATAGCATGTTACACATAATACAATTTAATATTTTGTTGCAACTGTGTTAAACCCTTTGTTTAATATGTGTTGGGTTATTTTGTTAAAATGTTGGCCTCAGTTGGAATAAAAATTAAAATTAAGGGACTACCAGTCCAATGAAAATACAGTAAATTCAAGCACGCAACTCCTGTCGCTTATTTATTGTATGTAGCAACGACAGTGCTAAATATGCATACAAGTAGTCCTACCATAACTTTTTTCGCATATATTTAAATGCATTGGTACTTACCGATTTCTATGTTTGTTTCATCATTTATTTAAATTTATCTGGCTGGGTTTAGTATTTTGTTGGGGTTGTGGCAAACATTCAAATCACAGAAACGTAAGCACATTGCACAGTTCTGTTTCAAACACCTAGGACAAGATTACAACGATGTGATAAATAGACTTGATTTTCAAACAATTAATTTTGTATTAAAAACAGTTCACGGTTAAAAGTATAAATTTCACACTGGTCCAATATATCGTAATGGCAACAATATTCATTCACACAGTGCTCGTGATGCACGAAACAGTATATTTATTCCTGCCATAGAAAAACATATTTATCACAACATCGTAACTTGCCTAGGTAGATTTAAAAAATGAGTACGAACTTCATGCTGCGTTCAGAAACACGCCATGTCTTATCGCAGTCTCCACTTCTACCAATTTCGGATTTGTAACCATCCTGCCATCACATCTAAATATAAAATTGAAAACATGTATAATTTTTCTGCTGCTACAGGCACTGTGAAACTTCCCGATAAAAAAAAAAAAGGAGAGAGAGAGCATGACAATCTCCTCTCCACCTATTGAATTTTCTGACTTGGACAAAAAAAAACAGTCACTAGGACCTACACACTGTAATTTGTGCTAATATTTTTAATATGGATGTAACAATTCAACTTTTACTCGATTCTCGATCTCGATGCTGATACCACTCTCGATTCCAAAAATTGTAATTCTTTTAGTTATGTACAGATAATTACTTTACAGAACTAAATAATGTATAGGAGGGTGTGAAATTTAATTATTTAAACTAAGCCTACATTAGTAGTACAGTAGGCCTATTACTAGCATAAATATAATAACACTTGAACAGTGGGAGCATATTAATATGAAATTCCAAAAAATTCAAAAGAGGCATATAAGATAATATTAAAAAACATACATACATATTCACATATATATTGATGCACTCCACTGGGCTCCAATGCCCTCCCTTATACTTTTCCTCCCTGCGGTTCTATATGGGCTGAGGGGCTGATTCTCTCTGGGGTGTGACTTTGTCGCCCTTCAGCGGTGCAGTTGAATTTGAATGCTATTTTGCCTGGCAGGTCATAGATCTGCCCACGTTGGGGGATCTAGCGGGGCACCATCTGGTTAAAGGGCTGAGAGAAGATGAAGGGGAATCAAACCCCAGGATGAGTTTGATTGAGAGAGATTCCCTCCCAGGGAGCTTGATCTTACTCACCGTAAAGGCCGTCAAGAAGCATGACATGAGCTGTCACTAATAGAGACTAAAATAACTCGTAATTAACAGATGAGGATGATATTAAAACGAGATGGGGGGTGAATCAATTACTGCCCTGGGTAGCAACCTAGTCTGCTTCCCTCACGCGACCTGAGCACCTATACAGGAATGGCCTAGTAGGCTTGTGCACTGGGACAAAATTGGTTGATGCGGTAACTACCTTGTAGTTTCGTACTGGTTTAGGGGGAATAACTATATTTAGGACTTTTCCTGCAGCAGTACGTATTTGTCAAGTGGTTGGGGGTTCTGTGATAATGGGGTTTAGCCTTGGTAAGGGCTTCGCTACTGGCTCGTACGCTGAGAGTGCTAAATAACTCACGTGATCTAGACCCGGTCATAGCTTACAAATCCCTAATATTGAATCCAAATAGGAATTGCAGTTTTCACTTATCAGGGGTACTTCCCAAACTGGGTCAATTGGTCTCGCTAGTGGTGGAGGAAGGGGTGGCATATGCTCACTGGGGTGCTCAATGACGACAGGCTGAGTTACCTCTCTGTGAAGTGCTCGTTGAGCTAGACGTCTAATCTGACTGTTACGCCCACCTCCTTTCTTAGGCAGTTGATTGATAATAAAGGCTCTTAATTCCACTAGGTATTATGAAGGCGTGCTCGCAACCTAGTAGCGGTGCTCAAGCCCTCCTGGGTGTGATCTTATGCAGACACACCGAGGTAATGAGCATGACGAAAGGGCAGGCGCGGGTGTACCGGACACGCCTCAGAAAATCCCGATCTTATTCAGACTTCATAGCCTTATTAAGGCCCCAAGTATCCCAAGGGGATCTGCCCACTCGTGACTGGCTCTGTAAAGGTTACTAGTTAAATAATGAGCCACTGACTAAGAAATAAATTTATACTTGTTGAAGTAAAAGTTATGAGAGGGAAGTAAACTGACTACCTTACAAAAATTATGTTTTACCACACCGTATTTATTATCGTTATATGAAAACAGGGGGATGATAGATGCTGTATAAACAGTGCAAAAAATATATACGAGTCACTTTAATTCAGGTAAAGGCAAACCTACTCCAAAAATCTAAGTCACAATTAATAGCGAATAGTAAGGGGTTGTTTGTCCAGAAGGGACTACGTTTACATCGGCCATAGGGTGCTGCTCTCTTACGGCATCCCCGTTGACTCCCTTTTCTCTATCCGCCATGTCTGTGGTACAGTGGATAAAACAAGCTTTGACTTCAGGGGTGGCGACCGCATGTCAATTTGTGGGGGGGAAGTACAATCTCATTAATTATCTACGTGTCTGTAGTTCGAAATTGCATGGATCAATCCTGTAGACACGGGATTGTCTGCCGGCATATGACTTGCACCGTATTTCTATCAGTGCATGATGATGGGGCAAAGTCGAAAATTAGAGTGCGCATGCTGCTGCATAGTAGGATGGCATGCATCACATATGTTTCTTCCACATAGTTTATTCAAAAATATTTCCTAACCTCACTTGCCATGATAATTGTTCACCATCATATGAAATTATTACAAAGTTTGCAAGAATAGCACTTATTGAAAAGCAATCATAGTAAACATTTTTTTAAAGCAGTTATTTAAAAGGCTCTAATTTATTATACAGTGTAATATGGGTAAATTCACAAAAAAAAAATTCTGGAAATGCAAAAAAGTTTTTAAAAAATTATTTACACTAATAAATCTTAATGCACAGGAATTATAAGATGCATACATAAACTAGACATGCAGTATTCACGTAATATCAATATCATCATCATCATCATCATTTGTGTTGTGTCCAGAGGCAGGTTTTCATGTGGTATCTCTCCATGTTCTCCTGTCTTCTGCCAATATCATCTATATTATTAAAAAAAAAGTATTTTCATACCAGTTCAGGGCTGTGTTTATATATTAATATTTCGCACACACTACACTCGCTTTTGCATTCTTTTTACATAAAATGTCCATATGATAAATATTTTATGAAAGTAGTCCATTTAATGTAACAACTTAGATATCAACTTTTGTTTCATGCACAACTGTTAATGTAAGTAAACAAGGGGTACTGCGGCCATAGATTACTGCACAAATTCTAGTTGTGAGTGTTCACGTCACACCATTACTAGCGCTTGGGGCGGTTTGCTGTCAAACTAGAAACTACTGTAATCTCAATGTGCATGTTTTACTGCTTGTGTAATCTTTGGAATGTGTTTGTTTACATTTTATTTTTCAAGGAAAAAATACTTAAACGTATTTACAGGTTTGTGTTGCATGTAGAACTATGATTTATGAGATAAAAAATTGTCTCAAGATGAAATTGAGGATTTTTTCATCTTGAGTATTTCTCTATATTGCACACACTCGCTTGTCTAGATTTTTACAGTGCCAAAGTAAATTTGTGTATGTAACATGGGAGATGAGTTCATTTCTTTTGGAGAGAGCTAATTTCCTGAGATATCGAGTATTTGTCTGTTTTTCATGTTATTTCACATTTTAACTTGTATTTCGGTGTTATTTTGTTTTATTGCGATTGACCACAAAATCCTGCCTCTAGTAATAGGTTATGTACTTGTAGTAATCGGTTTTTAATGCTTTGATTCTTGGTCTTGATTATACGATTCTTCAAGAATCGTGGGTATCGAGGAATCATGGAATCGAGTTTGACATTAATTTTTAACTGTAAGAATGAAATATGTTTGCTTCAATGCTACCAGAATATTCAAATATATGAAAGACAACATTTAATTTACAAATGGGATACCAAAAAACTAGGTTCAAACAATATTTATCTGTGAACTATTTCTTACTAACCGTTGCCAACACATTGCTGGTCTCTCTGTTTGTAATTTGAATTTGCTATGAAATATATATTACAATTTATAGGAGACACTAAGTTAAAGTTTAATTTATTCAAGAATACAGTGATTCAGTGCAATTATTGCAACCATCAGTTTCATTACGTATGAACAAATTCAAAACCCGGGCAAGTTTACCAATGTGAGGTATGTAGGCGGGAGGATGCTTATAAACCTCCGAACACGGTAAACCGTAGTAGGCCAGTAAACTCAGGAATACCCAGCGAACTTCTACTGCCCGAATTCCACGGGAAACCGTATGAGGACCCTGAGAGTTTCGTACAGAAATATGAACGAGAATTGAGGGAACACCTCGTTCCCCAGAAACAGTGGGTGAGCTTAGTGCACCACCAACTGAGTGGACCCACCAGGAAATGGTGGAAAAAATATAGGGAGTTTCTAATGATGAAAATGTTTGTGGCAATTTATTGTTCAGAAAAAAAATTAGTGGTTATGGAATAATTAAAGATTACTGATGAGGTAAATAATCTTAAGAAGAGTGTGGATATATAAAAATTGTTTGGACCTGTGCTCTCTAATGTGAACTTGCATCATTGTTAAAAAAAAAAAAAAAAAAGCAAAATTTTTAATTCAGAGTTTGTTGCAGAAAAAAGTATTTTAAGACAGAAATGGGTTGAAGAGTTTGTGAACATGAAATTCTATTTGAGTGGTATCAGTAGAACAGGCCATGGGATATTTGTATTTATGTTGACATCAAATGCTAAGCAGCTAACTTTTCATGATGGCACATGAAACTTCTCATTTTCAAATGAATGGGCTGTGTGACAAAAAAAAATATCCTGCAGGTTAGTGCAAAGAAAAGGTTTGCAGGGAAAGCAATTTAGTTGGAGATTCAACAAGTTTACTTGCTTGTGCATGTAAAATGTTAAAAGCCACGCAATATCTGCAAGCCAATGAAATTGGGATATTCTCTTTGCGGCGGAACCTTTACAAGTGTAATACAATTTTTCACTGCAGTAAATATTTGTATGGTAAGCTGGCCATATTATTGTGTCGCAGTAGTGCGTGTTACTGGTTCTGGCAGTATTAGCATCTGCTAATTTGCCTCCCATTTCTGGCACTCACTTCAGTTGGACATATTTACTGATGGTAGGGAGCCACTGGGTGTTAACTCGACTCCCCGAAGTCAGTTTATGAGCTCCTCTACAAGGAATCGTCGGAGGGGTGGGAGGTGGTGACTGGTGTGTTCCCAGCTCTCAAGCCTGAACTACATAGAGCTGTATAGCCCCACATTGGGCGCGTGTCTCTCAAGTTAAATGTTTAACGTGCTGATTGCTCTTCTAAGCTCTGTAGCTGATCCTTCCATGGCATGTTCTCAATTTGTTTGGCCTGGTGGGTCGTGGTAGGTTCACAAGGGGCCGCATAAGGGAGGGATTGCTTCTGATTGGAGGGGAATCAAACCCCAGGGTGAGTTGAATTGTGATTGGCTCCCGTCTGGGGAGTACAAACTTTCTCACTTGAAGGGTTGCCAAAATATAGTGTGTCAGCAGTAATGAGGTACGTGTCATGTTTACTGTTTAAGCAATGGCAGCGGTGGGAGTGGAAGATCCCTTCTGTAGGGTTGAATCTATCCATTAAGGCCGTGCAGGACAACGGTTGGGGTTGTAATTTAAGGGGGTGGAAGTTATGTGGGATTTAGGGACAACCGGAAGAGAGACGTATTGTACATGTGCTCGGGGAGTTCTTACTCTTATCTTCCTTAGGAGGTATTACGATTTGTGGCAGAAAGGGGTGTCCCTGGTTGGAGGTATCTAATGTTATCTAGGTCTTCCCACAACCAACAAATACCTAAGTACGTGTCTAGCTCAGACGCGTGATCGAGCGGGAAGCTAGGTGAAATTTGTCGTGGGTTAGCCTCCGGATTCGGCGGTGGGGGTGCGTCCTCACACTGAGTTTCTACTTCCGCTTGTTGTTAGCTAGCCTCTTTAGAGCCCGCCGCTCTTTACTTCTGAATTCTGCTATTTTTACTAGGCATTTAGACCAACCTTCTGTCCTTTCTGCAGATGTACAGTCCTGGGGGTTTGTCTTCTTCAGACACACCCGAGGCAATACGGTGAAACATGCAGTTGGGAATTAGGATGCCACCAAGGGTAGGCGAGGGAGCACCGGAAACCCAGGAGCAGCGGAAAGTTTTTTCGGACTCAAGAGTCTTATTCAAGCCCTTTCTCATGTGGGGTTCGGCACGCATCACGACCATTCCTCAGTGGGGTTCCAATACATACAACAGTCCTTCAATAATAAAAAGAAACTATGGTGATCGGGGAATTATTACTAAAAGAAAAGTAGTCAATGATTTATAAGTTCAATGTAATATTATTACATTGGAAGACAGTGGGGAATCCCAGTTGGATTTTACACACCAAAATAAATCTCTAAATTAATTACAAGATTACTCAGGCAAAAGTAACCCTGGAAAATAACAAAACAAAATATTCTGGCCTGAGAGCTATTATATTCTACTCAATTTACAGCCTACACAATTTACAGCATAACCTCCCGAGGGGTGTGTGTCCAGAAGGGAACGTTGTGATGACTTGCTACCATGGAGTCAAAGGAGAGACTGGGGTAAAGGGGTGCAGGGAGTTGGACGTCGAGGTTACCTCTGGAGTGACGTGTCGTCTCTTGCAGTGGGCTGGTGCAGGAGGAGTCTTCACAAGCTCTTCGAGAGGATGAGCTTTCGCAAGCTGCAGGAGAGGAGGAGTCTTGGTCAGACCAGGGAGAGAGCTCGCGGACCTATGCGGCCAGAGAGCTCAGCGACCTCTGGCAAGAGGCATATTCTAGGGGTGCGGGGGATGATAGCCTTTCTCCGCAGGGGTTGGTTATCGTAGGGTTGCGGCGGCGCCCCATATTCCTTATGGCCCTGAGTGGAGGCTGTCGACAAGTTTACAACCTCCACTCGAGGCTCTGCGGGTGTGATGTCACGAGGTAGCAGGAGTGTTGCGATCCTGTGGTGTTGGGTGAAACTTCCTTCTCTGTTAGGGCAGTAGCTCGTTGGATAAAACAAACGTGATTCAGGGGGGGTGGCGACTGCATGTCGGAGTCTGGGTGGGCAGTACATTTCATAATTAAATGCGTTAATTATTTTCGTGTCTGAAGTTGTCCAACGCGTGGAGTCAATTCTGTCGACACGTGAATAGTAGTCTGCCACTTTTGTGACCTGCCCCGAGCTCTTGTTAGCTCGTTCATGGGGTAAAGTCACCCGTAGGGTGCGCAGGCATGCTGCACACCAATGTGGCATGAGTCAAATCCTAGTACTATTCCATGTGGAGTTAGTACACTGGCACATCATTCAGCTGGATATAACCCATCAGTCTGATGAAAATAAATGGAGGCACTTTGTCAGCATTGATGTTTATGTATGCTGTTACACCTGTATGTGAATTTAGGGGTATCAATGTACCCAGCGAGTGCCAGGAAAACTTCCCCCAATACCTAAACCACACTTTAGAACCTTGCCTAGTTTTCATCACAAGACAGATCCATGGGGATAAATGTTTTTTTTTCTTGACAGATTCTTTGCCTGATAGCATCATCATATAGTGGGAATGTTGACTCGTCAGCCCAAGCTAACTATATTTGTACCCTCAATTCCAGAGCTGGTGTTTTTATGCTCACAGATGTACTCTTGTCCTCAGATAGCTATTTAACTTGGTCATTGACTGTTGCAGTCCATCCACAAGATGCATGTAATAGTGCACTATGTTTTTCTCTGCACCAAGTTTGAAATTTTAAATGATTCGTTTAAGTGTTGCTTACATACTTCCACAGTTGTAGTCTTTGTCCTTTGCTCCCTTTCGTCTGTATACCATTTCCTTCCATGCAGTTGTTGCCAGCTAGAGTTTTCTTTTTGCACCATTCTCGATACATCCTAGACACTTAGTTTTAGAGCTGCTGTTTTTAAATACTTACTCATCTCGGCCCATGTTACAGTGCTCAAAGTTCATTCGATCACTGCTCTTTTATGTCCTTACTGTGGTTTTTATGCTTGGCTAATAACTGATTTATTCCTCTGTATTTATATCCACTACAGTAACCAAACCATTCCTTGTGCAGCCTGGGTGCAGGCCCAGTGTTGCATACTTTCTCCTAGTTTCATTTGTTGGTACTCTCATGGGGACATCACTGTTTGGATCTGTTTAGCTTTTCCTATGTAAATACACATTTAGTAAAACAGCATGGTGTTGGTGTGGGAGCATTCTGCTTGGGTAAAGTGCATATCTCTTATCAGCAGCAATATAGATCATTACTGAATTTAGTTTACTGCTGTAGTTTTCAATTTTTTTTTTTTTTTTTTTTTTTTTTTTTTTTTTTTTTTGTGGCCATCCAGCTCTTGTTTTCCCTGATGCTAGCTACTCTGCACGACTTGCATGAACAGGGTGGATAGCATCAGGGAAAACAGGAATAACCTGGAATAGTTTTACATTTCTGGGAAAGTCAGGGAAATGTCAGAAAAATTAGCATGATCAGGGAATTAAATGGAATAGTCATAAATGTATTTAATAAGAAAAGGGATGTTGGATTCTAGCATTTCTTCTATATGCCATTTCATAAATTGTACTGTTATTTTAGTTTATTCCACTTTTGTTGGTTGATTTATGAGCTGTGGGGCAGTTTTGTTGCTGTAAGTGTATTGATGCATGCCGGACTATCTAATGGTGTGCAAGGCCACAGTGGTTTTAGGTAGCATGAGACCAAATATGTTGGTGATCTGTTACTTGTACATTTAGCTTGTGTTTCGTGCCAGTCACCCTCGCTGGACACGTTGGTTGGCAACCGGGAACGAAGTTGCTCACTACTGTAATGGTAACTGGCATATTCACAGAGACTTGGACCGGCTTTGGTACAAAGTTTTCCACAGTGGGAATGGCTACAGGTTTAATTGGTCAGCAGGTCATTTCTGGTGTACCTCCCTTACTAGGGAAGTCTTCGGCCGAGGACGGTATAGCTGGTGTAGGCTGACTGGAACTGGCGACACTAGCAGTTGGTTGCAGGACGTTAATACCGTGCTGACCAGCACAGTATCGTCAATTCCACGCTGCTGACTCCAGGTTCCAGAACCTGGGGTTGGCTAACCCGTACCTTACCTTGGTACCCTGTATTAATCCTTGCACCACTGGGTGATATTCCCTAGGAATGCGAATGTCGGGAGGGAAATATATGTACACGTACACAGGAGAGAAAGGTCTCACTAAAAGATGGGTAGGCACAGCGCTGCCACGTTGAGCTTGCCTACTAGGAGTAGGAGGGGCTAGTACACACAATCGCTTGGCGGCGATATGGGCCAACCTTTGCTCCTCCCTCCATGAGCCGTACCTTTCTCGAAAAGGCATAGAGGTTGGGTTTACACTTAACGATAGCTACTGTGCGCCGTAAACACGAGACATTGCCCTACCTTAGTTTATTTCCAGCAGTGGCTGCTGGTATGAGCTTGGTGCTCCAGAAAGCTCCTCACCACTGACGGGCAAGCTAGAAGCGTTGAGCCATATGAGCCGCCTTCTTGCCACTACTGGTTGGTCGCAACAAGGGACAGGCCGTAACCCTAGAGCAAATACCACTGACAGCACCTAGGTGCTCCGGTTAGGATACAACTCAAGAGGACTGTCTCCCTTGTTAGAGGTGTTACTAGTGGTTGAGGCTCTACCGTTCTATCTCCAGAAGTCTAGAATGGGTGGCCATTGAATGGTGTGTGTGCTAGATGCACAGATTCTTGAAAGGTATCCACAGTCCTACTCTATTTCGTACTGGTATATCCAAACCCGGTCTCAGTTGACAATGCACAGTAATTATTATTCCTAGTGGTCAAGAGAAATACCTCTAGAACAAATACCCTTGGTGAATTAACAAATCTGCATTTATTAATAATGTAATAAACACAGTGATGCATGCTATCTCCTAACCAAGCTAATGTGAGTATGGAAGTAATCTATGCTTTACAGGTGTAGGCAACCTGCTTCTAGCTACCCAAGAAAACTAGTGGCATTGACAGCTATGAAAACAACTTGGTCAAAGCTAACTATATCAAGGGGCGTTTAGAAGAGACAAATATAATAACTACTCTAATAGCAGTGGGTGTAGTTGCCTCTATCAGCAAGTAGAGGTGGCTGCTAGTCCTGTAGGAGCAGCAGTGGAAGGTGTGGTGTGGTACAGAAGAATAAGAGGAGCTTCTGGTAGATGGTGGTGGTTGTTGACAATGGTAGCTTCTGGTAGCTGGTGGTGGTTATCGACAATGAAGCCTTTGATAACTGCAGGCTGCAAAAGAGCTTCTGGTGACTGCAGTGGTAGCAGACACTGGTGGTTGCTGAAGACTGTTGAGCAGTATATGGCCCCAATACACAAAGTGAAGGAGCGAGCTACTGGATAAGGAAACAACAACTCGCGAGCACTGACTTTTATAGTCCGAAGGACGGGTGCAGTGCCGGGCAGCGATGGGAGATGTGACGTCACCTCATGATGGTCCCTCTGGTGCGAGGCCGGGGTGGTGGTAGCTACCCTCTACCTGGCCGCTTAGCTTTGTGCATAATCTGTGGCGCTCTGTTTTGCCCTGATGCGGTTGACAAGTTCGGTGGCTCTCGGGGGGGGGGGGGGGGGGAAAGATGCTCGCGCTGGCTTACGCAACCTTATTTTCCACGTGTTTGGAATCGCCGTCCAGGGTTGTGGCGATCCAAGACACTCTGGTAATAAATTGGCGGGGTTTGACTCTCTCTCTCGGATGAAGTAGAAATACTTGAGTCAGATGAGTCTGTCGTATATATTGAGCATGCCAACATATTGCACTGTGAAAATACGCTCTCTACGGACGACTTCACACCATCTATGAGCGACTCGAGCTCAGGGGAAGTCATAACAGTGGCAAAATAAAATAAACATATCAAGCAACAAGATTCCACAAACCTGGACAGCCAAATACGTCATTGTAAATTACCCACGTAATTACAATCTACATTGCCTGCCCAAAATCCCGCATGCAAGAGTCACCCCTGAAAATAAAATAAACATTTGTAATATTCTACTACTCATCGTTTAGCCCTGGAAGAAGTTCCTACAACCCCCAGAGATGGCAGCACCCCTGTAACCTTGTGACGTCACAACCAGCCAGCCTCAGAAAGAGGTGTTTTAATTTGTCTTCGCCTCCAAGCGGGGCGATAAGAAATTAGCAGCGCTCCAGCACCCCAGATAACATACCCCTGCACTGGAAAGCTACACTATACCCTGCACCCCGAAGCATTGCTGTTGATGAGATTTTCAAGTATAAATAGAGCATGCAGCACCGGCAGATATGCCGGGTTCGCCGGCTGAATAGGATTGTGAACCCTTCCTAGTCTGCAAAGACTTCCTCAGTCTGCAAAGACTCCTCTCAGCCTGCAAAGGCTCTCCTTCCTCTCTGCGATCTTTAATATGGTGCAACACCTGGAAGCTCGCAAGAAGGCCTTATCCCACAGACTGTGATGACTGCAGCCTCCTTATCAGCTTGCAAACAGCTCGTCCTCAACTGCACTTGTTGACCATGAGGACAGAAGCTTCTGCATCCAAGGTAATCCTACTTCACGCCTCCGGTAAACCTTTACCCAATTCGTCTTCCGTGACTCCGTAGCAAGAAGCCTTAGATTCCCCCCCCCCCCCTGAATAAATTCTGGTATAATTGATTACGCTGTAAAAGTGCGTTATTTTACCGTAGATTTTGTCTGATACAAATTTGGGAATTTCTATTATAATTATTTTTCGAGGCTCGCCTTCGCCTGTTTCATTCACGTAATTTGGATATCATAATTGTTTAGCCAGTCAGCTAATTAAAAATTGTAAATTGAGTCGGGACTTTCCAGTTTCTCTTTCACATGTAATATAAATTACGTTTAACCTAATTTTCCATGTACCGTCAATCGTAGTTAGTCTCCCGATCTCCTAGAATCTGTGTTATTAAATCTACCAAGAAATTTCACTGTCATTAGAGCTGATTGTTGTGATTGAATTGATCAAGGACACGATATACAGTAGGATAGGCGGAGTGCAGAGTAGGCAGCGATGTAAGGAACGCAGCCCCCTAGCGAGATAGCTGATGCCATTGTATGTGACACGCAGGAGGTCAAACTCCAGCCGCAGATCAACGAAGTCGTCGCCCAGCTGATCTTGCCGTTCATTCCCCTCGAACACGATTCCCAACTGTATAAGCATTTATGCACCTGTTGGCCTGGGTACCCTGCAGAAGAATATATAGCTCCAGTAGGGCAGTCACCGCCTATATCCTGCACTGCTCCTGAGGACACTGTGCCTAGTCATACCCCTAAGACTTCTGGCATTGTTAGACTCATGTCCGGTAAGCTCGTTGGGTGCTAAAAAGTAATGTACAATTACAACACATTAACAATAACTTTACAACTAAAAATTGTGCAGTTACAATTGTGGACTTTTTTTTAAGAAACAGACATTTGAGCGTAGTTGAGAATATGTTCAGTGCCAAAAAATAAGCTATTATTATTATTATTATTATTATTATTATTATTATTATTATTATTATTATCATCATCATCAACAATCATCATCATCATCATCGCACAAGTAGCTAGTCAGCTGAGGATGAAATCTGGTGGGGCGAGGTGAGGCCTCCTGATGGTTGGGGAAAGTGCGATTGCTGAATTACCTTTGGTGACCCTCCACCCGAGTTACCTGGTCAGTGTTGGTTGCTGCAATGCTGAGGTGCATGTTGGTGCAGCTGGCTACAGGGGTGTCCAGTGGTGGCTTTTCTATGGCTGCTTGGCTGGAGTGGCTGGGTAAGTGGTGGACATTGTTTGCTAATAGGAGAGACTTGTTGCTGGTGGCTTGTGGAGAGAGTCATGGCGATCCCTAGGGCCACTGGCAGGCCCAGCTGGAGGCGGATGGCAATGGGTTGGGCTACTCTCCTGGTGTCTTGATAAGGTGACTGAAGAGGTTAGCAGGATGGGCTGTGAGGTAAGGCCTTAACAATTGTCTGGTAGCTTGTGCTTGCTCTTGGGTGGGGGGTTATGCAGCTGAGGGCTGGTGCAAGTTGGTTGCTCAGAGGTTGGCCAGCCACAAGAACAGCAGCTGTTTACCACTTCTGCGGGTGAACAGTATGGACAGGTGGGTACTACAGTTCACCTCCATAATGAAGAGGCTGGTGACTGTTCCCTAGCTAGTATGTTCCCAGAGGTGGTTAGGTCACTACTCGTCAGGCCTGTCACTGCACATGGTGGCTCTATGCATGGCGGATGGAGTAGGTTAACTGACTTGGTGGCCTATCCGCTTTGTTGTATAGTCTTTCTAGTAGAGGCCTCTAGTCAGTATTGTGCAAGTTCACAATTGTTATGAACTTACAGAAAATTCAGTTCATTAGGTGCAAAATGAACTTATTAAAGTTCAAGTTCAGTTAATCTTAAGGTTTCGGGTAAAAGTTTAAGTTCTCTTAAAAAGTTACTAAGTTCATCAAAAGTTTTTTGGCAAAAATTACGAACATCAGTATATATGGCTGAAGTGCAGAAGAAGAACAGCATACTTGTTTTGAACATAAACATAATACAAATATTTATTTGGATTTATATGCAAACAATAATTGGTTGAAAATGGCCACAGAGAGAAAATTTGAACAAAATGAATGAACAAAATTAATTAACATTTGAGTCTCACTTTAAGCCGTAGAACATCTTCAAAATAATCGTCAGATAACCGACCCCTCTTAAAAGTGAAAATGTCACTACCTTTACTGAAAACACTTTCCACAGCAGCACTGGATGGTATTCCAGTATTCAATTTTAAGAATGACTTTTAGAATTGGAAAAGTGTGCAAACACTTTATGTCCGCCGATGGAAACAAGATGTATATATCAAGTTCTCGTGCCCCAGTTTCTGAACCAGAAAATTTTGGAGATATGAAATCATAGAGGTCATTTGTCGTCATCTTTTTCCATTTCTTTAACAAGAGGTACTGGCAAGCTCTCTTTACGTGCAGTTGTCACAATTTCTTCTACCAATACTTTTGCCTCTCTAAGTTGTCCCAAGGCAATAAATTTTGTGTCTCAAACGAAGATCCACCAATAACAGCGTTATTTTCCATTATTTACCATACCAACCAGGTTGTTTTCTCTACAAAGCTAAAACACACAGTAAATTTACTACACGACACCCTTTTTCCATACACGTGGTGATGCAGCATGGATAAACACAGTATCTGTGCTATATGAAAGGCACTACACTCAAGAACAATCAATTATTACGCCAGGATGCCTGTTGGCCGACTAGTGACTGAAAGAGTAACTACAGTTTACATGTTTTCAAAAGGTAGAAAGAGATCACTTTAACATTGGCAAAGCATATGAGAATGTTTTAAAAAGGTGTCATAAAATTAATAAAGTTTGTGAAATAAAAGAACTAATGAAAGTTCAGGTTCGTAGCATATAAAATGAGTAAGTTTCTTTAAAAGTTCATTTTAAAAGTTCACAGCACAACACTGGCTCTAGTATACTGTCCGTGGTATGGGTGGCCTATGAATATGTGTATTTGACTTGCTGACTGTCCTCAAGTTATGGGATAGCCCATGGTCCTACTCCAGTTTTGGAAAGCTTGATCAATGCAGTGGTTCCCTGCTACTCCCTTGAGGGTTGATGCTTACCAGGATTGATGAAAGGTTGTGCAGTTCATCCTATAGATTGTACACGGTTAGACTGCAACATGTTTATTCTAGAGAGAATGAATCCAGTGACCCTTACTTCTGTACTATTTCTTGAGCTTTCCAATCTCTTGGCAACCTATAGAAGTGAACCAAGGACAGGTCAATGGGCCTGTTCAAATTAAAGAGCTAAAATTCAACTGGAATGAAATTGGTAAGTGAATGTAAAGTCTAAAGCTGAAGGCAGACTGTATCGTCCTGAAGGGACTTAGAAATACTACTTGGCGTGTGGTGTGGTATGTAAGGGTAAGGGGGTGGACGTCAAATGTCAAAGGCTCTAGTTGGCTCTTCGCGGCTGGATTCGCTGGTCTCTGATCATGTTGCAAGTAAGGTTCCTTGAGAAGAGGGTCAGCAGAGAGCTTTAGCACAACTTATGCTAAAGCAAGCTGCTGAAATGAATAGAGTTCCGGGGGGGGGTGCACAGCTTCTGGCTGGAGAGATTCAGGTCCCAGCGCTGGCACTAACCCAGGCCTGCCGTTTTAACAGATTTTATCAGTTTTTATGGATTCTTAACAATGTAGAAAAATCCAAACTAACCTCTTTTTTTTGTCATATATTTTTGGACAGACGCCATTGCTTCGATAGGGTATGTCCCAAATATTTTGCTTAATTATTCACTGGTGCAGGCATACAGTTATCTACATATTTCTGTTCCTGGCTGTATGATCACATACAAAGACCAGGGCCATTACTGAAAAGAACCTTTGCCGTGAATTACTGTTTTTACTCATGCAATCCTAATTTGGTGACTGTGTTTGCGTTTGACATTGATATCATAATGGTTAGTAAACAAAAATTATCGCAGATACAGTCGTTGTATAAACAAAAGTATAAGTGTGAGTGGAGTAAATAATTAACATGGTTTGTACATTCAAAACCAAAACAACTACATTAAATATGTAAACGTCTTTCATATCCACTTTTTTCCCTGTAATTTGCAATTTTTTTTGTTATTCCAAGGATTTTACAGGATTTGACCCAATGATTCCAGGATTTTACAGGATTTTTATATACAGGAACCAGGATTTCAGCTTCAGGGCTGGTGGCAGCCCTGCACTAACCCCTCTCTTACTCGCTGGCATGGCTGAGTTGCGCCGAACTGGTGAATTGCAAAAGGCTGGGAATAGTTTTTCCTTGCATGGCGGATTGGTATCTGGTGCTTGTGTAGGAGCAACTAACTCACATTGTTGCATTCTGTAGTATTGAGAGCAAGTATTTGGTGCTCGCCTAGGGGCAACGCAATTACGTTGCTTCGCATGGCATCTCTTTTCACGACAATTATTATCCATGTGTGCCCTGGCTAATTATGTTGAGTGGCTCATTGCAGTCTTCCTTAGTTTCTTACGTCTCTTAGGATTTCTGCCGGGAGTGTAAGCAGACTGTATCTTTATTCGCATATATATATATATATATATATATATATATATATATATATATATATATATATATATTCTCTCTCTCCTCTCTCTCTCTCTCTCTCTCTCTCTCTCTCTCTCTCTCTCTCTCTCTCTCTCTCTCTCTCTCTCTCTCTCTCTCTCTCTCTCTCTCTTCTCTCTCTTTCTCTCTCTTCTCTCTCTTTCTCTCTCTTTCTCTCTCTTTCTCTCTTTCTTCTCTCTCTTTCTCTCTCTTTCTCTCTCTTCTCTCTCTTTCTCTTCTTTCTTCTCTTTCTTTCTCTTTCTTTCTTTCTTTCTTTCTTTCTTTCTTTCTTTCTTTCTTTTTTTTTTTTTTTTTTTTTTTTATATATAAAAGTGTGACATCACACATAATTACCCATACTCAACATGTTAGCTATATGACTCCAAGTGGTAACCTCAGAATTTTATTGGTAGAATGTCTGAAAAGTTCTGTGAAGTTATGTCCTCATCCTAAAAGACATTTGAAGTGTGTAAAACAAAGAAGGAAAGTTTGAAATCAGGAGAAATAATCCTTTTAAAGCTGTTGTCTAGTGAAGGGTTTATTTGTGTGTGTGCACAAGGCAAAAATCAATCAAGTGCTACAGGCAATGCTGACCAATGCATGTAAAGCGATATTGCCTGTAAAATTCAAAGTTTTCAACTTGCGTGCAGTATTCCTGTTATACTACTGGAACTATGGGACCTCCACTCCTCATCTTAGTTTCACATGAATCAGGTTTGTATATTTTGAGAAACAGCAGTCCGAAAAGCAATTTTTAGTCATGTAAGATGGCATTAGAGTGTTTCCAATATGCATTGTTGACTCTCAAGACCTCAATGTTAAAAGTTGCCAAAATCTCTCCACTCCAATGAGCATTATGTTATAAAAGTACCATACATGACGTGTGGTTTTTTTTTAGATAAGCATTTTGGATGCATGTTTACTGATTTCCTAAAAAATAACTATTTTAAACACACTACAATGTAGTTCCAAGCACCAGGTAAAGCAGAAAGCAGCCACCTTAAGATGTGCCATAGGTGCCTTTGGTCAGCAGTCTTGGCCAAGAAGTGTTGCAGTTTGTCTGTAGATTTGCCAGTGGCACATAGTTCTGTATTTCAGCATTCAATGTTCATTTCAGAGCCCACTATAATCTCAAGAGGTCCCATCAGTTCTAGGTTTTCTGCATGTTGCTATAGAGTACAAAACTCAGTATTTTGCATATTGTCATCTTATTGTGGTAAATGAATAAGCAATTTTAGAATGTCTGATGGTGATGCTGGTTAAGTATTCTGGAAAATAAAAAACAACAGAAAAAGTACACTTTATTTTTAAGGTTTGTCCAAAAAATCAATGCAAATAATGTAAAAAAAAAAGTTTTATTTTCTCAGATGAAAATAGATTCCAAAGTGATTCATGCTGAAATTTAATTAAATTTTGAGAAAACGTTCAAACAGCATGTGGAAGGCCTCAGCAAAATTGTTAAAAAGATAAAAAAACATAGCTAAAAGTAACAGTTTATAGGAAAACTCACAATGAGAATGAAAACCAAGCTATACAAAAATAAAATGAAATTTAAAAAATCAGTCCTACCTTCGTGTGCACTTTCTAGCACCTCCCCATCGTTAACTTCTCCAATCTGAGAATTATAAATGTTTTTCAGACTTTAATAAGGGTGAGCATCCCTTAAAATATTCCATTGAATTAGATATGATCTTGAGTAACACCAACTAGCTCCCATAGGCAGCAAGGGAACAACAGGAACAAATCTGCTATCTATCCTGTATATCTTGTATGCAGTTTGTATGCCATGAGTTATAGTTATACAAAAAAAATTAACTTAAAAATTTAAATTTTTTGGTATGTTTGTAAACCATTTGACAGATTTTACTTTCAGTGTACACTTTATACTGAAAATTTTTTGCAAAAGCACATGACTGTGACCGTAATTAAATTGTTAAAAAAAATGTCACACTTTTTGAAGCACATCTACTTGGAGAACTTCATAGTCGCTAACTTGAGAGCATTTACTTCCTGTGGTAAATATCAGTAGATGACATAAGAAATACAAACAGCATGACTTCCATATATTGGAAGAACAGGAGTGGAAGTAAATTAGCTAAGTAACACTGGTCATTTATTCTTAGAAACATTGAAAATTGGCTTCATAACTGAGGCAGACTACAGCTATAAAATAACCAGAATGAGCACCAATACTAAGATAAATTGAAGTCTGAAACTTATTTTTGCATTATCTTTTTTGGTTCATAAAAATTTGACTGATTTACATAGGAAAAATTAATAATTAATTGTACATGTTACCATAACTTCATGTATTCTAGTTGCAAACTACTGCATCAGTTCATGTTGTGAATGGTTGAAAAGAAGGATGGGGAGGGGTAGGTTATTTTAAAATTTGGATGCAGCATTCTGCAAGCCCATCAATATTGTGGCCCTACAAATTTATATTGTCATATTAATTTTCTCTGTAGTTTTTCATTAAAAAAACGCGAGTTCTTAACAAACTATTGAAAACGTCTCCACATTTAAATAAGCAAGCAAAAAAAAAAGTTATGTTTTGAACTGTCACATTGTCTATGTACCCAATGAGCAAATGTAGAATTGTTGTGCTGACATTTTGATGTTTACACAAAAAATTAAATTCCTGTAAAAAGTGGCGAGTGAGCAAGAGTTAGCCGTCATTAAGTTTTGACTGTTCGAAGTAAGTACCGGTACATAGTAATGGACATACAATTTTCATCTACTTCATGTTTATGCATCCCTTGTACATTTACAAAAATGTAGCCAATTAGGCTGATTGTCAAATTTCTGTTACAAATAACCAACATTTCTGGTGTAGTGGTTAATCAAGCAGTTTTGAAATCAACTCTTGATAAAATAACTGCCTATAACATAAAACAGATTTTACTAATTAATGGCAATTAAGGGGAAATGTGGGTCATCATCCAATTAAATGATTGATGTTCAACTTGCAGAAATATACGTTAACTTCTATTTTATATACATTAGAATACAAAGTGTTTTTAAATGATTTCACTTTTCATCAGGACTTGTGCATACTACATCATTGTGTCCATGGTAAGGTTACTTTGTACATGTGGCATAGGAATTTACAATAGTCTGAAAGAAATCAAGCAGGGCTTTCAAAAGTGCTCTACCATTAAAGCATTTACAATGTAATTTTTTTTAAGTTCTGTTAAAACTGATACTTTAAATCCCATCACAGGACATGTTGTAGACAGGTTGAAAAGAATATTATTAGTGAACCCAGTTGGATGTGTTTGAAAGTGCACGTGTTGCAGACTTTTCTTTGCATTGTATGACGATAAACAAATGCCCAGAAAATCTTTATCACATACATATGTACTTATGCATCAAGCGAATATACCTTAAAAAGATGTAAGAAACATGAATTCTCACACTCCTCTCAAACTTGCTTTAGGGCCAGTTTCTCCATGCGAGATAACGATAGTTTATCGAGATTAACTGACAAATAATCTCGATTATCAGTATTTTATGTTTCACCATGCACATTAATCTTGATTTTCTCTGAATATCTAGATAAACTATTAACCCGTAGATTTTGGTAGTTTTAGTGACATTATCGGGATTAAACTGTAAAACATAAACAATTACTTTGGGAAGGTGAGAGGGCAAAGTTATTTCATTGATGATAAAGGGAAAATTGCGCAGGCAATGTACAACTTAATTTTTGAAGAGGAAAGTGTTGATTAGGATTTTATTGTTTGTGTCCTCAGTGTTTACGTCAAAGAATAAATTATTTTGAACTTATGATGACGAGGATTTTAAAGTACACTTTCACCTTACATCAAACACTTGACTGTCTGTTTAGTCAAACACATGATTGTCAAACAGACGTTTAATATATTACCTGTTCCAGTAACTATTTGAACACATTCATCTGCATATGTTTTTCTCATAAGTTATTTTAGGTTATCCCACACGAGATGTATAATTGAAACTATTCACATTCTTTTGCCACTGTTTTGCTCTATTTTGTTGTGTTACAGCATCGGTTTGTTTATTTTCAATGATATGGAAATGTTCTGTTACTAACTCTTAACAAAATGTGTTTTTCATGGGTTAGAAATTTCTGCTTCGCTGTTTCCTTACGACCAAAATACCTTCATGACTTTGCCATCATTTTCTCTAAATGATTTCTCCGTACAAGCTCAAAGCAAAATCTCTAATGTTTACCAAGAGAAAATCACGATTAAGTCAGCATATCGAGATAATTATAACAATATATTATTTACAGTGATTAAACATGGTGAAACACGCTCAACATTATTGATATTAAAATCGAAGTTAATCCTCTCATCTGGATAAAGTTATCTTAGGATTCCGTAAAGTTAATTTTCGTTGGTGAAACTGACCCTTAGAAGTAGTGCTACTGAAGGTTTCCAAGCTTCACCTTGGTAAACTGGCAGTGTGTCTGGTATTGGAATATATAAGGTATGCAATTAAAATCAGCTTATTGCCAATGCAGTATTGTTTGTGTAGTTTTGTTGGTGAGATTTTGTATGTACTATTTTTCAAGCTTTAAAAAAAATGGCATGTTACCTGTTGATCGCTATCTTTGTGCTATAGCATCTCAATGAACCTAATGTGGTTTTAATTAGTAGTGATGAATTTAAGAAAATAGCTTGCTGAAT
Source organism: Dryococelus australis (assembly GCA_029891345.1). Taxonomy (NCBI): domain Eukaryota; kingdom Metazoa; phylum Arthropoda; class Insecta; order Phasmatodea; family Phasmatidae; genus Dryococelus; species Dryococelus australis. Next base: position 57,534,023 of record CM057004.1, read on the forward strand.
GTGTTAAATTTGTGTGGGCCCTCTATGAAGCACTGCTCTCTCTGTGAAATTTTCCATCAAATTTTGTGATTTCAAGAACATAATTAGTGTAATCTTATGGTTTTGTAAACATTTTATTTGGTGCAATTTAAAAACAAATTAGAAAGTTGTGAGGTTAGATAGGCAGTTTTTAAAACATGAGTTTCATAAAAATTATGCAAAACATTTTTGGTTCTTCAGAGATTCTGATACTTAAGAGTTTGCGTTACAGAGATAACTGGAGCAGTGCACAGTATTGTTTTTCTCCTTCCCAGTATTTTGTAAATAAGGGGACTAAATGTGTTAATTGCTGTGTGTTAAAAATATTTTTTCTGCAAATATATTGTATTTATTTTAAGTTATTTACATTTTTATTATTTCTATGCTTTAGCCAAATGAAGTTAGCAGCTTTCTCTACAATGGAATGAAAAATGTAAAACATGTCCTTTACTGCATCATCTGTATTCATTTCAAAGTCAGGTGGTAATTCAATAAAAACTGTTCTTATTTACAATTTTGTGTTCATAAGGACAGTTATAATTAACACTAGCAGTTACTTGGTTTTTTTCTGAGGTATCATATCTTGTACAAAATTTGCAGATACTTTGTAATATGTCATAGAAAATATCTTGGCATATGTATTATCATACACCATTGTAATCAAGTATTAGATCATAAGAGGGGCTAGATTAATAGTTGTATTTTTTTCTGTGTTGATATATTGTCTTAAAATTTGGAAAAAAAAAATTAGATAGGCCTACCTATTACATCAGATTAGACAACTCTGTTGCTTATCATTCCCCTATAAGCATTTGTGCATGTTAATTTTTCAGAGGCATGAGAGTTACAGTCTTCAAATTTTGCAAATTATCTTTATTATTATTTCATTATTATTTTATGGTAAGAAAACGTGTGCAATAACTGTTATTGTGGAGAAGGTTCCATTAATGTTTTACCTTTGTGAATGGTAGGAATTTTTTTCATAACACACACTTTGGGAGAATGATAAGCTAAGCATAATGACGAAACATGTTTTTTTAATCACAGTTTTATATTTTCGTATATCCCACACAAATATAAAATGGAAAAGCAGTTTGTGGTTGGAAGGGTGACAGGGTAGTGATATTGGCAATGGTTCAGAGTATATTCATATCAATATCATACAAAGTGTTTTAGAAGACTGTAAACATCCATGATAAAATAGTTCCTGTTAATTGTAATGTGGTTTCTTTTATTATTATTTTTTTAATTTTGTGTGTTAAAAGAAGTTTTGTCACAAGTAAATGTTAATTTTATTTGTATTTTTAAGGATGTGTATATGTTTTACAAAATTGTGTTGTGTTCACCACAGGCATGACCAAGGGTTGGTCAGAGTATGCAAAGGACCACCCACCCATTAGGAAAGTGTTACCTGGTGTACAATACTAAAACATAAGTGAGGCTCACTTATATTTTGTTTTATTTGTTGGTTTCATTGTATCGCAGATACATCTATGTTAGCCTTGCATCAATTCTTAAGGTGTTATATTCTGTAGCTGTATTCTGTAACTCATTAGCTGTTAGATATGATCTGTATAGCTGTGAGATATGATCTTTAAAATCTGTTAATGATAAAAATTGTCTATATTACAGACGAGCAATTCTGAAACATCTGTTCCTCTAAATGTCAGTAGAATTTTGAAAATCCTTGTTAACCATGTTGTGTGGAACTGAAGAAACTCATTACCAAAATGAGGGGTACGAAACCCTTCTGTAACCTTCCAATTCAAGTCATATTGCTGACGTCTGTAAATAAGCAGTAGTATTTTGGACGCATCCCATACACACTAAATGTAAACTGGGCCAAATTAAGCCAAATGAATGAAAACCAGTGAAATAAGCTTAATTAAAAACAATCGCAGTAGACTATAACTGTTGAGTTTGTTTGTGCAGTGTTCTAAAATGGCGGGTATCTGTGAACAGCTTTAACCTCGTAAACTGAAACCGCTCAAATTAAATTGTAAAGCACAAAAGCTGTTCAGTTTGTGATTTTTGCTTTCAAACCTTGCAAAGCTGTTGTAAGTGTACATACTTTTAATTTAGTTCCCAAACACAAAATAATTGTATGCAATGCAAAACTTGCACTTCTGTTTCTGTTGTGAAATGTATTTCTTTAAACGAACACTCTTATTTTGTGTTGGTGTAGGATAGTGGTTAGCTTGATTGCTCTTTATGCGGCTGTTGGTGATCTGTATTTTGGTAGGCCATATTTGAAGAATAACTGCAATTGTTGCGAAGAAAAATCCATTTTGTCTTAACAAAAAAAGCTCTCATTTTGTGCTGAAAATTAAGGTATTTTAATACTCAAGTTTAGTAATTTGTAAAATACATGGTTGTATATAATAAATGGTTTAAAATGAATATACTTATATTATTGTATGTAACTTCAATTTCGAGTGGCCAGGATTTGAACGTGAAACGAAAAGAAACACTAATACCAAAAATAGACAGCTTGTTAAAATGTGAAAAAATTATACCTATATACATATTATTTTTTAAAGTGGAATATTTTGCTCATTGAAATGAGGGGATTTTTATTAAATTTTAAATATTCTTTGCTTACCTGAAAAAGATGAACATTCCAATGACTAACACTATGCTTCACGAACAAATGGACATTGAACTGTCTTTAATATGTTCTACTTGTGCAACTTTTATTTATAATCATAAATAAATCTAAAAATATGTGCTCATTCTTGTAACATTTCCTTTACGACTCTTTTTTTTTTCAGTCGTCTCTTTTTGGTGCTCTTTTGTACACATCTTGTAAACAATAATTGGCACAGTGTTAAATGTAATTTTTCTGAAATGATCTCTATCATAAAATGTAACGAAAACTTTTGGTTTGCCCTTTTCCTTTGGTGTTACAGAATTGCATCCTCAATATGTAGCTATCGTTGAATCCTATGGAGTTAGTTATCAGAGTTCTACCAAAATTATTTGTTTCAAGGGTAATGAGTTACAGAGTACAGCTGCTAACACATTACCAGAACAGTAGCCCAACTCTGGCCACACCTATGGTGTTCACTTTTATTTATTTTTTTTTTGTCCTTACCGTAGTCCTATTTATATTTTTCCATAAGTATTTTTGGTAATAATTTTGCTAATAACTTTTTTGCTTAATTCTTAAAATTTTATTTTATTAAAACATACTGTCCTCTGAATGCACAGTTGCTATGAATTTGTATATAAGTTCCAAGGAAGTGTGTAAGCTCACTACCATTGTCTCTAACTGTAGGGTGGATTATTTTTGTTTTAATTATCATGTAACTATAGATAAGCTTCATGACGGTTAACTAACACTAGTGAGCTGTTGATGCACATGAGATTTCTTTTAGCTGTCAGAATCTTGGAAATAGATAGCAAAAGGAAATATGTACTGTACTTTTGCAGAATTGTTTTATGTTCTTGTGTTTGACATTTTCATTATATTTAAATTAAGTGGATACATCATTGCATGTTTACCTTTTATATACTGATACAGCAGCTATAGTGTATGAAGAAGCAACTTGGGTATTAATTCTAGGGTTGTGAATATTCGGTATACCGAAACGAAAACTAAAAGTGACAACTTTCATTTTCGTTTTGGTAAAAAATTTGGTTACAAAATGTCGTACTGAAACAAAATTCTATATTTCGATGAATTTTTGGGTGTTTAATAAATGTTCATTTAGTGCACCAGCAAAGAAAATTTATCCTGTAAATCATCTTGTTTGTTTTCATTATTTTATAAATGAAATAATTACACTAATTGAAATTGAAATGTTGGCCAGACTCCTAATTTTTTTAAATTTGATTTCGTAACCAATTAGTTATAATTAATAATTTTCTAAAATGTTATGAAATTCGTTAAGGCTGAGCTTCAACAACATTAATTTTCAGTTTTGTTTCAGTTTCACGAAAGTTTATAACATACTATCTTTTGTTTTTATTTTGTGAGAAAAAAAGTCACATTTGCATAGTAGGATACTTTGAAATTTTGAATATAATGCACTGGCAGAACTCACCGGATATTGTTAATTCTTGCTACGGCTCCTGCTTGAAAACTTAAAGAGATATGGACAAGGTGAATTTAGTTTTTGTTATGGCCAGTGAATTTATATTGTGTAAGTATAATTTTGGAAGCTGTAAGGGTTAGAGGGAGTAGGATGACATTTCTGCAACAAGAGTTCAAGCCCAAAAATTGATTAATCTTTGGCATTTGGCAGTCATCAGTGACAGTGGTGCCACAATATCTTTTCAATGTGAACACATGTATCCCTTGTCAGATTTATTTTGAAATGTTGTCAGTATTTAACATCATTACTGTTAAATGATTTTCATAATTTTTGTTGGTAAAAATTTTTACTAATATTTATTACTGTCAATTTGTTCGAAATGCAACTTACTGGATGTACCACTGACTTTTAAGGCACCTGCTTACCTGGTGGTTGAATTGTGTTGCTGTTTACCTAATATCCACATTTTTATACGGAATTACAAAATCTGTTATATTCCAATGTATGTACTTGTCAAAAAAGGTCCAGGTAACATATAAATGGTATTTATAAGACGTAATCTCGTTAGAAATTTTATTTTGGAGCCCTCCATACATATTTAGCCAAAAACCGACATTTCGGATCCTTTTTATGAAAACATGCAAAACTAGAATTGACAGATGTACTGACGTTTGCTCTAGTTTTTCACCATATAATAATAATGGGATCAACACTAAACGTTCAGTAGTTGTGTACCTACAGCTTAATAAAAAGACTGCACCAGTTCATCAGCACCTTGTGTGCAAAGATAGCTAACGTCAACCATAAAACAACATTGATTCTATGCCTCACTTGTGCAGACATCCATTCAGGCACAGCTTTTGAGTCCCTTCTGAAGAACCATAGTTTGTATCCTTTTTGGCTAAACAATTCCGCATAGTATAATTTCCTGGTTTTTTTCCCCCATACAGTTATACTGTGGCTATGAATCGTACTCAAAGCCAGCATCAGTGTTGTCTAAAACAGAACTTCGCTAGTACTTTGTAGCATACTTTGTTAAAAGTTATAACACAGAAATGCTGTAATTGTTCAGGAATTTTTTTTTGTGTTCCTTGCCAGATTTCTTTAAAATGACAGTTATTTATTATTTCTCGTAGTTTTCTTTCCTTCTTCTGCTCAATAGTAACTATGGTGATTATGCTAAGGCTTCTATAGGATGATAACTGTGTAAGTCGCAGAATGTGAGCTCTGTGAGCATCATGTTGCCCAAAAATAATCTCTGCTTACAGCTGGTGATGTAGTCCCAAGTTGCTCTTAACTGTAGTTTACTGACCCATGGGGCAAAGATTGAAGATTAATTTGAGACTGCAGCAGTTTTCTTGAGTACTACACATTGTTATACAGCACCGTGTATCTGAGTACCAATATCACATGTCTAATACCAGTGGTCCCAATGCTAATAAAAATGGGTTGGGAGGGGGGAAGAGGCACCAAGTTTTTCAAATATTTTCAAAAAGAAATATACATGTAGAATGCCAGCAATCATTCACTACAAACAAAATGTGTTGTGTCACAATTGCAATGATTTGTCAGGCTCAGTAGGCATGATAGGTCAACTAGTCGTCTATGAGTCACAACCCATACTGTTGGTGCAAATAACCCATTAGCTCTACACCAGCAGATGACATTTCACAGTTCAAAGTTAGTCCAAAGAAAGGTAAAAAGAAACTCACAGGTGTTGCCAGTGTGGGACATAAATATAGTTACAACATTTGCATCTAGTCTCGACAACAATCTGATAATTCCTCGGTGATGGTGGTCACTTCCACCATGCCTTTGCAAACACCCATTCAGGGCATTGCGTAATGTGGCCAACCACAGCTCAACCTGCTCTACTATAGTACCTGGCATTTTCAAAAGCTTTGTAGAACCGTTCAAATTGACTCTCTTTGTCTTCTTTCTTGGTCTCTCTTGCTCCACAGAAATTGCATCTAATGTTCTGTTAGCTGTTAACTAGAATTTATTAGGAAAAAAAACTATCACACAAACTGCAACCATACTAAAACCATCCATTATTATAACCACAGAACACAAAAATAGATAGATAAAATAATTATCACTCGCTAGCCTGCTCAAGAAACTAAATATACTACATATTTCCATTCTAATCAAAAATGTCGATGCATTCCGGCTGACTTCGCAGGCTCAGTTGCCCACTTGAGGCAGGAGGAGGAGGAGGAGGAGGGTGTGTCAGACCTAGCCTCCGTCCGGGCCTAGTCAGAGAGTCTGGCTGAGCTCGGCGGTTTTGAGTGCTGATTCCCGAGCTTGATCATGACTGTCTCCCTCCCTGGGAGCTTGACCTTGTTCACCGTAAAGGCCGTCAAGAAACATGACGCCAGCTGTCACTAATTAAAAAAATTAAAAATAAGAAATATGTTAATGGAGATGAGGATGATGATGAGTTGGGGTGAATTTATTATGATGCTGGGTAGTGACCTAGTCGACTTCACGGAGGCTACTAGGGCGCTTGTAAGGGGCTGGTCTGGTTGGTTTGCGTGTTGGAACAAAATCAGGTGCCGAGGTAACCACCTCGTTACATACCGGTTTAAGGGAAATGACTAGATTAATGACTTTCCCCACTGCGGTGCGATCCTGGCAAGTGGTAAGTGGAGTTTTCTTAATAGGTGTCGGTTTCACTACTGGCTCGGGCACTGGAAGAATTAAATTACTTACTTACTCAAAGTCTGGCCACAGCCAACAGCTACATAACGTGTCCAAGTAAGAGTGACAATTTTCGTCGATTGCGGAAACCTCCTTATTCTGCTCGACAGGTTTCATCACGAGTTGAGGTGGAAGTAGCAAAGGATCACTGGGGGGTTCGACAAAGTTTTATATTGTCTTCCTGTGCTAGCTCTCGTTGCAGTGCCCGTCGGGTCAGTCGTCTGATGCTGCTATTGTGTCCACCTCCTTTTTTATGCATCTGTTCACTGAATGTAAATGTGCTAAACCAATAAATTCTTTTAATGGGCTCTTAAACACACTAATGTTTAGGAAGGCATGCTCGTGACCTACTAGTCAGCACTCAAGCCCTCCTGGGTGTGTCTTCTGCAGACACAGTCGAGGTAATGAGCTTGATAAATGATAAACTAGATGTGGAGCTTTTCTGTGTATAGACTCTGGTGTACTGGACACACCTCAGGAGTTCCCGGTCCTATTCAGACTAAAACATTGTGCAAGCTCAAGGAATCGTAAGTGGTTCGGCCCACTCGTGCTTGATACGCAAAGTCACTAGTTTAGAAATGAGCCACAATTGCAAGTTATTAAAGCACAATTAAATTATCAAAATATGCGATAGGGAATTAAATAACTACCACACCAAAGGTTAAGTTAAGCACAGTGTATTTATTGCTGCTTCGTGAAAAGAAAGGGGATATGCAGTTCTGTATAAAAATAGCTAAAATAATTTTATACAAATTATTTTACATTACGTCAGGTGAAGGCAAACCTGAGTTTTCAAATTCCAACCAAGAAAAACTACAAAATGCTATTTGCAATTGACAGCGAAATAACTAGGGGTGGTTTTGTACAGAAGGGACAATGTTATGGCCTGCTATTGTGGAGTGCAAGGATTGATTCGAGTAAAGGGGTGCAGGGGTAAGGACATCATGATACCTTTGGATCTTCACTAGGGGTTTTCTTTACAGGCTGCGGGGAAGGTGTTGGAGCTTCTGGAAGCCATCTTCCGGCTGCTGGGAGAGGAGAGCCTTTGCAAGCTCGGAGTGCCTTCTTCAGGCTGGGGAGTCTTATGCAGACCCTGGAGAGCCCTCTGACCTTATACAGGTCAGCGGACCGATGTCGACTGGCGAGAGCGTTTTCCCTTCTCCTTATATACCCCCTAAATTGCAGCTTGGTTACTGTCACAGGGGTGTGGGGGTTGCTAGCCTTCCAGTGCAGGGGTTGGTTATTCAGGGCAGTGGGCTTGCGCCACACATTTATTATCGCCCTTGCTGGAGGCTGCTGCCATATTTACAGCCTCCTCATGAGGCTCGGCTGCGATGATGTCACTGGCCATAGGGGTACTGCTTTCATGTATGTGTCTGTTAACAATCTGATCATTCTGTGCTTGTCCGTGGCTCGGCAAGTAATACAAGCTTCGGTTTCAGGGGTGGTGACCGCATGCCAATTTCTGGTTGGGTAGTACAATCTCAATCATATCCACATGTCCAAATTTGCGTGAAATCAACCCTGTAGCCACGGGATTAACTGTATGTTGGCGTGTGACTTGCGCCGTAGTTCTGTCAGTGTGTGAAGATGGGCCAAAGTCGAAAAGTAGAGAGCGCAGTAGGGCAGCATGCATCAATGTAAAATCTCTGTATCTGCACTAATACACACTAAAAATTTCATTTAATACTTAATTTTCATTCACAATAGTTGTTAGTAGAGATAAGTATATGAAAAAAAATACCAGCAGTGTAACTCATCTATTGGTGTATCATCATGATTGTGTTGGGTTAAAATATTTATTTAATATGTATTTTGATTCAGTGTCTCATTGTTCTCTTCATGGATGTCTGTTATTTGGCTTTGGGTGGCAAAACAGGCAGTATACACTTTTCCCAAAGGTGTTACTTATCAGTGGCGTTTAGTGAGGTTTTTTTTTTTTTTTTTTTTTTTTTACTGGGTAAGCAATATAATAGCCTTACATATTTGAGCGTTTTAGATAACATTTGCTAATGCCGGGCTGTGGTTCAATTTTCAATTTCTACTAACAAATGCTACTTCCAACTTTACTTACCCTCCACATGTATTTACTGTTTTATAATACCCAACATTAGTTATGAAAACGGATATTATATGAATGTAATAATAATTAAACTGAATATTATTTATAGAGCATATTATAAATTATAAGAAAACTCCCTTTCCCCCCGAACACTTTCATCCACTTTCCGAGGAAAAATGTGAATTGGAGTACGCAAACAGAAAGACTGCTTGTCCTGCCGAAGGAACGTGGCAGGGTAACTCGCTTGCGAGTTTGATTCATCACTAGTCGCTTCTATTTGTGGAAATAAATACTAGATAGCAGCACTATACGTGTACAGAACGGGAATTATGAAAACTCTGTTTCTCAAATAGGAAATGGGAAACTCAGAGTTAAATCTGTTTAAAGTTAAGGCGAAAACTATAAAGGGTCAAACATTTCCAATATGTATAGGGTATGGAATAAATGCCTTTGTTACTTATTATGGTAGGTTGTTTGTTATAGTATGTCAGCATAGTTATGTTTTACTAGTATTGCATTGCCACTCTTATCTTAAATTAGTTAAGATCTTGCTATAAAATAGATGCTGGGGTAATTCAAGCTTTTACTAATAATATGCATTTAAAATGGAAAGGCAGAGCATCTAGGGGAAATGCCAACACATAAATTCATTTAACCACTTCATGCATAGTACTCAGTCAAGTAAAATAATGAGTTTTACTGTCTCACCAGGGAGTGTGAATACAGATGACGAATCGTGAAGCATGTTTTCAAATTATTGATAAAAATAAAAGTATAACATTTCATTTACATTTTTGCAATTCAGCTGTACCATTTGGTCAGTATATTTTTACGTGGTATACTGTATTTCGGCCCGGAAAGCTAGAAATAAGGCAATGCAAAAATTAAGGAAACCCTATTCAGTGCACTTTATCAATCACAGTATTCAAGATATACATGAGAAAATAATTTCACTGCTGTACAAGAAAAATATATCTTGCGTAGTTCGCACGCCTGCCGCCATGCTATAAGTGCATATTGATAGATGTAATTTTGTGTAACATGTAGCAGTGGTTTAGTTTCTCAAGTCACATTGTCATCTGTGGAATAGTAATCACGCTTTGTATATTTGCAAACATTGCAACATAATACAAATTTTCTGTCACAAATATTTTATAGGGGAGAAATTAAGTCTGAATTTATTATTTTTGTACGGAATCGTGACTTAACAATATTTACAGGAATACAAAAATTCACTGCAGCCACTACACATGCCAAAATACAGTAATTTAAAGAATATCATCTAGGAGTGTCACTAGCACTTCCTAGAAAATTATGTATGTGCATAAGTTTAATTTGACAGAATTTTGACATAATATATTTTGCAAATAAATGTAAACTTTTCTCAGCTTCATTCTGTTGCAAAACTTTCTTATTATTTGTAATGAATGTATTTTCGTGTACAAGTTTGTGTAGGCCTCAGAAGTACATAACCAGAAGTAGTACCTAATTCCTTTTTTATCATTTGAAACTGCACTAAATTACTTCAAATTTCACATCATCGGGTCAAAATTTATGGTAAAAATATCTAAATTGGGTATTGTTGGTTCTTGAAGTAAAAGTTTTGGTGTAGAAGAATTTTTGATATTAGAATTTTGAGTAACTCAGAAGAAAATTTAAAATAATCATATGGAAACAGACCAATCTAAAAATTGGTAACCAGTTGAAAAAAAAAATTTGTCCTTAAAGTTGGTATGTGTATTGTAATGCTCCCTACTCTATGCATGCTTTACTTGAATGATTGATACAGTTCATAGCCTTTCACTTGTATATTGTATTTAATTTGTATTCAGTGAAACCTCACTGTTGAGATGCTGTTTATGTCAATTTCCTGTATCATTCGATTTTTGTGGACGGTTCGAACAATTATCCTATATAAACAACGTTTAAAAAACCTGAATGCTATGACCCTTAAATCATTAATTTACCCGAATCCATCGATAAGATATTATGTCCGAAAACTAAAATATATCTGGACAAAAAAACTTATTTAAAGAGGCCTAAATGCACTTTGAATGCGAAAATAACACGTGCTTCCTAACCCTCTTTTTTTTTTTACTACTCTGCCAATATAAACAAGGGCACACGCCAATGAATGATATCCAGCAGCACGCCTGCCTATATCACATTTTCCCCACTGGTTCTAAACGTTTTCCGAATGTTTTAATGCATACGAGCGTAACTGTGAAAAATATCCGTCGAATAATTAATAGTAATATGAGACACCAAACCCCCTAAAGACTACACCATTTGGTAGCTTTCTACAGATTTTGCACCAGAAAAAATATGTATTATTTGCGCTAACACCGGAAAGTAAAGTGAACAGCCAGAGTATTTGATCAGCTTGAGGTGTGTGTTCAGGTTTTACAAGATGGCCATTATAATAGGGGCACTGGCGTTTAGTTGGAACAGCGTCACTGGATCAATACGAGCGTTAGCAGATGATTGGTTGAACATACGTGGAACATAGGAACATAGGTTTAGGTTTCACAAGATGGCCATTATAATAGGGTCACTGGATCAATACGAACGCAAGCAGATGATTGGTTAAACATACGTGGAACATTCTGCGGTGTGCAGTTTAGGTTTCACAAGATGGCCATTATAATAGGGTCACTGGATCAATACGAACGCAAGCAGATGATTGGTTGAACATACGTGGAACATTCTGCGACGTGCAGTTTAGGTTTCATCAAAAACTTCATTGGACCCTGTGTGGCATGCAGCTCAAGTATCGTTATCCCTAAAAGTTTATAAATTGCTGGTTTATGTGCACGCACCCATGACAGTGTAGGTAATGCACATTTACTATCATAATTATCATAGCTTTGATTAATTAATCTGAACTTCACATACACTTTTGGATGAAAACCAACTTTGAATTACATAAAAGGCAAATTCAAATTAACCAAACTTAAAAGTATATAAAATCCTATTCTTCCTTTTGGGAGCAAAAAAAACGCTTTAAATTATATACAATTTCAAATTAATCGATTTTGAATTAATTGTCTTCTAATTAATGAGTATTTACTTACTTTATTACTTTTAATTTAACAATTTTTAGCGCATTTCTATTTTAAATAATTTTTTTAAACAATTACTTTTATTGAATGATTGTCATATGTTTTTTCATTCAGTGTTTAAAATATGCCCACTGTTAATTACATGCAATCAGCTCGTTATACCTAAGGATGAAAATTTGTAATTTTTTTTTAGGTTAGGTTTTACTTTTTAGGAGAGGAGAATGGTCCACATGTTCAATTTTCCCACATGCTGAGTGTTTTTCAGTAGGTCCTATGAATAATGAAGGTTTCACTGTATTTCATAATTTTGGTCCTTGTTCACAGTCTCGCAAAAAAAAATAGTTGCTATGAATTATACCCCAACCCTCGTATTTTAGTTACCTGTATGTTTGCAACAAATAACTTTGATTAATTGGTATTTTTTGTGTCCCATATTTTGATCTTACCATTATATTCTTTTTATCCTCCCACTTATAGCAAAGCTCTGCAATAGTGTCTGTACAAGTAGTCCTAATATTTTGTTTATCAGTTACCCTTGTAGAAAGAATCATTCAAAGACCACACACAGTATTGCATGATGAGTAAATATGCATGGCTGAATCTTAAAGATGTTCTTAATGAACAAATTCAATAATAAATTTTGCATTCATTTCACTATTTTAAAGTAATATTTCTTTGTCAGTACTTTATCAAATGTGCACAATCATTACATCAAAAAATTAGTAAATTCAAGTGATAAATATTTTAGAGTGGCTGTTTAGCCTGTGTTGTTCTGTCTTTATTTCGACCTCAATTTCACATAATTGTTCGTTCATGTGTTTTTTTTATAGCTAGTGATATTGTGAAATTAGCAAAAAAAGTTCACAGCAACAACTTGGAGGGTGTCCAAAGTGGTAACTTTAATATGTAGTTCATATTTGTTACAATAACAGTGATTCCCAATTCTCTTCATAGTCTGTTTGCTGTTTCCCCACACTTTTTTAAACAAACCTTTGAAAAATCACCCTGGCTATGTGTGACGTGTCTGGTTGTCTTCTAAATATGTCGTGTATCACAAGCATTTTATACGTGTGCTAATATAAAAGTACCTTATTTTGGTTCAATTGAACTTTAACATATATTCAATCTATAAATTATATTATTTCATTTATAATTAATGTGGATCAAAATAGGTAGAAAATATGTATTTTGGTTATGCTTGGTAAGAAATAGTTCTTGTGCAAAATATGCGCCTGAGTGTGTACCAATGTGGTGTTGTCCCTGTGGTGTAATTTTCTGAACTTTGTTGAGCTTTGTTTGCACGAGGCGAGGTGGACGTGTAGCGTGAGGGTAGGACTTGAGCAGGCAGGGCTTCAGCAGAGAAGTTGGAAGTAACCGTGAATGGACTATAGTCATTGAATAAAATAGTTTCAGCATGTATATCTAATTGAATATTTAGTTATCCTACAGTAGCTAAAGTCATTTGCTTGGTAGTGTGTGCCACTACCTGCCTATGTGTTATTTGTTTTCCTGTTTTATACTTTACCTGTTGGCAGTGAAATAATTTCGTATTACTTTGTACTTTGTACTGTGGTTGTGGTTCACTACAGGCAATAAATTATACATTTGTATATACATATGTTATTTACTGATGTCACATAGTACAAATTTAACCTATGTGTACTTGTATATATGTAAAAAGCTGTAATATTTTCAAGTGATGCCTTTAGTTTTTCAAGCGATGCCTTTAGTAGATGTAAAAGTTTATTATAAAGAATAATTTGTGCATATTGTGATTTCTGTCACATTTTTGCAGGCTCATGTGTAGATATAAACTTTCAAACACAAATTTTGTACATAAATGTGTATGTATTTGTGACAGATGAAAGGAATAAATGAAAAGATGTGCATTATTTCATAAAATTCAGTTGTTTTATTGTGTTAATATCTAAAATTGTCATATTTTTAACAATTGCCAAACAATGTATGTTTTAGGGATGGGATTCTTGATGCGGCAATACCTCGATACCATTGATACTTTATAGTATCGCGTTGCTCCCCAGCAAACACACCAAAATGGTGGAGGAGCAGGCAAAGGATATTGTCCCTACAGTTTCACTACAATGGCGGTGCTTCCACCCCCTACACCCACTCAACCTTGATCCACACATCAAAACACCATACCATAGGCTGTAACACAATTTTCTCAAAGAAGGAAAATATTTTTGTCCAAAATACGCAAAAACTCTATCCTCTTCCAAACTCCACCTTTCAAATCGACATCAGCGACATATAATGCATGCCCACGGGGGAAAATAACCACTCACAGACAGTCTCCGAAAATATTCTAAGTTCTCTGTGACACGTACTTTTTTACAGACTAAGTCCAGCTAGCTCTTAAAAACAGCTGCAGGGTAACAATACTCAAAGTTCAGTCACTGTAGAAAAATTTGCTAAGTCCCTGCGTCCACATTCTCAGGCTAAGTTCGAAACTTTTGCAAATTTCGTAAGTTCCACTCTTGGTTCTTGCTGATAGTAACATTTTATAAGTCCCCACTCGCAGGTTTATACTTATACGTCGAATAGTCGCAGGTTCTTTCACTCCTTGGTCTCAAGGGCGGCACCACATCACCCTTGAGCACAACCAGCTCGCCGGCTGGGGTCGTCCCCCCGAAAACGGCTTCCGCACCCGTATATATAATGGCCAAATTCCCTCCCATTGCCGTTTCCCTTCTTAGACACCGTACCTCAAGCGTCGTCTATAATGAAGGCAATGGCCTTTTTTCTTATTAAATACTATACCAGTGCAATCATTTCCTCACGGCTCTTTCAGTGGCGTGAAAAACTTGACATGTGTTGCTTTGACTAGTCAGTGATACTTTTAATGCGCGCTAGGCCATGCACGTTCGGGTACACAATTACTGAGACTGAGTTGGCTTTCTACTTGAGACTAGCATGAGTCAGCTAGGCAGGCAGCTTGGTACGAAGTCCACTGTGGGTAGTACCCAATATTTCTCACTACCACCTTAGCTCACTGAAGCAGGGCTGACTTACCAGGGTATTCATTTACTGATCTCCTGGGCTCTGGTGTCGATGTAGACAGACTGGAGCCAGCAGTTGCGTGGGTGCTGCTGGTTGACGAGGTGTTGTAGGGCGAAATGAAGGTATCTCTGGCTCCAGTTGAATGCTGCACTGCTTCCACAGAATGAGTTGGCAATCCCCAATCTGGTGTCACGTCCAGTGACTAGTGCATGTACTGCAGGATGTGGCTCAATGCCAAACCTAGTGTGCAAGGAGAAATAAACGGGGGTGCTGTCTGACGAGGACTGCCTCTCCAAGTGACGGGCAGACTGAGCATTCTCCCGTGGGGTTTTCCACCAAACGTAAAGGGGTTATTGGTGCACACTCGCTTAGCAGTAAAGAACGCCTCCCTCTCGCCTCCCTTCAAGTGCCATGCCACACTCTAAATGGCATAGAGGCTGTGTTGACACTTATCACAATTTTAGCCGGCTCAAGCAATTGGTGGTTCCCTTACTACGTGTAGAGCCCAACAGCAGTTAACGGCGCAAACCTTGTACTCCCACGGTTCTGCATCTTGGCACACAAACCTAGAGCGGTAGGTCGTATGGGCTGTCTTCCTACTACTGTCAGGGTGTGGTCCAGCAACAGTCGGGCCTCCAGTCTCGGGCAGAATACCTTTGCAAGCACCCCTTGATGTTCCAGTCAACGATACAACCTGAGGTGGCTGTCCTGCTCCAGTTGGAATGAGTATCTAGTGGTTGAGACTGTACCTTTCTGTACATCTGGGGGCACAAAACGGGTGACTGTCGATGGTGAAGTGTGTTCGCTGGTGTGCAGATTCTTGAAAGGGATCGTTAGTCCTACACTATGGTTCGTAATATTATCACACCCGGTTGCTTGCTTCCGTCTAGAAGTAGCGTTCCTAGTATCAGACTCTCAGGATAGGATAAAAATTGTATTTATTATAAATAATAATTACTGGTGACTCATACCTACCGCTAAGCAGAGTGTGAATGGAAGTAAGCTATGCTTTAACAGGTGGAGATGACCTGCTCCTAGACTTCTCAAGTATAGAATGACTTTGAGGGTATGAAAACAACTCTGATGCAGTTACTCTACCCTGGGGTTTGTCTAGACGAGACCTTGCAAACGGGGCTACCACCAAAATAGCAGCTGGTGGTGGTTGAAGCCTCTGGAGCTCCTGGTCGATGGTGGTGGCTGCTGAAGATCTGTTGGAGTTTTTTGGAGAGCACCGTGAGGGCCTAAGGTACAGTAGAGAGCCCCACCACAGAAGTGTTGGGAAGAGTTACTGGGGAATACAACTACTGGCATATTCAGCTGCGCACTGTCTTATATTGTGCACTCGGCTGGCCCATGCCTGGGCTGGAGTGGGAGGTGTGATGGCTGCCTGGAGTGAGCGGGGTGGGAGAACTACCCTTGCGCTCTGCCATCTTCGAAAGGCTTGGTGACACACTGTCTAGCAGGTGCTTCAGGGAGGCTGACGTGTACCGTGGCTGCTTGGAAACAAACCTTATTTCACGTCCTAGGCTGGAGCGATCCTCCGCGTACTTGTGAATAACGTACTCAGTTTGACCCTTTATCGAGATATGTAGACACTATGTTAGTGAGAGGAAGTTGGGTTTAGAACATCAGGAAATACCACGTGTCTGTAACTGTCCCTGCATGGGAAACAATCCTGTCGACATCTGTGGTTCTCGATCGATGTATATTCAAAGTATCGAATTTCAACATTGTGCTAATGGTATTTATCATGCACAGTTTCTTCATGAAGCACAAAATTACAAATGTCCATGGTATTTGCGTACTGGTTTTTATCGTTTAATCATTGCTGCCGCATAACAGTAGCATAATAATTTTCAAATACTAAAAAAAGAAAACCATCTACAAGTTGTTTGTATTTCCAGCTGCACCACAATACAAGGAACAGCTGGGCCGGGAGGTGAAGAACCGAAGCTGGCTTGCCGCAGGTTCGTCATCACTGCCGAAGCTCGAGATGGCTGTGAGAAACTACACCCAAGCGTACCCGAGGGTAGCCGACATTCGCTGACCTAGAGAGAGAATGCGAGGATACCACGCTAGTTGCTAGACAACAACTTGTCCTCTTGCCAGGCATGTAAGGGGAGGAAGCGACATTGTATGTTGCCAGGATGAACTACAACTGAGCGTACCCGCGGGTAGCCGACATCTGCCAACCGAGAGAGAATACAAAGTCGATGCTCCCTCTGCATTACCACAGGTGGTGGTGGTGGTGGTGGTGGTGGTGGTGGTGGTGGTGGTGGTGGTGGTGGATGATGATGATGATGATGATGATGATGATGATGATGATGATGATGATGATGATGATGATGATGATGATGATGATGATGATGATGATGATTGATGGAGTTCTGCTGTAAAATCCTTTAGGCCTTGGTTAGTGAGGGCTGTTAGCTCCCTCGACGCTTTACTCACTACCGATGGGTGTTTTGGGCCCCCTCTCGCCCGAAAAATACGCTATGAAAATTAGCGTGTTGCATACTTGGTTACGGGGCCAAGACGCGGCCAGAAATAAATTAACACGTGAACTTGTTGCCATACTATTTATTGATTAAATTCCCAACTGGGCACTTACATTTCAACATTCGCCACTGCAGTTCAGCGACTCCTATGCGAATAAAAGATGCACAAAGGCTATACAAAGACTTACATGTACATTAAGCCCCCGGCGTGTACAAACACCAGGGTGTGTGACTGCACTCTCTCCGTGCTAAAAGAAATTAAAATAAAGGTTCCGGTAATAATATAATGATCCGATATTGTAATAACGGCCTATATTTATTATTGGATATCAGTATTGGCTTGGCACTACTTTAGTTTGCAACTTCAAGGAAATTACTGTAATATTTGGTTATTGAAACACATTGGACAACCGAGAGTGAATTGAGTAACAAGCGCTGCAACTTTTTGTCCGTCCAACACTCGGCGCAAGGTGTGAACTAACAACTAGAGTGCCGACCTTGTATTCTCTCTCGGTTGGCGGATGGTAATTTACAGGCCATGGCCATAATGTACGTAACAATGTATGAAGACCCGCTTTTCACTATTTGAAGGGGTGGCATCCCCAATTTTGCAATGTAGGGTATGCGGTAGGTCAGCATAGGTACAGTAGAACCTCTCTATTACGAACCTTCATGGTTCCCAAGAATAGGGTCATAATAAAAATGTTGGAAAATTTTCGGCCTATAAATTACCATTGCAAGAAGTAAAAAAAGTCATTTTGGTAAGAAAACCCTCAACAAATGGTTTGCGAGAAAACAGACCTCCAAGATTTTAAATGCCACGTAATGCTTATGAGGTTGGTTAAATGGTGATAATGAACCACACTTACCGCTGTAACATAATTTTTGTTTTATGTGAAAGGTTGTCATCAAATGTGTTCTACTAGGATTGTTTTAGATGTAATTAAATCATTATTTGGTCAATGATTGCATCAAGTATAACTCGGCCGAGACAACAAAATATCTGGAAAGAATGCGGTTTTGTGGGTCTAGCCGTGAGCGAGAGAGAGCGGACGAGGGTAAAACCCAGTCGGCCAGTCAGAAGCGAGCAGCTGTGGCACGTACACGTACAGTCCGTACTGCATGAAAATCGACAAAGTCAGTCGTGGTTGGTGGTAGTAAATAAACGTAGTCTGAAGGAGTGCCTATTTACTAATACGCAAGTAGTTGATCGTTCCAAATGTGTACATATATTTGAGCGCTAGTGTAAATGTTAACAACATTATGGCGTTGTGTAGTAAAAAACGTCCCACTATTCATAGTGAAGGCTGTGAAATATTAGGAAACGTTATTTCATTTTTTGATGAGAAGATATATGGGAAACATGCGTATCCAATTTAAAATGCAACAAAGCGAGCAGCAGCTGCAACAGGAAAATCTGAGGTAACAATATGTAAAATACGGAAGGAAATCAGTGTAGGAAACCTAACAGGCAAAAAACGGTGTACGCCTGGAAAGAAACGGAAGAGGAATGACCGAAAAATTGTGTTAGATGATTTTGATTTATGTGTTGTTCGATGTAGAATCTACATTGTTTATGCTCATAGGAGAGAAGTGCCTACATTAAAGAAGTTACTTTCTGTACTACTAACAGAAATTAATTTGAGCGGAAGGCAGGAAATGTTGCGGTATATCGTAAATAAGATTGGCTTCCGATTCAAGAAATGCAAAAACAAGAGACTTGTATTAATGGAGAGAACATACATTGTTGAATGAAGGGAAAGGTATTTAAGAAGAATGAGAAAAATGATAGTATGGGGGAGAACAGATTACTGGTGCATGCTGGTTCGGATGCGGGGTTTGTTCCTGGCGCGATATCTCATCTTTAAGTCTAAAATCAAAAGTGGTGTCTACCACGATGAGATGAATTTTGCAAATTTTTCAAAATGGGTATCCGAAAAACTCTTGCCCAATTTGTCCTGTATATACATAATGGTAATGGATAATACATCCTATCACTCGGTGCACACAAAAAAAAACCCTACAATGACCATCATGTAAGGAAATGACTAAAGCAGAACTACTCCACATCGTGAAATGTCAATGATCAGCTCCGAAGTATTGCATAGACGAACTTCTTAAAGAACATGGCCATGAAGTAGTCAGGCTACCTCCATATAACTGCAACTTAAATGCCATTGAATATATAAGTAATATTGCCACGTCTCGTGTGGCGAAGAGCAACGTTTCGCAAAGAGCCGACCAAATAAAGCCACTGACAGATGAAGCCATAAACAGTATTTCTGATAAAGATCGGAAGTCAGGTGTTACATGCAAAGAGGGAAGAATAGCAAGAGGGAAGAATAGCAGTATTGGAAAAGCGATCATTGCATTGAAGAATAAATGGAGAATATTGTAATTAGTTTAGGTGGTGACAGTGACTGTAAAAGAGACAGTACCCATGATACTGACAGCTTCAGTGATAGTAGTGTACATGGAAATGTAATCAATGGTAAACTTTGAGGTATTGAAGAATTTGAGTAAACTTGAGCATATGTTACCGATGCTGCATAACTTTACATCTCACATTATATAAAGTGTTTCAGTAATTTGTGACACATTCCTTTCAAACAGTTCGCATTTCTTCAGTGTACATTTATTTGACACGGGCAGATGCCAGGAACGCACACCTGCCCGGGAGGAAGAATATACACACCACTTGTTTTGAGGTACGTAGTAATTAACGTGGTACTTTGCTAATGATTTGTAACATTAACAGTTGTAACTGCATTGTGTATGGAAACATGTTATTGCTATTATGGGGTATTTTTTAAATGATATGTACACTTACAGTAATGTGGGCATTGTATAATAGGACAAGGCATAAATGTGAGCAACATGTGTAATAATTATAATTTGTTCATAGGTAATTCACAACTATATTTAATTGTATATTCTGTTAACATTATTATGCCAAGCTAGATGGATGTTTTTAATATGTAGATTTATGTATGAGCGGAACTGACTGTGCTGGTTGAATTGTACCACGCCGGGGGGTGGGGCTCTATAGTTTGTTGTGTAGGCGCGTAAACCACTTTCATCAGTACGAGATTCACAGAAATTACACTGCCCTTTGTGAGTGCCAATGTACTGTTGACTGTCCTCAGTAGGCTGTCCGAGTGTACTACTCTCCTACTAGGCGTGTCGCTCTAGGAGGGATAGCGCTGCACCGTCCCCTTACGGGCTGTTTTGTTGTCGTGGCCGACTAATACTATGGAACTTCACTTCAAGCTTCTGGTCATATGGTAATACGCCATTTTCTAGTAATTGTAAAATCAAACTTTAGTTATTTTACTTCAGTATAAGCCTAGTAGCGCTATGAGATTAATGGGTTCTCACTTGTCCTGTTACCAGAAAATAATTTGCAAAGAACAACTGAAGCAGAAGGAAGTAGAGTCGACTCTCGATTATCCGCGATAATGGAGGGGGTGATTGCCGCAGATAACCCAAAATTGCAGATAATTCGCATACTAACAGAAAAATACAGTTTTTCCAACACTAAGTTTTGTATGGTCATAACTGAATACCAGGTGTTTCAGTGTGAAACCTAGCCTATCCTTGACATACTACTGTATTTACCCGCATATTTCGCGTCCTCGCATAATTTCCGTACCCTATTATTTATTAACGAACTAAGAAATTAAAAAAATGTGTGATTTATGCACCCCTGATTTATAACTTACAAAACCGGAATATAACGTGTTTAAAATATGTGGGTACTCACGGTAGTTCTCTCACGAACATTACAAGAAATGCGCAGATACAATTAATACAAACAACGCAGCGGAATGCGTGTGGTGTTTTGCCGAGTGATACTGGAATCTGAAGTTGCATAAGAGGGAAGGCAGGCTGACGTCACTCGGGTGCTAGGCAACAGGCCACCTCTCCCCCCCCCCCCCCCTGGAGAGGGGAAACAAAGAGTTGCACAGCGAACTGCATGTCGCCCGTGTCACACACATGCATGCACACACACATATATTCACTCTCTCTCTCTCTCTCACACACACACACTCTCACTCTCTCTTCCATACCCAGTTCTTCAAAAAAATATCGGGCTTGTTTGACACACACTAAGCCCGATAATGGCATTCCCGCGGCCCGTTTCTGGTTAAACCACTCCAGCATAGCCTTATCTAGTTCCGCGTACGTCGATAGTTTCATCGTTTTCCTATTCGCCAATCCACTTATCTTGTCTGCACTGCTCGCAAACTCAGTAAGTTTGGATTTATTGTTTCGTATATCCTTCATTGTTTCTCCCACTCTATGTATAAATCAAAGCTGTTTTATTACGCTTCTTCCTTCAAGTTTATTAATAATTTCCAGCTTCTGCTGTAAATTTAAAACCACACATTTATGTTTTGCAGACATTTCTCTACTGAAAATAAACAAAAACAAAACCGAACGTAACTACTTACTGGCAAGATAAAACTGACACTGGCCGTAGGAATGTGGTACTCGGGAGGAATGCGGCGGTCGCACCGGGTTCCAGCTATACCTGGCAGGCGGCAGCTTGGCGAACAAGTTCTGCGGTGTTGTCAACTTGCTGTCTTGCGACGTAACTAAGTTCATCACACCATCGGGAACACATTTTGATGTGCATTTGCATCAATAAACATATTTCATGCCACAGTTATTTTCAGAGAGTACCCGTTACGAATTTCATTAGTTAAGATGGGCGTTTTATTTAATAACTTTGTTCTGGCAGTGTTTGAGTTAATTTCCAAAATTTATTTTTATCTTTCTGAATATGCCGCGGTTAAACCGCTCGCAGATAATCGAGAGTTTACTGTATTAATTAATCTAATACCCAGTTGCAATTAAACTATGTTCATTGTCTGAAACAAGTCATAATAATTTTAATTCAGTTTCACGTGTGGGACAGAGATGGAATTCAATTTAATTATTATATCTTTGTTCCTAAAAAAGGAACGTGTTAATAATTTCTGTTAGTGATAAGAATATGTTTGTTAGTTTTAGTTATTGTCAGTGTAACAGGTTTTTTTTTTTTTTTTTTTTTTTTAACACCAGTATAATTTATGTTTCTAGAAATTGAATTTATTCTTTTCTGTTTATATAGGAATGTTATTCAGTATATTTTGGTTATTCCAAGTCTGTTCAGAAGAGTTGTTTAAGATACAGACAACAGTAACTTTGCTTACCCTCGAGGAGGAGTTGCAGATTGTTCTTCCTGGTATTGGTAAGTGTGGAATAGTACTTGTGAAATAAGCAGTGTACTGAAAGTGAATATCAACAGCAATATTTTATTATTCTGTATTTTGATTGTTCGCAGTGGTCTGGCATGTATACATATAGGTATAATAAAAGGTCCCCAAGTCTTGGATACCAATCTCAGCTGAGTTACCTACACAAAATTAATTCCCCTCAACTAAATTACAAGTGTAAGTGTGCACACTTCAGACTAGACACATGTATACTAGAATGTGATATACGTTACTGCCATCCAAATTTTGTGTTTTACCTATAAACATTATTTACACATATCAAGTCTATACACTTAATCTTACCTGTGAATGAATGTTTGAATTTCTGTGTCTTGTATATAAGTGAAAGATGTGTTGTTTTCTTGTAGCATCTGCGTAGATCTCTTGTGTTCTTTTGTGACAGGTAACAATGAATATTCTTTTGGGTTACGTGATTGAGTTTGTGTTTCAAAGTGTTAACTTAAACTGTATGTAGGAACAAGGCCACAGTAGTTGACAGAGTAGCCACTTTTAAGATAGGTTTCAATTTAATACAGGTTTCTTCAAAATCTTTCCCAAATAGTTTTTATATTAATTTTTCATCTGACTTTTGGTTAAATTCCCTGTTTATTTTGTCAGTGGGTGTAATATTCTAAATTTTTTGTGCCATGTGGAATAGTAAGGGCTTATCAGTTTTAATGACCGAGAAGGGGGCGGGGCAGTATTACAAGCTGTTATCTGTAGTGTGTTGGCGTTTTTGAGTCCCCAGAGTTGGAGGAAGGTTGTGTCACTCTTGAGAAGTTTTTTTCTATCCCACTTAGCGTTCCCCTGCCATCAGCAGTATTTGTTCTGAAACCTTTGCTATAATGTAGAGTTTAGCTAATAGGAGGTAGCGAGCCCCGAGCCCCGGCCAAGGCCTATTTTTGCGGGGCTATTAAGTGGCCTTAGCCACGTCATAAACTTTGTTACTGGTCATAATGTATAAGTGTTTTATTCAGCACAGTAAAAAAATTAAGCAGTCCTGTATCAACAAGCAATGAGGGAAGGTACACAATATAGTTGCAAATATCAGTGGAAAATTAATTAGGTTCATGTTGTCAGAATGTTGCGGAAAAAAAACTGTGTTGAAAGTGGTTTTATTGCAGCAATCATTAACCTATTTAAATTTACATACTTTTCCACTGCTTTCAAGCATGACTTAAGGGTCAAAATATATATCAAACACACAAATTCATTGTTTTGCTCAAAATATTTCTAATGTGCACAGATAAATATTTTAAGTTTCACAGCTTTACTTTATTACTTTCAGTTGCTTTGTTTTACGCACTTTATAACTGTACACATATCTGTCTAAAATGAATTAAGAACAGCAATGGCAGAAAGGATGTTTCGATGGTAATCAACACTCTACCTAATGAGAGTGACATGAGGTGCTAATGAAGCAGTGACATGCCACTATGGATCTTCTGCTATGAAGGCAACATCTGCCGGTTTTGTGTAGATAATAAGGGGTAATTCCTTAGGGAATTAATCATGGATCCCTGCGGTGAAAACCAAGAAGTCAGACCAGTACACCACTGAAACTTCCTTGAAATAGCACTACACATTAACAGCTAACAAAATGTTACGAACAAACAATTTATTAGGTTATTTTATGCCAAGGCCAATGCTTGTAATAAAAATATAAAATAGATTTAGCTGGCATAAAATTTACAGCTAGCAATCCAGCTATGCTTTCATTATACATCTAATAGAGGTAATTGGAATTGCATTGTCACTAGAGTACTATGGCAGACTGTAGATTGATGACAACTCTCACAAAGTTTATTTCTCTGTGTGTGTACATATGTTATGCATGTGTATCCAGTGGTAAGCAAATAATAGTTTAAACTGCCAGTGTATTTTATTTTGTCAGGATACATGTATGTTAAATTTTGTATAAATACAGTAAAAGCCCGATATAACGTGGCTATTGGGGGCATAACTCAAACCCGCGTTATAGCTTTCCACGCTATTCCGGGAGTTACAGAATATAATAGCAAAAAAAAAGGCAGTGTACTAATGAGGCGTGGCACCTAACACGGGGGCAAGTGTTGTTATTTACTGGTGTAACTCATGAAACGTTTAGCCCCTTGCTATTGGAAATTTATTTATTTTTATATGCATCAACGGACTTGACATCACCCAAAGGAGGGAAACAGAAGAAGAGAGACACGCTGTGATGAAGGGGGTCATATGCTTTCAAGCAAGAATAACTAAAAATTACCACATTTTGCAGGCAAAGGAAGTACTTGTTCCACCAAGGGCTGTGTTCACTGCGAGTTGTTTGTCACGCAGGTTGGAGAAGGGTGTTCGTCCCCCCCCCCCCCCCACACCCCACTCCAACCTCCCACTTATCGTTTATGCCACCTGCTAGGCCTGGTTGGGAGGAAATGAGAATGAGAAAGGAAGTTCTCATCCAAAGGTCGAATGCACACTTGCATTGAAGATGGGATCTATCAGTGCTTCACGTTATGTGAAACATGTCGCTTGCTTGTCTGATTTGCATTTGAAAAAGAAAAACTGAATTTAAAAAGTGAATGATTTGTGGCATGCAATGAAGGGCCGTTTTTCTGCATTAAGCCTTGTCCACAATAGCTGATTTGATCGTAAATGTTTTTCGAAGACATACAGTATAGCCGGTATATACATTACAATCAAAGTGTCTACATCATAATTATAGTGATATGTAGCGCTATATTCCATAGGAGATTAATAATAGGCCTGTAAATGACTTAGGAGCACAAATTCCAAGGCGCGTCTTGAATTTCGGAATTATTTTTTTTTTTAATTGGAAGACATACAGAATAGCCGCCATATACACATTATAACCAAAGTGTCTACATCATAATTATAATGATTATGTAGAGCTATACCCCGTAAGAGATTAATTACACGCCTGTAAATGACTTAGAACAAATTTCAAGGCCCGCATCAAATGTGGCAATTTTCTTTCCGAAAATGGGAAGACCTATGGTTATAGCTGCTATATACACGTTGTAGTTAAAATGTCTACAACATTAATAAAATTATTACGTATTACGCTATACAACACACGCACATTTCATGATAACTTGTAAGTGCCGGTAAATGTGTGACAGCAGGTCACTTGCGAGTATGATACACGGTTTGGAATATGGCTGTGCCATCCCCCTATACTCGTCTAACACCCAGATAAGATGGAAAGGTTGCCACAGTATCTTTTTTTGTCTGTTTACGTATATCTGGATGCAACCTATCCAGTTTCACCGGTCAAAAACATAGCAAGAAACACCATTACTGATCATTTTATTACATCATAACTTAAGACGTAGTCCTCAAGCCATGCAGTCCTTGTTCTACAGAACATAATTTCTTATTTTTCTTTATAATATAAATCAGCAGTTGACATATGATTGTGTCCCTCGCCTCCTAGACCCGTTTGCCCGGCCATGTACCAGTTCAGCACAGGAAGCATCCCGACTCTACGGAGTGCGTGTTAAAGTGTGCCAGTACGCCAGTGTAGAGGACATAGCATAGAGCACCCGTGTGCCAGTACACCAGTGTAGAGGACATAGCATAGAGCACCCATGTGCCAAAATAGTGCAGGGTAGTATAAACCAGTGTGTTTATGGTGCAATTAGTACAAATAGAGCCAATACAAGAGGAATTGGCAATTGCCATTTGAACCCTTACACAGCAGACGGTAAAGACGTCCCAGAAAAAGCCCTTTGTTTAGAGTTTTTATTACAAATGTTTACTGTTTCCACATCAGGTATTTCACCCTCATTTCATTCACGCAAGGTTCAAATGTTGTGTATCTTTTTTAGAATAATCTTTCTTATTTTATTACGTGTTACAGAGTGCAAGTGTTATGTATTTATTATCATTTATGAAATGTGGGTCAGCAAGTAGTTCCACGTGGCCCGCCTGCCACCAAGCTGGCCGACGCGTCACGGCAAAGAGATCAGTCATTGTTCAACTTCTCAAGGGGTTGGACGTGTGAATAGTGTCTTGCACCTCCGGGTGGCCAGCACCTTTTAGCACCAATCACTTTTTAATAGTACTTTAAATTCACAGAACCTCATTTGCAGTGATTTTTGCTGATTGATGGGACTTCTCCTCGTGGCTCGAGAGTTCTACCTCGGGCTGGGGTGGAAGTGGTGAAGGCTCACTAGCGTGTGCGGCGGGAGGTATACTCTCCGACTGGGACACCTCTCACTGCAGGGCTCGCCGAGCTAAACGACGAATACGAGTATTTCTATTGACCAAATATAAAACAGAGAGGTAAATAAATTTGTTAATTTCTGCTAAAATGGGGCTCTTCCCATGTACCAACTGATTGGATTAGCTCACTCATATCCTAGCAGTCGGGGTTCAGCCCTTTTGAAGTGTGTCTTGTACAGTCACTCCGAGGCAATGAATGTGAGATATGACTTGCTAGCGTCAGAGCACTTCTGCAGATATGCCCATGGGTGCATCGGACATGCCCCAGGAGTCCCGGTCCTACAGACTGTAGCCTTATGCAAGCTCCAGGAAACCTAAGGGGTTTGGTTCACTCGCATGAATTCTGCCGAGGTCGCTTAATTAGTGTTTCAACCCACGCGTTACCAATAATCAGTCATAAATTTAAAATGATTAAATTAAAATGAATAAGCAGTAAGAAATAACTACCTCACCAATGGATTAAGTTTTACACTGCTTATTTATTACCGCTTTGGGAAGACAACAGGGATAACGGTTCTGTATAATTCAAGCTAAAATACGTAACTTAATTTGACGCTGTCGGGTGAGACGTGAGATGAACGATGACACAAATACTAACTGGTAATTTGGGCACCAGTGGTGCTTCGCAATCACAGCCCTAACAAGACTCAGGGTTCTCAGGGATGCTGTGGGTTCTCTGTGTATGTTTCACCCGTGCGTACTTACAAACATGTAGGCAATACTAAACTTTTTACTAAACATCACTGGAAATAAACACTTTATAAAATATATTTCGCTAGGACACTGTCACCACTGAATAAAAGAGTTAATTTCACTGTAGACTTGTTTTTATTGTTATTATGCATACAGATCAACACGCCAATGAAATTATGATTATCTCGGTCATGACTACCCAATTCCGCTTGGGTGCTCCCGAGCTCGCAATTACTCTAGCGCACGCCTAGATGGGTGATATCACCGAGGTGCGTGAAAGCACAGCCTTCACAAGGGAAGAGGGCCGACAGCCACTAGGGTGTACTGACGGTTTTTCCCTGAAGACAGGACACTGTGAATTACAAATGAAACCCTTAATACATATTAACACGAGTGATTACTCGGCACCACTAACGCAAACTTGTCGGGGCTCGCCCTCCAGCACATGGGTAGTGTGGTGATGGCTCATGCACAGAGCTGGCTAGGACGGGAATAATGACACCATACAATAATTAATAAATTACATAAACACTTGAATGATACATGAAACAAGATGGGACACAAGATGAATATTCACGATAAACACACACATTAGTGAAAACAAGCTTAGATGGCGCAGATGCCTCTGGATGAAGTTCATAGCAGACCACATGGTGCAGTGAAATTGCAATATTTCTGCGTGGAAATGGCAAATTTAAGTCAGACAAAAAATTATTCTTGCTGAGAAAATTATTCTCTCTACGATTGCAGTGGTTACAGGCATGTAACATGCTTGATGGCGGTAAAATTAAACATTACTGTGACCACGTGGTCAAGTACAAAAAGCATCAATTTATGTGAAAAATACATTGAACCCTGAAATAAATTATTGCACATACGATATTACATAAATAAGCTCTCAAACGCAATGATTGTTTATACAGA
The DNA here is from genome assembly GCA_029891345.1 of Dryococelus australis. Classification (NCBI taxonomy): domain Eukaryota; kingdom Metazoa; phylum Arthropoda; class Insecta; order Phasmatodea; family Phasmatidae; genus Dryococelus; species Dryococelus australis. The sequence continues at coordinate 57,562,523 of CM057004.1, forward strand.
GACTTGGCGTCGGTCGACCACGTGGTTATACGTGATGTTACCGTAAAATATTCAAACACAAAAAATTACCCTCAAATACATACATAAAAATAAATCCCTTAAAATTGTGTATAGCAATAACGCAGAAGTTACAATGAAATGCCATAAAACAGGCGGATGGCACCTGATTCAAATTGCATGGGTTACGTGACCTCTCTGACATCTTTCTCCTCCTCGATTGAGTTGAAAATGCCACAAGGGAGCAAGAAATTAATAAAGCAGAAGCATAATGCTGGGAAAATGTCTGGCAAAAACGTACGCCAGCAAAGGTTAACTGGTAAACTTAATTAACCACGGAAACCTAAATCAGTGAACAAAAATTGTAGTGCGTACGTGACAGTTTCTTACCTCGCCAGCTTTCTTCGACAGACTGTCCAGATACAAGTGTCGCACGGACCTACCATGGCCGCCCACTGGGTTCACACAAGCAGAAGTGCTATGCACACGGAGTAAAATATTTAATTATGGAAAATAAAATGGCACAAATTAAATTAAATATTGTTTTACATTTCTATAATTTTTTTTTATGAATTTCAATATTATTTTAGCATGTCTTAATGACTGCGTTCATGCCGGAATATTAAGTGTTCTTAATCTCGGTGCTGTGGGCACTTTGAATTTTATAACCAGACAATTTAAAATTAGTAAAAACATTTTAAGATATATTAAACACTGCACAGACAATATAACACATTTTTCACTGAAAATAACATTTACACGAAAGTTCAAAATTATCGACCTCTTTGCACACACGCGACATGTGCATGGTGAGCGCCGTCATGGACTCTAGCGCTGTTGGCTGTTAGCCGGCATCAAATTGAAATTACTTTACTTTAAGTCAGGTGAAGGCAAACCTGATTAAATAATTTCAAACTCCAAATTAAATTTCCAAGAAGCTAATCTCACAATGTACAGTGAGTACGAGGGGTGGTTTATGTGCAGAAGGAACATTGTTATGGCCTGCTACCATGGAAGTCAAGGAGTGACTTGGGTATGGGGGTGCAGGAATGAGGACAACAGGTACCTTCGGATTCTTCACCAAGGGGTTTTCTCCGCGGGCTGAGGGGTGGGGATGCTGGTGCTGCTGGAGGAACCGTCTGCTGGAACTGGAGATTGAGGGCCTTCTTTAGATCCGGGAGAGCCCTCCAACCTTACACAGGTCTACATACTCTGGCAAAATCTCAGCTTCGTGACTGTCACAGGGGTTACTAACCTTCCAACGCAGGGGATTGTTATTTTAGGGCAGTGGGCTGCACCACACGTGTCTTATCACTCTGGCTGGAGGCTGATGACATATTTACCGCCTCCTATCAAGGCTCGGCAGCGATGACGTCACTGGTGACAGTTGAATGAAACAATTTTGGTGGTTTTCCTTCCCGGTGTAGCTACACCAGTTAAATGAAAATCTATAGTATTAATCTGCATAATCAGTTTTCATAATTCCAAATTCATAAAAATTTCCTTTTATTTATTGATTATTCATATCTTTTAAAATATAAGTTGGTTAACTGTACTTAAAAACTTTATCTATTTTTAAATAATTCTGGTAACCAATTAGCTGTGTATCCTATACCAAACTACGAATTCATTTTAATAGTTATTCTAAATCAGCATATTTGTATTTCAGTTCACGAGTCTGAAAGCCAACCCCTGGATTGTCAATAATTTTCATTATTATGAGGGTGCATGTTCATACTGCTTAGACTTTTTAAATAATTAATTATCTTTATTAACATTTATATGTTTCATTTGAATAGTTCTATGTCTTGTATTATAACATTCTTTCATGTAATCCATTTTTGTAACTGATCAATGAAGGTCACAGATACCCTTCTCTGGTATCATTTTATTCGGAAGATGCCTGTTTTGTTGAAATATCCTTACATTTTTTTTGCAAGAGGAGGCCAAATATTGAATTTGGACTCTGAAAAAAGTATGCTGTTTTCACGTTCCAATTTTTGTAATTGATTGGCAACAAAGGAGCTCACAATTACCTTTCTGTTGTATCATTCTATTTGGAAGCCATGTGACTATTGAGTTAAATTAATATTTTATACAAAAATAATATTGATTTTATGCCAGAGAAAACTGAACATGGGCTTACAATGCTTGGTAAATCCTCGCACTGCTCAAAGGTTTTAGGACACGTGAGGCTAAGTATGCACCAGCCTAGTATTTTTTCCAGAAGACATCTCCCTATTTAAAAAAAAAAATTATTTAGTTTTAAAAATACACCATTTTCATGTTATAAATGGCTAAACATGCATGGACTTCATATTTTAAAAAATGGCCAATTTGGTTCAAAATTTTCCAAAATATTTATAACCTTATTGCCATAACAATCTTATTCCTGAAAAAGAAGAGGAGTTGTTTTAGTAAGGTTTTACTGTATTCACATACGGGAAAATAATTTGGAATTGACAATTTCTGTGGTGCACTTTAATATACTGGTGGTTCTGCTTCTGCAGAACGTTGTCATTTGAAATTAGATACACACAATAAATAACTACCAGTCTTTTTTATTAACACAGATTTACATAAATTCATAAAAGTTATAAAAATAAAAGAAAGCTTAAGTCGCTGCATAATGAAAATAAATTACTTTACCATCAATAACACATGTCGCAGCCTGCACATGCAAACTGCCATGTTAATGTTACTGAAATATAAAACAATACAACTTTTCAAAGGTACTGCACCTAAATATCCACATTTAACTCACATAAGTAACTAAAAATGACAGCAAGTTTATAAAACTTCACAAGTATGGTTACAACTAAAATGTACTATTTCCAGAATCCCAGCAATAAAGGACACAATGCCTACCAAATCAAACGTATATAATTTTTTTTATAAATTAAATTCAATCAATTATGTTGATACATAGTCATGTACATGGTTCATGAAGAGAAAACAGAAGTCATATTTATTGCTTCAATATATTTTGTGAAAAGGCTTATAAAAATAGTCTAAATGATCCTACTAACACTCAAATTTGCATAAATAACAATTCTATACTACATTGAGCATTCTGCAGGAGTGGGGAGGGGAAAACTGTCTTTAAATAGAGACCAATATAATGGAGTCAAACAATGCTACAGAACCTGTTGTGACATCAACTGTCCCGGTGCTAAACACATTTATAATCCACTTCATATAAGTACACTACATTTTAACAGGCCTTGAAAAGTAACTTGGCCACAAGTTATACTTTCGCTACAGCTTTTGTGTCAACAACGGAAACAATGTCTGTAAACAAATGATATGATCGCTGTAGGTTACCATTTCAACTTGTTTTATTTTTTATTATGACCAAGTTATATTGCTGGGGCTCTGCAACGATGATATAGCTAAAGGGGCTCTGTTTATTTTATGGATTTTTGGATGAGGGGAGGGGGGGGGGGGGGGGGGCAGCTTTAATTTTAATGTCTTTCATTAGACTGTATTGTTTAATGTAGCAGTGGAAAATTTTACTCATATAGAACATTCAAATTATAATAACCTTGAAAGTTTTAACCTCGCTGAAAGAACAAAACACAATGTTGCTGTTGGTATTAAGTTGAGTAATTCACACACACACACACACACACACACACACACACACACACTCTCTCTCTCTCTCTCTCTCTTTACATAAATATTTTTAACAAAATTAACCTTACATTCTTTTGGAATATTTTATTTGCAAAACACATTGAATTACTGTTTGTAATTCCTATTCACAACTTCTGAACACATGTTCTGTTGCAATCCATGGACACGTTTCTCGACCACCGATACTAATACTAAATAATTAATTTGCAGAATCATTCAGTAAATGACACTTCATGCAATTCTCAAAACTAACAAACTTAAACTTCATAAATAAATGGCAGACCAAACCATACACATGCCGATAATACTGTATTACATTTCACACAAGAAAAAACCCTAAAAAAGTACATCTTATAACCAACCATGCTTAATGAAAAAGCAAATAAAAATTATAATTAACCACAGAAAACATATTTTGGCAACAATAGTAAGGCACTCGCATAAAGGTGATAGAAGTCACATGCAAAATGGTGTGCACCAAGCTGTACATTTTTCATTGATCAGACGTGTGCACATGCTCCATTGTAATTGTTAAGACATGTTTTTAAAGTCAATTAGCTAAAATTCAAAAAATTCTACTATACTTTAAAAACAAATTTAAAACTAAATGTTGTAAGTATAATTAGATTTTGGGATCAAAACTTTTAGATCCGAGTACAATTTCTTCGTATTATCAATATCACCAACATAACATACATCTTGCAACAACTCATCAGCTAATACAATACTTTACAGAAAAGAGCATGTAATGTTTTCATACTGTGTAGGTTGGTCATATTGTTGGTCAAAATGCAGTGAACTTACATACACTATCTACCAAAAAGTAATTAAGCACCTGTCCACAATGTTTACTCTGTGGTTGTCACCCCATTAGAATCTTGTATTGTCACCTCTTGCAGCTATAACAGCAGCCACCCTGTCTGGCATGCTCTCTACGAGTGTTTGCAGGACATCCACGGGGATTCATTGCCATTCCTCTTGCAACCATTCCATGAGTTGAGCAATGGATTTTGGCTGCGTCTGACAAGCCCTCGCCCGGCGATCCAATTCGTCCCAAAGATGTTCTATAGGGTTGAGGTCGGGGCTCTGGGCGGGCCTGTCCAATCTGCAAACATTGTTGTCGGTGTACCATTGCATAGTAGCTCTTGAAACATGGCATCTGGCATTGTCATCCTGGAAGTAACGCAGGCCCATTTTGTAAAAATGCCACAATGTTGGGGAGTATTTCATTATCCAGAATGTTACAATAGGCCTCTGTGTTCATACTACCACGGACGTACTGAATTACCTGTCTTCACGGGTGCCCAATTACTTTTTGGTAGATAGTGTAAAATGCAGTATAACAGCAGCTAGTGACACCTGCAAAACCTCTGTATTCCTGATGGTACAGGTACTGTACAGTCTCATGGGTAACAGACAACATAATGTGAAAAAACATTAAAACATCACTTTCCAAATGCCAAGAACACAAGAAACAACTATTGCAATACTTCTTCACATATAATGATCTAGTTCATTATAAAATATTACTAGAGAGCACATAATCCTATGATGAAGCTGCTGTTTCGTAAAAATAATTCATACACTTAGCAGAAATACCACATTTTTTTGCATAATGCTTCCTCAAAACATGTTATCCTTCCAGATACTATTTATCTGGGCTACAAAATTGATTGAAGTGATAAGTGTGAAAGTGAAGTCATGCATTATACCAATTTATCATTATAGTCCAATTTAACATTAAATATTGTAGTATTAATAGTGCAAGGGCCTCAGTTATTTTGCATGTGCAATGGTCATATCAAAATCCCCCCTCCTCCCTAAAAAAAGAGCCTTCCCTGGAATGTGTTCCCCCTATATTTAGTTTATTTTATTATGTCCAGTAGACCATTTTGAGAGTACTCTTCATGTACAAAGATATTTTACAAGTCAAGTTGTACGTACTACATAATAAGTAATATACTTATACATAGATTCCACTCTTCTGTATTCATTATTCTGTTGCAATACTGTATTTCGGCATGTATAGGCCGCACATTTTTACAAAAAAAAAAATCTACAAAAAGTGGGGTGCTGCCTATATATAAAATATCGGCAGAAAATAAAAAAAAATTCTCTCCAAAACGTGTTTAGAAATTTTTCAACATACAGTACATTTTAATTTTTTAACTCTTAAGAGAGGGAAAGAATTAAATGCAAAAGAAACTTTACACTCATACAGTTATTTGTTCACTCGCGTTCATAAACAAAATAACTGTCATCCCACATGTTAAAATGTAAACATGTTGGAGCTCAGCCACAGATATACATGAGAAAATAATTTCTCTACAAGAGAAAGATATCTTATGTAGTTTGCATGCCTGCCACGGCTCTACAAGTAATCATTGATAAGACGCCATTTTGTGTAACACGTTGCAGTGGTTTTGCTTTCTCACGTCACGTTACCATCTGTGGAATAGAAATTGCGCAATGTATATTCGTAAACATTGCAACATAACACAAATTTTCTGTCACAAATGTTTGGGAGGGGAGGAGAGAAATTAAGTCCGAATTTATTACGTTTGTATGGAATCGTGACTTCACAATATTTACAGGAATACAAAAATTCAGTGCGGCCTATAGTCGGCAAGAGAAAAAGTTAATAAAACCTTCGTTAAAAAACTGTGTTATAGGACACTAAGTTGTTTGCAACTGCACTGTTAACAGTTTCCAAAGTAGTTACAAGACCAAGACTTAACTATCACTTTAAAGGAACCAGTGTTTGCTAATGTGAAGTGGTGCTTGGATTAACTGTGTGTACTTTGAACTCTGAATGGACAATAAGTACTGAATTTAGAAATGTTTAGTTTTGTTGTCCTAATATTAAAATGGAAAGTTACGACAAACCATAAAATAAATCTGCATATATGGAAAGTTTTGTTTATCTAAAAGCCTACAGCTGGTAAATCGAAATATCTGACAATTTTTTGAATAATACTTGGTGTAGCTGTATTAGTAGTACTGTAATAAGTAAAAATATGTTGGTGCACCACTACCATCAAGTTTATAAAAGGGATGGGTCGATACCATCGATTCTTATGTAATACTCAGAATTGATTAATCGACATTTGGGGCATTGATTATCGATTCCTTGTGTCTATATTACATCTGCCAAGTATTACGGATTTTCCGTAGTTATTACGTATTTTAACATCCAGTTACAGAATTACAGAGGCTCGCTTGTTTATTACAGAAATTGATAGTCTTGACAATGAGTCTGAAATTTTTCGTATTTTTTTTAGTTCGTATATATTTACGGTATGATGTATTGTCTGCCGTACAGTAAATATCGCACTTTTACCAGAAGCTCGCATGCCAGTCGACAATTTCGGTATTCTTTGCAAACAGTGCAATAAATTCAGTATCACAAGCAATAAAAAACGTGGTAACACTGGAAATAGGAAACAGCAAGCACTATTGTCAGTAGTAAAGTGGTGCCGCCATTGTTTATTTACTCTGTGGTCGTAGTGTATTATACAGTTTCAGTTTGTTGGTTTCAATAAACGTGTGCAGTGTTGATTTTACAGAATGATTCTGCAAATAAACTATTTAATGCTAATGAGAAAAGGCACAATTTTTTCAATGAAAAAGAAGTGTTTGAAAGGTTGTAAATTTCACAAACAGTAAGTTTGCGTGTTTTGTAAATTATATATTTGTAAACCATTACTAAAATTATTAAAATGTGCGAAGCCTGAAAAAGCTACACTTTCAACACACTTGTAGTGCGTGAATAATATTTATTTTTGTCTATATCACAAATTCAACGAGTGTAAGGTTAACTTCGGTCAAAGTGTGTGTGTGTATTGCTGCATCTGTACGAATATGAACCGTGATGTACGTATGACGTTTTGTTTTTTCATTGAAGTTAAAGTTTTGGAAGTTACAATAATTTAAATGTTATTTTCATACAAACAAAATTTTCCACTACTTCATCAAAACAATATAGAACTAAAAATGGCACACACTCATAAGAACATGAAAACACTGCTCTTTCACGAAAGACGATAAACTAAAGCACCCAATCCGTCACTGTTTCTGTTTTTTTGCATTCAAAATAAAATAAACTGAATCCCAACAAGGTAAACTTGGCAATTACAAAAATATAACAGGTTGGAATGCCAACCTAGCAATTCTTCAACAGAGAATTTTCAGCAGTGTCCACCCCAATCAAACAGAATTTGAGCATATCTGTCAATGGTAAATTTAGGCACTCATGATTGAGAAAGTAAAAAGTAATTCAATCAATTAGGTGTGTTACTAAAAACAAATCACCAAAGACCTTCAAGTAGCTAAACATCTTACTATTCAAATGTTTTGTCTTGAATGTATGTATGTATTTATTTTCACTTGGATTATTTTACACTATACATAATTTAATGTGCAGAACTGCATTTAATAACAACAGGACACTTGTATTTTTTTGCAAGTAATAACGATTTATGAAAATTTCAAAACGGATGTTGATTTACCCACACTGTAAAAAGATGCATCAGGAATTGAACCATCAATACTAACTTCAATATTATGCTATGCTTAAAAACAATACTGCAAAACCATTTAATACAAGAGAATCAGAATTGGGGTTTGAATCTAGAATTGACCAAAGAATCTGTATTAAAATCGAGGAAAACTGGACTCAACCCATCCCTAGTTTATACTGACAGGAAATGCAGGAAAATACAATACAATGAGAAATTCCAGCTTTCATTAATAGTCACCTGTTAAACAGTTTAGGCTTTAGGTACACTTTTCTTCACAGTTACCAAATATATACATATATATATATATATATATATGAGAATTTTTTCTTTTGCATTGGTAAATGGAAATCTAGTAAACCTGATTTACAGTGATGCATACTTTCCATGTCATGCTTTTTCACAAAATTGCAATTTCTGAGTAACATAACAAAGTGTATATAAAAGATTTCATGTTTAAGCGAAAACATCTCAAAGCCTGTTTAGTTTTTACTTCCTTCAGGCATGCACATATTGTGCTACATTTATATACGAATAGACTGTCCTAGATTCAATACTAAAATTTACGAGTTGATCCAGAACACTGACATTGTCAACAACCAATCAGTTTTATATTGCAGCAATTGTATTTTACTATACGTAAATACCACAAGAGACAAACTTTTAGTGTCCACCAATTAAAATATTACACTTTTAGTAAAACTTCACACTACTTTTCATAATCCTTTGCCAGCACCACTGCATTCCGACCAATAATCAGGTGCTTACATTAAAATAAATGTGGTTGAAAGAAATATATTTTTATGGTCTATTTCAAAAGCATTTCACTAACTGTGAATCAAGTACAATATAGCATTCTCTCTCTAAGCTCCATACACACACACATACATGAAGAAAAGTCATAACGTCAAAAATATAGTGTATGGCAGAGGGAATAAATCAGCTTCTTATCCACGTAATCCTTCACCTGGTATAGTAAACAACCAGTGATGGTATTTGGTGAATGATAGTTAGTAACAACGTGTGTGGACATGTGCACAGTTAATCCCAGCTCTCTTCACTGTCAGCTGGCAATGCCACAGATGATGGAGAGGTTTCTTTCTTGCTATTGGTCTTGTTGTTACTATTCCTTCTGTTAAACATAGGAACAGAATCCTCTGGTTTTCTGTCCCTCCAGTGTCTCTCCGAGGCAACCTTTGCTCTAGCACTCGCACCATCATAATTCTTGCTAAAACGATCGTCATGCTCTGGCTCATACCCACCAGTTTTCTTCTGCTCCGAGATACCCCAGACTACTTTATCTGCCTCCAGAACCTCACCATCTTCCCATCGTCGATCACTGTTCTTCCTTGGAGGAAAGTTAGTGGACGGTGGGAACTTCGACCCTTCTCGCTTTGCAACAGGAGTACTTTCTTTTATATCCTTCAGGCTTAATGCTTTGGGACTTTTGGGACTCTTTACGCTCTCCCTGAAAGGAGCAACAGGAATCACTCCATTGCTGATTGGTGAAGTAGGGGGGAATCGCTTATTAGGAGGGGGAACAGTAGGAGGATATTTCTTTGGGATGTCATCCTGAGGCACTGGTGATGGGAGTAGGTTCACACTGATTCTTAGCAGTTGCGAAAGTGTGCTGGGTCCAAGGTGGACCTGGTAATACTCCAGCAGTTCTTTAGAAAGTTGGCTGAACTGGACTGCTTCCAAGTCCAGGGCCACCAACAGCCAGCACCGACTGCGGCCACACAAGTTACGAGACATCAAGGTTGTGCGTACACGCCTCATCATGAGTGCAATCTTGCTCTGCTCTCGTTCTAGCAAAGCACTCCCATTCAGTGCCAACTGCAACATAATCCACTAAATCACTACATTGGACACACCACTTACTTAACTTGACCATAACAGATTTGTCGGAAAAACTATTTTTTTGTTTTGTAACCTTAAGTGAAAACTGCAAAATATACATCATCTGAAAATTAGTACACATGTTTGTGTGCAATATTTTTATGGCCTTTGTTTTCCCAATAACAATTAATTATTAATCCAAATTCTACTTACAACACCTACATTTGATACGAAAATCAATTCCACTCATTATTGCTACATTAAAAAATATATAATTCTGTATTTTAACTTCAATCCACCAGTTCAAACATGAAATCAACCAATGTAAAACAATTTTCTCCAATATTTCATGGGGGGGGGGGGGGGGGGGGGGAGAGAATTTAAACATTGATATGTATTACCAAGAGAACTTAGATGTAAATATGTAAAACTGACAAATGAAAATGGAAGAACTACCACACTACTGTAACATAATGAATATACAGTTACATTTAATAAAGAATGATTTTTGTTATTGGTTTAAACTCTGATAAAAGATCTGAATTTCAATGCTACTATACAAGAATTCATAATTTAACATTTTAAAAAAGTGTTTTTGTGTACTATTTTTTAAAACAGAAATTCTTTGGAAAAATTGCTGTATGCAACAAACCACCAATGTATTTTCTTGTCATCAGTAGACAACAAAGATAAAAATAATAGTACTCAACTACTACTGTAACCCTATTTTCAGGCAAAGGGTATACTTAGGGAAAAATAATGTTATGATCACAAAATATTTGCAGATTTGTGCAAAATTCCGAAAAATAAAAATTAAATTAAATGTTTCTCCGGTAGTACAATCATAATGCCCGACTTAACTTAATCTGCGGAGAATCCCTCAACACCTTGCTAATTCTCTGATGTGAACACTGGAATTGTGTTCACACATGAACGTGGACACACACACACACACACAGTCGAATCACATTATTATGACCACCTGCTAGTATCCAGAGTAACCACCCTTTGCAGCATGAACAGCAGGCTAGAGAGGTGGCTAGACGAGGTGGCAGTGACTCAGTCAGGTGCTGATAGTTCTTCATGACTATCTGGAGCCATGCTGTCTGCAGTGCGTCTCACAACTGTTGAAGGGTGCGTGGTGGAGGAAAAAAGACGGACACGACAATTGTGGTCCCACAAATGTTCAATTGTATTGATATTGGGGCTGTTTGGGGGCCAGGGAAGAATTTTGAAGTCATGATCATGCTCTTCCAGCCATGTGTGGACACTTATAGCAATTGGTGCATTATTGTGCTGAAAGATCCCATTCTTCCGAGGAAAGACTATCATCATGTACGGGTGGACGTGATCATCAAGGGTGGATTCATAACCAAATTGATCAAGAGTGCCTTACACACAGGTGATGGATGATGGAACCTAGAGAATACCACGAGAACATTCCCCAGACCATAACACTGCCCCCACGCTTTGTGTTCATTCAGCAATGGATAGAGGATGTCGATTCTCAGACTTTTCTTACCGGACACGCTGACGTCAATCTGTTCTATGCAGCTGAAACAGTGACTCATCGGAGAAGGCTACCTTTCGCCAATAAGCAGCAGTCCAGTCACCATACTGTTGAGCAAATTCCAATTGTATCCGTCGATGCACCTGTGTTAGCATGGGTGCAGTCACCCTCAGTATAGGGGCTCGGGAGTATACTCCCGAGCCCCATTCGCAGAAGGGTTCGCGAACTGTTGCGGTAGACACATGTCTGAATGCCTCCTGTATCATTTGGATGGTGAGCTGGTCCACTGTAGCCTGTCGGTTAGCCTTCACGCACCGTCAGAGTCGATGTTCACCTCAGACATCAATGGCTCGTGGAGCTCTGCAGTTTCCAAAACAATTATTCCCAATGGTGCCATTTGTCCACTCGTGATACATCTTTACCACAGATGCATGCAAACAGTTCACAAACATCGTTGTTTCCGAAATGCTGCCCCCCTTGGCCCGAAAGCTGATGTCCATCCCGTTTTGAAACTCGGTTAAATTGCTTCCCTTACCCAAGACAGCAGGAAATGCACTGTGTACAGCCAGCCTGTCAGTCGCATTATATACCTGCTTCACCCATCCATGTCACAGGCCATATGTCATGGGCTACGTGCAGCAGATGGCACTTTTAACAGGTGGTCATAATTATGTGATTCGACTGTGTGTGTATAATATGTATTAAAAAACATACAAAAGAATCAGTGATTTGTATATTAGAGAATATACACAGAAACAACACACGAACTATCAGGCTGTTCTACTCCACTGAGAACATTATATGTACCTTAAGGTGGGAAAGTCAATGCTTCACAACGTGGCCAGAGTCATCCTGCATTTGACTGTGGCATGAGAGTCAGTAGAACTACATCTGTACATCTAACATCCGTATTGGTGGGTTTTCCCAATCCAAGAGGGGTGAGAGAAGAGAACAGCAGTAAACTTACAGTTCTGTGCATTCTGACTACCATCCACACACCCTTGTCCACAGGTTTCATTTGGTTACAACAGCGACACTCACAATACTAACATTGGGGTGAAATTGCCACAGTGAATGGCAACATTAGGCACAGAAGGGGGGGGGGGGGGGGCATGGCCTATGTGCAGGACTATATATAAAACAAGATGACCCCACATTTTTACACAGGAAAATTTAATAACCGAAAAATTTTATTGGTCATTATTTTAGCACGTAGTTTATCTCGATACTTGACAGTATCTTATATTTCCATTAATCCCACAAACTACACTGTTATTTACATACACTTTAAATACAGGTATGTATATTACTCCATTATCTCTAACCTAAGCCAGACACTGCTTTTAAGGAAACATTACAAAGTAAGATACGAGAGCTAATACAAGCTAGAACAAAGCTAATACGAGAGCAGCCCTGGAAACATTAGGTACACTACAAAGTTTTTCAATAGTAATTTTAAAAAATTGTTCCTTTTCTCTCGGATACCTTGGACAACCTTGCAGTGTGTTATTTAGCTAATTTCTTACATTTTGTCTTTCTGTGTCTTTCCATGATGCAAGTTGGGAAATTTCTGCTCCCTGCCTGACTCTATATGTTCATTACTTATGAGTATTTCACCCATTATTATGACAGTTACAATCTAAGTGATGATAAGCATGAAAGGGAGGTATGTCCACAGTGCTGTTAATTCTGTCTCTGTGTGAAATGTGAAAGCACCGACATTGCCCAATGGTATGCAGCTAGTCACGCAATTAAAAATTACTCTCCTTAGTGGTGCTGCTGTCAGCACAAACCAGCTGCTGCTTGTGACTGTGGCACTGCTATGCGAACAGTAGCTCAGTGCGAAAAGTTCCTTAAGGACACTACCCAGTGCGGGACCGGCAGAGAGAACGGATATTATTTTGCATTTTAAATAATTTCATACGTGGCTCAACCATCCTTCACAACATTACATTCAAACAAAAAAAGCACATTGTGCAATTAGGAGTAAATTACTAAGTATTTGTATTTCTATCTGTCTATAAATCTTTATTTACCTGCTATTTTCAGGGTATGAAAAATTTTACAAAAAACTTTTTATTACAATGTAGTCTGGAGAAAGATACCATGAAAGGTGACCAAGACAAGTGTAAATCATTTAACACGTAAGACCCTATTATTGCACTTAAACTTGTCCCACACTAGGCAGCCTCATTAATGTAGGTGAGTAATACAAGCCTTAGTAACCCACTCACTCACTCACCTGCGCTGTGAAAACTTCCAGCTCGTGCTCATCACCGCCAAGCAACATGTCCTGGTATTCAAGCATGGGGTTGACCAGGATGTGGATTGGCATGTTGCCGGGCAGTCGCATGTTGTGGAACACCTCGCCCATGAATGCAACTGAGTTCAAGAACTTTGCATTGTTTGATGTCTGAAGCTGCGAACGCTCTGCACAGATCACATGCAGAACTTGTATGCCATCAACCAAGTTTTCAGAGAAGACTATATTAGCCTACTGCTTTAAATTTTGTAACCAACATAGAAAGATATCCATCACTCTGTGTGTGTGTGCGCAAGCGCGCGCATGCACAAATGTGCACATTGTCAAGTTGAACATCATAAGTGAAGTTTAATAACACAACAATTTATAATGGCATAATCAGATAAATATTATTTATTTTTAATGCCAGAATTAAATTCATGTGCTTATGTAGTTCTTGTTAGCTAATAATATAAAGGCAGTGTTTAACATAAAGGTAATGTTTATTGCAAAACGGTGTTTTCTTTTAGTGTTGTAGGTGAGGTATGTACAATGTAAGTATTTTGTACATTCATAAAATATGACTAATGTGAAAATTGAATAGAGGGGGCTTGGTTGGTGCTTAACAAGGTCTTCAACGCAAATGAGAATGAAATTATACGAAGATGAAGCAGTGGCAGTGGGAAATTGGAGAGCCCCAAAAAACTGTGGACCAATGGCAGCCAATGTTTAATTGTGTCACACAGAATCTCAATTCGCAAGAGATTAAGAGATCAGGTCAGCCACGGAATCAACAGCACAGCACCTTGCAAATCATTCAGGCAAGCCAATCTGAGCTTTATGTGACCAGGAATTATCCACTGCTGAACTCAAAGTGGCATTGATTCAATGAGTGTCCAAATAATGTCGTTGGGTATCATGAACTACGTGTTGTTGATCTGAGTCCACATTTCAACTTCATTTTGTGGGGTCTTCAATGCCAAATAAATTGTAAAAAATCAAGCCCAAAAATCAAGAGTGGCAGTTTTCCATTGGATGAAGAGTAGGAAAATACATACTTAGTAAAAGCCAGTTACCTATACAGAAACTGATTAATTGCCGAAGAATACATTTGATGCACAATCTCCTTGGTGGAAACTATCCTCTTGGAGCTCATGGGAACAAACCTTCCTTGGTGAATTGGTATTCACGGGCTACCTAGTGAAATGACCTTGCCTGAATTTAATGAGAAAAATTATGCAGACCTCGCGAAATTCCTCACTACCTGCAAGAGAGGACCGCGAGCACCTTATCCCGCAAAGGCAATGGGTGAGCCATACTCATTCCCAGTTAACAGGCCCCACCAAGCGCTGATGGGAGCGCTATGGCGAGGTCGTGGAAAGTTGACCCCAATTTAGGGGCCAACTCACCTCTCACTTTTCTGGAGATGAGCTCCAGAGTGAGATCATAACAGACCTACACTCGCAAGTAGTACAGTGACCCGACGAGGAAGCAGAATTGTTCATTAGGCGATATGAGTGCCTACACCCACCTCAAGAAGTCAATTTTGTTAGCACGTAAACTTTTTTGTAACTTTTCAAGGTGGAGAATTTACACAAACCCGCATTGTTATGAAATGAGGCCCCACATAAAAAGAGGAAGTATCCTAGAAAAGTAACTTTGCCTCCTGAACATGGACATAGTAACGTAAAATAAAACATTTTTATTCTAAAATTGGCATGTTCCCTAGTTTGCTTGTCAGAAAATTTGTTTGCCGAGGCTAAATTAAAGTTACTTCAAACCCGTATGCAAGCTGGAAAATTTATATTTGCATTTTCCCCGCAAACCCCATTAGTGTTCACGTAAAGTAAGCATTAGACCAGAACATACAAAATAAAATTTGTTGTTTGTATTTGAGAAAACTAGAACGACACGCTTAAAGTAGAATCTGATAATTCCGTAAGAACTGACAGAAAGTGAACACGCAAAACCGAAGCACATCAGTGGGCCCGTAAACCCAACATTGATGAAACCCTCTCCATTCCTCACAATGTGACTGGGTGACATTGCATTAAACCTGTAAACCTGCTTAAAAACATGAGGTGAGAACTCACTGTGAATATGCCATAACCCGCCACCCAGAAATTAAAACCTTTGTAAAATTTTTGAGTGTAACCTGTGTAAAACCTGTTACTTTGAAAGTTGTCTTAAAAGTAAATTTTTGTACCAAGGTCATAACCTCAAAAATATTTTATTCTTTGTAACGTAATTTAACGTAAAATTTTCTTTCACTTGAGAAACCCAGAATGTAACAATGTCATAAACCCGTCAAAAAACTCAAGGCTAGGAGTTTGATGTAAATAAATCACATTGTGAGTAAGCCTAGTATTTTTCATCAGAAGGAAATCCATAGAATCCCGTAGAAGTAAATCTTATGTGAGTTGACAATATTGTTTTATGTACCCCTTGTAATGTAGAGTGTAACTTAAGAATTATGCATAACCCAGTAATGTACCGCCATCAGCACGGCCAGAGTAACTCTCTACTCAGAGCAATTCAGAAGTCCCAATACGCTAAAACTACGAGAAATGCAATCTCGTCCTCAGCCAGTCAGACAAACCCTTAGGCACAATGTCAACAAGTAAACATAACCTTGTATGTAGTAGTCAACTCACACCCCTGTACAAAGTAGATTAAGAGTGTTCTTCTCCTGCTTGTAACCTCACTAGAAGGGCAACACAGAAAGTTGTAACTTACTTTAGTTTTGCATATTAACCTCCTCGTTATGTATGCCAGTATAGAGCACCTAGTCATAATTTTGTACATAACCTCTTTGTATTGGACGCCACTGTAAGGCGCTTAAATGTAGTAAGAGCTTCTTTTAGCATCATGCCATAATCACCCAAAAAGGAATTAATATTGTTTTATAGGTTAGAATTGTCCATCGTATAGATTCTCATGTAAGAAATGTCCCCAAGTATATCCTGTCTAGCCTGTAGGAGTGTATAATGTGTTGAGAAAATATCTCACCCCCAGTACGCACAAACAAATTGTTTTCACGCCTGTGTGAAACCCCCAAACAGAGTTATGACAATATTCCACTCTCTCATTACGGTTACGTGCTTGAGCCCTTTCATGTAACGTTAAACGGAGGCCCACGCCTACCTAAGTTCATGAACCCCCTGCCTCAGTGCAGACCCCTAAAGTTTTGTGCGCACTAACCAGATAAAAACCTTGCCCAGAGTATAGCACTTAAGAAGTACCTGTACATATTTGATCACTTGTATAAATCATGCCATGTAAGGGAACTTATCTTACCTATTAGTACGTAAAAGTGCTAAATTTGTGATTATTGTTAGAACAAATTGTAACCACTCCTTGTGCATAACCTAGTTAGTTCGAGATTGTATTCAGAGTTCATGACTTATGAAATATGTTTTTACAGCAAAGTATGTTATGTACGCACAAATCATGTTATGCCAATTAACCTGAAGACTACCAAGATAAAAATATTTTTTGTTTTGCTTGAGTCATTTGCTGGCATCATTTGCGTCACAATGTTCAAATCCAGAGATTGTGTTGCAGATTTCTGTCACCTCGTTTACAACGCAATCTTCATTTTCATTTTCTTCAATTCTGCTTTCTTCATCAGGTTATAATTTTCTCCAGGCTCTTTGCAAATTACCTTTGGTGAGAGTTTCCCAAGCATCGGCAAGCATGTAAATGCTATCTTTCACGTTCCACTTTTTTATAAACTAAACTACACTCTCTTAGTCCTTTTCTGCCAATAAAAGGCGATGCAGGAGTTGCGTTATAAAGATCCTCTTCATTTTCTTGATCACTCCTTGGTCTTTTGGCTGTAAGGTTGCAGTAACGTTAGGTGGGAGATATTGCACTTCAAAATTCTGATTGATTACGTTTAATAATTCAAGAGGGGAATGTGTGGGTGCATTATTAATGATAAGCAGAACTTTCCCACTTTTCTTTTTCTCCTCGAATAATTTTGAACCACTAGGGATAAATTAATTTTTAAACCAATCAAGAAAAATTACTTAAGTCACCCAAGCACTTATCTGACGTGTACGAAAGAGGAAGGGTTTGCAAATTTTTTTAAAGCAATGTAATTTTTTGCGCTTCCCAATCACTAACAGTTTTATCTTGTACTCCCCACTGGCATTAGCACGTACCATAGCCGTAATTCTCATCGGCGTTATATACATCACCCCTAGTATAACCTTTTTCAAGTGCTTCCTTAATAAACTTATCTTTAAAAACACTTCCAGCCACTAAATATGAGGAAAATTTTTTTCCTTCGACGTCTAACTCTTTAATGCGGTGCCTAGATTTGAAGTTCTTAAGTCAGGCAGATGTGGCTTTGAAATATTTTGGTCCATTAAGCTGTCGATTAAATTGTAAGGCTTTTTCACAAAACATTGGGCTTGAAATTGACTCTCCTAAGCTTCTCCTTTGAGTGAACCACACATACATTGAGTCTTCTAAGGTTTTGTTGTTTGCTGAACGTGCAGTTCTTCTTTTCAGCGTCCTTTCTTCACAGTCCAGTTTTGACTTAATATCATTAGTGGAATTTCCTAACCCACAAATCTTTGCAAGTGATACCCCACTTTCACCTTTTCCTAACTTTTCTAAAATTTCTAACTTGGTTTCAATGGTTAAAAAAGTGTGCTTTTTCTTCAAACTTGATGCCGCCACGGGTAGAGAACAGTAATGTATCACAAAAAACAAAACACAGACAAACTGACACATGAAAACAATCTACTGTACACAAACGATCGGTATGGTAAACAAAAACTTAGGGCATGCACAGAGAACAATGCTCGAGGTCAGTGGCCTGATGCGACTGACAGTGGCAGGGGAGCAGGTGTATGACATTGACACTCCCGCTTTCACTGCCCCACCCTCCTCCACATAACACGCAATTCGCACTCCACTCTGTACATCACTGCGAGTTTAACACTTTTAAAAGAATTGAATCCGGATTACCGATGGTCTGGATTTTTGACGTCCAAATTATTGACACCCTACTGTATTAATGTGAGCATTTCTATCAGTGTGTACAAGAAGTCATTTTAAATATGGTGCATATACAGTCGCACGTGAATATACATAAAGAAAACTATTTGCAGGTAGTGAGTTTGTTAGTAGTTAATACTACTACTAGCTAAATGAGAACAAATTTAACCATACTCTGCTACAGTAACTAAATGAAGGACTGGAAATTAAATTTAATAGCACCGTGCCAAAAATAAAAATTTCCATCCGAGGCCCCTCTATCTCTGATCCATGTACTTTCTTATATAAATTTACGCAAAAGAGGGGCATGACTGAGTAACCCGAAACAATTGAGGTAGAGGCCGTCTCATCACCTCTTTGTCACAATATCCCTGGAACTGCACCCCTACTTCTTCTGCACTTTGCAATAACCCCTGGGAACGAGCTCACGCCGCCCGCCCAGAGAGGCCTCATCTCCCGGCTCTTTCACTCCTCTGTTTTCAGCCCCATAGAAGACACCAGGGATACCTCATTCCATTGTCTCTGCCATCCACAGAGAAGAAGTGGTACCACTTGGTATCACCAACCCTTGGTTCCGGGTTTACCGAAGCACCAGCCCAGCCTGGGCCTACATCGGCTTCTGCAGCCACACACCACTGAAGCACCCAGTTCCTCACGCAATACCAGCAGCTGACAACTACAGTCTCGACCTGGTTAACAGTCCGCCCGGACCACCTTCGGTACAGATAACCATGTGACCGCAAGTCACAGCCAGCCGCCATGCTACACGTCTTACCCTATACACTGGTCGGGCCCCAGCCTGCCAGTGAGTTAAAACGGCTGTTAAAACCCTATGTGCCTGACCTGCACACCCAAAACAATACCTCGACCGTGACGTCACCTTCAGCCATTTCCAGCCATAACGCATCAATTGTATTTTTTGTATTGCTTTTTTAATTTAATTTACCCCAAAATTTCCCTAGTTTTTATTGCCCCCTTCTCCATTGTTTATCTTAGCTTGTATATAGCATATACCAATATGACCATGATTTGGTTATATATAGTACTATTAATACATAATTTCTGGTATTGTGAACATTTCCTTCAGATGAGCCCCTAACTTTTCGTAATGAAATATTCACCTGATTCAAAAGGGGACATAATAAACATAATAGTTCTTATGGCAAATCAAATTAGTGTTGTGTTCTCAGAATTTTCAGGGTAGAGTAGGGGGGGGGGGGGGGGGGACATTACAAGTTACGTAATAAGCTGTGTCACAACAATTGTAGACTCTAGTAGAACGAGAAAAGGATTGACTTGCTTTGGCGTTTACTCACAGTTTCAATTACACATAATTAGTTGGATGTTGGAACATTTGTCATACTTGGAACATATGCGAGGAGTTGGCAGAGTTACTGGTGCATTGTGCTGGGAAGAACACTATGGCACACTTACGAATACTGACAACATAACACAAATAACATATACATATAACCTTTAATATAAAACATGTGACAAGGACACTGTAATTTTAAGACACTATGCTCTGCAGGCGGTACCTATATCTGAGATCCCCAGCAATCCAAAAAGTTAAGTTTCAAAAACTATTTTGTTGTTTTGACAGTTAACAGTAGCATTTGAATAAAAGAGACCAATATTTAGGCAAAGTATGGATTATTATAGTAAATAATTGAAAGTTCGTAACCAGATAAAAAGCCCAAACCTAGATAACAGTCAAAGCAAACTAAATTGGTAAAGAATCTTACCTTTCTGAATTGCCGGGAAAGGTGAAGTATTTCACAAGTGTGTTTGGCTTCAAATTTTCACAATGAGGAACCCAACATCTTGTTACACATTTATTTTTAATTTTCCCCATTTCAAAATTGGAATTCAATTCAATTCCCATTAGGAAGCTAGTAAACAACTTGGTCAAGAACACCAACTTTATGGAATAATTAAAACATAGACAATTGAAAATATTTATTCAATTGTTTGCTTAGTGCTTAACATGTACAATAAAACCCCTTTATTACGACCCCATTTATAATGACCACCTCTCTATGACCCAATCCCGAGGAACCGTGAAAAGTTTGGGTCGAAAAAGTCGAAAATTTGAGGCACGTCTAAAAATAGATAGAGTAATCCCTCGCCAACTACGGTTTCTTGAACCGTGGTTTCGGTTATGCGCGGATTTGTTTTGTAGACTTTTTCTCCAACCACTGTACTATTTTCTATTATCCAAGGTTTTCAGTCTATGGAAAACTAGTCCTTACTGATGTTAGTGGTCGCACATTTCTCAAGCTACCATTACAGACTTTGACATTTGTTGTCCCAAGCAACATGAAGCAATAAATTACTTAATGCCAGAAGGAGACACTAGTATATTGACCGTGGAAGAACGCGAAGGGGGGTTGGGGGGGGTTGCAGACCTGGTCAGTAAGGATTCTTTGTCCTAGTGCCCTTCCGCAGCCTCTGCCTTACCCTCCCTGTCTTTTTTTTGCTTCCATTATCCCTCCTCTTTTGCTGTAAAAACAGCACACAATACACAGACTAGTTTCTTAATCAGTGTATGTATGATAACTTCAAATTTAAATCAGTGCCCTTTTTCTTAACGATTTTTTATAAGTTTATGCACACCCACGCCTACGTAATATGCTGATTTTTTATGGTGGGCAATTGTTTTTTTCTTGTGAAGTCAATTTTATGTGTAAAGTGAATAAAGATAAGTGTGTGCAAATAAAATGTGTTCTTATGTTACCTGTACCATATTATGGTGAGTGAGGCAGTGTGCATGTATAGGCAACATCAAAAGTTTTTGATGAAATATTTGGGATAATTAATATTTCAAGTAGACCACACTAAATATTTGTATTCCAGTAAACATTGCCGGATCTCATTGTGCCAGTGCAGAGGCCAACACGCCGCCTACATTTTGTATAACACATTGACCTGAATGGCATCTAATCAGCATGTTTTCCCAACGCTGGGCCGCTGTTACGAAGTGAACCGGCCCTGTAATGATGGCAGTGGCGGCGGGCGGGTGGCCACCGCCTGCAAGAGTAATCTTGCAGCGACCGACCAACAGCTGCCCAGCCTAAGGATCTAGTGCCGAGCTTCAGCAGCAAACCGATGCGTCCAGTCATGCTGCAGAGGATCTAGGCGCTCGCCCAGCTACGTACACGCAGCAGCCGGCAATGTATTCGCTGCCAGCCACAGCACGCGTCTGTTTTGTCATTGTTATCTGCTGCTTGTTCGTGGATACGGTACTCTCTCTCTTTGTCTTATTACGAATTGGATTTGTGCACAATTTTTGGATTTCTCTAGGTTTTATTACTGTTTGTTGACGACCCACGCATTTATTTTGGATTTAGATTTGGTTACATTTTTTATTTGATTTTATGGACATTTGTTGATAACCGATGTTTTTTTTTTTTTTTTCTTATACCAATTTACGACTTTCGAGATAATGAGTGGAAAGCGAGCCAGCTTGTCGCTCATGAAGAAGTACAAAATTATCGAGGAAGTGGACGAATAAATGACTCCTATCTCTATTTGTGTAACGAACTCTTGAAATATCCAGAACTTATTTACGCAATGTATAATTTACGTTAATCAGTACTTCCACATAGGCCTAAATGGACATTTAGCCAAATGTTATGTCATCCGCCAGAAAATAAAATGCATTAATACGGCAGTTGACGTGTGTATTTTGTTGCCAGATGGAAGCAAAGTCGAGTCACGAGCAGGAGTGCCGACCAAGTGGTACTGATCGCTCACGTAGACTAGAAGGGATAGCCAGCTAACTACCCTCCTCCCCTCCACCATCTGGCCAGACCAAAGCGAGAGCACAGCGTGCACACACGTATTGCACAATGCCACCTAAACATTTGATCGCTATGTGCCTCATAGCAATGTATGACCCACGAGACCTACGTAATAGATCTTTAATAATAACTTTATATTTTAATAATACATATTCTAATATTTTCACACACTTTCAATAGCCTTATATTTTACGACAAGCGGTAGTCCAATATGCCTTTCTTGGGTATTAAATTAATCAGGAGACATCCAGCTATTAAAATATACGTATTTATATTTAATTTAAAAAGTGGTTTTTTATGTGCTAGAGACGAATGAACATGAACTTCATGCAAAAATGACAAGTTTAGGGGCATAGGGGTTAGGGGTGGGTCAAAATCTGCCCAAAATTTTTATTACGACCCCCTCTCTATTATGACCCTATTCTCGGGAACCGTGAGGAGTCGTAATAGAGAGGTTCTACTGTATACGAGTAAAGCTGATTTGTTCTTAAATGTAAAAAAGGATAACTCTGCTTGAACGCCAAGCCGATGAATAAATTATTTTACAATTGAATAACTTTTGATGTTGGTACAAACGGAATTGTTAGTGCTCAATAAGAGCAGCAAGAACCCTATATAACGACTAGCCCCTGGATGGACCAAGCCACGCATCAAACAAATGTATTGATATGCACGTCGTCATACTAGATACATCGCAGTCTCGAGGAATATTGAGGTATCGAAGAATTGAATGTCCCGTCTCTAGTAAATATTTACTCTAAAATTTTTTCCAGTATTGGAATTCGGAAAAAATCAAGGCGTTTTCGTAAAATCGTGAAAAGGGTATGAATTCCGTACATTTTTCAGAAAAATCATAAAAGTTGGCAAGTGGTTCAAATATGGTTCTCTGGGCAATAAAAATGCTTAAAATCGGCAAAGCTACTGGTATTGATGATATTCCTAATTTTATAATAAAAGGATGTGCTAAAGCTTTTACTCCAATATTAACCCATATTTTTAATTATAGTCTTTTTAGTGGTGTATATCCTAGCATATGGAAACAAGCAATTGCGGTTCCTATTTTTAAGAAAGGGAACAAATATGATTTAAATAATTACAGACCCATATATCTTTTATGTAGTTTTCCCAAGATATTTCAGAAAGTAATTCAGACATTTATATTTTTATACAAAAATTTAATAACAGTTAGCCAACATGGTTTTCAAACAGGTAAAACTACAACAATGAATCTTTTTAATTTTGTTAATAACTTATATGGAGATGTAACTACCAGAAACCAAACTGATGCTATTTATTTTGACTTACAAAAAAGTCTGATACCTGTCAACATTCGGTTACATTGAAAAAATTACAAGCTATAGGATTAGATAGCTCATCATATGATAAATGGTTTTCCAGTTATTTTTCTGACACAAGATTTGTAGTAAAATAGAAACTTCTCTCTCTCTCTTCTCCTTATAATGTCTCTTCTCGTGTCCCACAAGGTGATACACTATTACAATTACACTTTAATATTTCTATTAATGCTATTGTAAGTGTAATAGTGAATTTGAGCCCTTCTATATGCAGATGATTTGAAGATTTACAAAAACAGTAAAGATCAAATGATTGTGTACATTTACAAGATGACATTTTTGCTTCAGCTCGCTCGAACACCCAACCTGTGTTATGCGTGGTACCACCCCAAGCCCAGAGGGCTTTCATAGCCATAGCCACTGTGCAGCCCACCCCTAAGAGTAATCTTCCCGTCAACAGGACACACATTTCCAGGGCAGGGGGTGGGGGGAAAGGCTGTGACAAGGCCCACTTGTTGAGAGCCCCAAAACAGGTGAGGCATCGGTAGTAACCTTTTTAACTCTGCAAAAAGTAAATAAATAATGACCAGTTAACTTGCTATTTGTGAGTGGTCATTATGAATGACATGGATTTTGTTACATCACTTGTGACTGGCCAAATTTAATGTTGCTATTCCATAACTGCCAAATTCGTGCTATAATAAAATGAAATTTTTAAAATATTCATTTTAGTGTGGTTATTGTAGTAGTCTGTTTCACAAGTAACAATTTCATTTCCACATAGAGACAAAGTACCAGTGGCCTAAAAGTACAGGATGATCAGTAAGTAGTTGGAACTTCATGTTGTGTAACTGGGGCGCTCTGCAAATATGGTATTGCAATAGGCCACAACTCTTTATTAACATAGCAGCATGAAATTACAGTCAACTCCCAATCTATCATTATTCAGAGGACTGCCGAAAAATTTCCATACATGCAAGATTTCAGTAGATGAGGTTTCTGACATGTACATCAATAAAATACAATTTCTAACCTTATAAAACTTTATGTTGAGTATAGTAAGAGCTGTACATTATCTGTGAATAAAGTTTAGCTAATACGGGGAAGTTTCTGAGGGATACGTCAGCCAGTGTACAGCCTTTACAGGGACAACGGTTTGAGGCATTGTTAAATATTGCTTCGGAAGGGTTGGGGGAAGATGGTATGTGAAAGCACCTTAGGACACTCTCTCCAGTGTGTTCTTTTCCCATCAATGGAACTTGTGGTGGGTACTGGTGGATGGTCGCATTCCTCTGGCATCCAGCCTCTTCCCGCAGCACAGAGTACACTCTCATGGACCCCCAGCTGGTGAACTACAGCTTTCCTAGCTAAAGCATGCCTGGCCGCTTTCACCTGCCAAGCCTGATGATGCAGCATATGGGAGAGAGTCAGAACGGTATAAGCGGGAGTTCGGTAGAGACCATTGAGTTCAGAAACTGGGGTCGTACCTGTGGGGTAGGAGGGGGAGGAGTTGGAAGTCCTGGGTGGCTTCCTCGAGGGCAGAGACACTTCTCACGGTGCAGTTCCCTCGCAACACCTGTGATCCAATTTCTCAGACTATTGGAGAGGGCCAGATTACCGTTGGTACTCTGAGTTCCCGTGGGGAGGTTCATAAGCTACTTCCCTAAACAACTGCCATTGCCAACCCTCAATGAGCACTAAAGTATGGTGGGATTATCATTGACATGCCAAAAGATACATTATAATAAGAGGTTTTTTTCTGTGAACACTGTGACACAAGTCACTTTCACAATTTAAGCCAACATTTGCATATTTACATGTAATGAGTACTCTTAGCTACAACAGAAAATGTTGTACCATTTCCAGATCTCTTAAAGAGGTTGTAGTGAACCATCAAAGCACTATATGAAAGAAAAATACTCACCTTCAAAATCCTTTTGTACACAGCAAAGCACAGCAACACGAAGTTTAGTGTCATCCACTTCAAACATAGATGCTGCTGCAAAAGCCTTAGCTGCCTTTATTCCAAACTGTCTGTCTTCTAAACTTCTGTCATGTAGCTGCTTCACAATAGAACTGCAATGTATAAATTCATTGTAACTGAAAGTTTATTATGAAATATGTTATGCAATAATTACAAAACTGATGCTTTTATCAGTTTAAAATCAACTGAATGCAGTATTTATTTATTTTTGTACACCTAGCATATGTTTATTGGGGTTAAGTGAGCACGTGGCTAGAATTTTGGTCTTGGATACTGAATAATATCAATGCTCCTTACGTGTGGGGGAGTAAATGTGCTGCCTTAAATATATTTGCTATTATAAATTGGTGTACTGAAAATGCAATGTCATTAAATTTGAATAAACTCTTATGTATTTCTTTTACTAGAAAAACAAATCCTGTTGCATATAATTATTCTGTTAAAAATCTTGCTATTAAAAGAGTGGAGTTATGTTCGAGATCTTGAGTACTCCTAGACTAAAAACTGTATTTTCATTATCATGTTGATAGCCTTATTAGTAATATTAGACATACTCTAAGTTTATTTAATTTATTATATTTTCTGCATCATCGTCTGAATCACTTTTATGTCTGTACTATTGTCTAGTAAGATCTAGATTAGATTATTGTTCAGATATATGGAACTATATTACAACTATAAATTCTAATAGACTAGAAAGTGTTCAAAGAAATATTTTTGAACTTATATTTAATAATTTCTGAAAACTTGTAGCATTGCAATATGTCAAAATTTATATATTCGAGAATTATTTTAACTGTCTATATTTCTTATTTCTTTGTAAAGGACAATAATTCATTTAATATTTAAAAGATTGTGGCAAAAATAATTTGTTTGTATTTGATGTATATTTGTTTTTTGAAATTTATTATTTTATTTGAGACATTGTATTAGTAGTAATAGTCATAGAATGACAGTGCAACTTTTCACTTGGTTAGTAAGCTAGACACGTAGCCGACAGGTTGCACAAGCTGACGAAACTCTAGTACTGAAGTCACAGTTGACCAACATGATGCACATGTAATACTTTGATTTCAAGTGCCACATCAAGTTTCACCCCTGGCCATTTTTAGACATTACCGCACTCTGCGAAGCCATGATTGGACCACGTATACCTGATGAAACATCCAGTCAGTATAAGTAGTGTAAACACGATTTTCTCAATAACACAGATAGTGCATTCATCAGTTGTCAGCCAAATAGCTTTCGGCAAGTGACCATTTCACTCGCACCGACAAGCGCCAGCGACTTCAACCTTCTGTCTTCATTTTGAACATCTTTCTAATCTATTAAATTAATTTTCCGTCGATGCAAGGAGTCAGTAGGGCCACCACGAGAGAAAAGTAGTAAATCTCTCTTGTCTTCGTAATTATTAAGTCTCGAAGTGAGAAGTTTTGTTTGTGAAAGCAGCCATTCTGTCTCTTGAGTTTGTTTATATGCTGCAAATATCAATTATTTGTATTGCCGATAATTTTTTAAGAGACAGTAATACACTTTCAGTGTACAGTATAAATAATCTTTATTTATTTTCTGCTTTGAATCAACGAACTTTACAACTTTTATTAATCCAGAATCTCAAAATTTCACTGAGCTAGTTTTCAGCAGATGTTTGATGTGTATCATAAATGCTACAAACTCTGGATTTTTATTACAGTAGTGAACTGACACTAGATTTAACACTCATGAAAGTCTGTCGAGACACAAATTATGCATTATTCCTAGTTAAATTCATAGAATTCCTCATACATTCTGTACTTTAAGATCTTGTTAATAGACGTGTTTTGAATTTCAATAAATTCTTTTTTAAATTTGATCCCTTTAAGGGTAGGAAAATAAACTTTCTTGAAATTTATGAACATCAAATTAGCCAGTAAGCTTTTTCTTACTCAAATGCTTAATTAATACTGTAAGTCTTAACATTAAATCTTGTTAATTATTTCTTTGTTTTTGTATTATTATTATGTTATTTTGCTCATTGTGTAATGTATGTGTAATTATGTTTTCTGTTTTGTCTGTGCCTTTTGTTTTGTCTTTGTCCCTTGTGTTCTTTGTCTATATTGTTGGTGTAATGTCTGTATTAATGGTTATATGTTTGTGTCATCCAGTTAAAGGTAAATACTGTAGTGTGGCACACTAAACTTCAAATAAATAAATAAATACTTTTTTTAAATTTTTTAATTTATTGATACGCTTAATGTGCCACCCAACAACCAAAGCCAATTACTGAGTGACACAAACTAAAATTTACAAAAAACAGACAAACAAATATACACTTACAAAGAGAAACACAAAAAAGAAAAAAAATAGAGAAAAAACAAACTCCTTCACATATTGTAACTATAACATTATAACTCTAAAAATAGATACTATTATAATAATTTAATCTAGACTTTTTACTGAGCAAAATTGTGTTTCCACATATCTACAAATGTCGATTTCTTATTAATAAAAGGATCATATTTACAGAACATCTTGTTATAATTTTCTATACATCTGTATACAATATCTTTTTTAAAAGTTAAAGTTTCAAAAGTGTTTTGTATGTTTTTTACATAAACTTCCGAGAAAAATTTAGCAAATACGTTTGCAAGAGTTAAAGGTTCATGTACGATCCCTGAATCAGATGCTATAATTGATTTTTTCATTATATCCATTTTTCACAACTTTAACATAATTCCAAAATTTAGTGGGATTATGTTTCAAATTGTTATTAATATTAACTTGCTACTTAAGTTTATCAGATTTCATTTTTTGTTTGACTATTCTCCTGTAATGAGAAAATTGACTATAATTATCATCCAATTTATTTATTTTATAAAGTCTAAAGAAATGTTCTTTTGTTTTTAATAATTTAATCAATTCATTGGTAAGCCAAATAGGATATTTACTTTTGATAATTTTCTTGTTTGGCATATGCTGATTTATTAAATGTTGAAAATTTAATGTTAAATACTCAACCATGCTATTTATATTAACATCATCCATATTGAAAATAGGACTCCAATCAAAAGTATTGAAAGCTGTGTAAAGTGCTAAGTAGTCTCCCTTTTTATAGTTCCTTACATAAGAGAGATTATGTTCTTATTTTAATATCAAATTCAATAATACAGTGACAATATAGTGCAGGATGGTAGTTATCAACATCAACAAGTGTATCAATTGCTTGTTCAACATTTATAAAAAAATCTCAAAAAGCCAAATCTAAAGTCTGAATAAACGGTTTTGTGAAGTTAAATTGGTCCAGATTTAATAAACTCATCAACTGTATGAGAAGTTGACCTTTTTATTTAATGTAAAAATGATCAATATTTTGAGTATGATTAGTTTTCCGACCAATACTTGGTACATTAAAATCACCAACTATTAAAATTTTATCAGGGTAGTTAACTCATTTAAAATCGAAAAATTTAAAATGTTCCTTAATTTTAACAACAGATAAATATGGAGAAAGATATAAATTGCCTTAAGGAATTTTTTTGTTTTTGATGTTTATGATTTCAACCTAAACTGTGTCTATATTATTATCTTTAGAGAAATCATGTTTTTGTATAATTCGTGGAAATCTAATAGAATTTACAGCAGTTAAAACACCACTGCCTCTATAGAGGTTACTCAAATTAAGATCTCTATCTTTACGAAATATTAGATGATTATTAGAAAAATAGTGAGTGTTTATACTACTGCTATGCCAAGTTTCCGGTAAGCAAATTATGGGATAGTCCACACTGTTTAAGTTTTGTGAAAATAATAAAGAATTTGTTCGTAAACCTCTCACATTCTGATAATATATACTAAATACGTCCTTTCTAGACATTCATATACAATGTAGACACCTCCGCATTTGCCTCATATAGATTAATCTCTCACGCTATTGGCTGTCCCTGCCGTATCAGAAGTGGTGTTTGCTGTCTCAGAAGTGGTATTGGCCGGATTAGCCTTCGTTGTGATCTTATCACCATTAGTATGACTGTACAATTGTTCATTTTGAAAACTGCCATAAAAGGGACTAATCAAGCACCCCGCCGGCCAAAATACAGTATTATAAAATGAGGAATGTGTATCATATTTCGTTCAAAGCTGTCTTCGCCAGCGGCTGGTTGTTTTGAAGCAGCAGGCTGATCTTGCAGTTTGTTCACTCACTGCAGATGCGTTACGTTACCAGATGTTACATTCTTTGGCTCTCTCCCCTCGCTTCAAGATTTACGGTTAAATTTGTTACAGCCTTTTTTTCCTACAATTACACTGTAAGATTTATTACCCGAGGGTTAGGCAGCTCCACCTGCTGAACACACTGAACATAATTTAGTGCCGTTGTCACTGACATCTTTCACACTTTCCACCACAGCCCTTAGCAATAAATTATCCTCTATGAGATCACGTACCTCTTTAGTTAATAAATCAATTTTTCCACACAACACCTCGAACAGTCATTTGATGTTGGTATCCATGGTTTCTGTTGTATTTGAAACTGATTGACGTGTTTTATCTTCTTCACAACCACTTAACTTTACCATTAAAGCATAATTTTTTAACCCTACAGAATTAGTTTTTTCAACTGCACTGGTTGATTTCACAGATTTCCTCAGAGAAAAGTTAAACATTGCACACGCATCCCTACAGGAACCACATAAATAGTTTTCTGACTCACTCTCTGATGTCACGCATTGAAGATGGAAGCAAGTGTCACAGGTTCCAACACACTTTCCAAATTTCTGCTTACCGTAGAACGGTTTCCTGCAAATTAGACACACGTTCGAGCTAGGAGGCATATAAAAGCCCCTAAAGTCCAAGATTAAGATTCTTCAGACACATTTACACACCAAAAATAATAATTTAATTTACTTATTTATAGTTTAAAGTGCCAGCCAACAGTGCAAGCCAATAATAGGATGGCACTGATACATAGAAAACTAACTCTACAATACAACACACAAGAATAAGACACACAAATACAGGACAAACACAACATAAAGACAAACATAAACATAATGGAACATTGGACTGAGAATAATACAAGCTTAGTGGTTTATAAATCAAAACAGGTAAAAGGATTTAATATTATCACCATAATAGTCATTAGACTAGGAAATAAACATGCTACAGACTAATAAAATGCTTAAAAAGCTCCAAAAAGGTTAGTTTCGTATCTTTGAAAGGATCAAATTTATAGAAGGATTTATTAAAATTATTAATGCATCTATTAGCAAGATCTTTTCTGTTGTAGAACATGGAAAAAAATATGTGTAACTCTATGTTTATAGTTTGGAGTTTTTAAACATACATTATTAATAATAGCAGAACAATACAAATATGACTGAAAGGCATTGACTAGAAACAAAGAATAATTTATATCATGATGTTCTTTAAGTGTTAATGTGTTAAATCTACGAAGCTCATAATTGTAGTCAAAATTCAAATTACTTGAGAATCTTTTAAAATTAAGTTTGAAAATCTTTTTTTGTACATACTATAGTCTGTTCGAGTCAGAGGTTGTAATGTAATTCAAAATGACAGAACAATAATCTAATCTAGACTTAACTAAAGAATAATAAAGACACAATAGCGATTCAGGTGAAGATGCAGAAAAAGTAATGAACTTGATTAAACCTAAAATACGACTAGTAATACATGTCAAACGCTCAACATAAAAATGAAAATACAATTTAGAATCTAGGGTTATTCCCAGATCTGGAACATATTCTACTCGATTTATTGGATTATTATTAACATAGTATTTGTACATAATAGGATTTGTCTTCCTGGTAAAAGAAATACACATAATTTTATTAAAATTCAATGAAATTAGATTATCAGTACACCAATTTTTGATTGCACAAATGTCATTTTGTAGATGAACACAGTCCATACTCTCTTTGATATTTTTGTATATTTTAAAATCGTCTGCGTAAAGTAATGCTTAAAAATTGTCAAGTCCAATATATTGTAGTTTTAAAGTATTACTGGATGTTGGCAGGTATCAAACGCTTTCTGTAAATCAAAGTAAATGGCATCAATTTGATTTCTAGAAGTAACAGCATCATATAAATCATTTACAAAATTGAATAGATTTGTGGACGTTGTTTTACCTAATTGAAATCCATACAGGCAATCAGATATTAAATTTTTAGTATAAAAATGTAAGTGTCTATGTATGACTTTCTCAAATATTTTAGAGAAACTACATAAAAGAGAAATTGACCTAAAATTGTTCCCATCACGTTTGTTGCCTTTCTTAAAAAATAGGAATGACAATTGCCTGTTTCCAGAGACTAGGATAAATGCTACAAGACAAACTATAGTTAAAAATAAAAGTCAATATAGGAGTAAAGATATTAGAACAGCCTTTTGTTATGAAATTAGGTATTTCATCAATTCCAGTGGCATTGCTATTTTTTTTTTAATAGCCCATTGAACCATTCCTTGAGTGATTTAAGGAGTTGATACAAGTAAAATATTTTCAAAACATTTACTTTGCAAATTGAAGTTCTGGGATGACTGTACATAAACTTCAGCAAAATGTTTACCAAATATATTTGCTACGGCTTTAGGATCTTGAACCATTTTACCATTGGATATTAGAGTTTTGGTTTCACTGTATCCATTTTTCATAGTTTTAACATAGTTCCAGAATCTGTTCGGGTTTTGTTTCAATTAATCATTGATTTTGGATTGCCACATGGGATATTTACTTTTCGTAAGTATACTTTTAAGAATGAACTGGTTGATTGTGGCTTGGGTTTGACGTGTTAAGTTAAGTAATCCACCATATTATTTACATCATTCATAGAATAAATAGGACTCCAATCAAGTTCATTTAATGCTTGATACAAAGATAAGTAATCACCTTTTTTTTTATAATTCCTAGTGTAGGAAGAATTGTTCATACCTTTAGTAATATTAACCATGCCAGATCTACAGATTTTTCAATATTAATATAAAAATTTGAAAATACCAAGTCTAATAATTCCGAAGAAGATTTAGTAAAGTTATGCTGTTCCAAATTTAATGAACTCATTAATTGTAAGAGATCCTGACCTTTAAGTTTATTATTATAATAATAACCAATATTCTGAGTACGAAAGTTAATCCAATCAATTCCCGGTATGTTGAAATTACTAAGGATAAACAGTCAATTTTAACTCCAGAAATTTAAAATAATCTTTAGCTTCATTAACAGACAATTGTGGAGGAAGATATAAATTTCCAATTAAAATTTTATTGGCATTGCTACTTATGACTTCAACCCAAACAGATTCTATTCCATCTTTGAGAAACTCAAACTTTTGAACAGTATGAGGATAACACTTGGAATTAATAGCAATTAACCTCCTCTGTTGTGGTTAGTAGTTTTGGGATTGTGATCTATACCAAAAATACAATAAATATCTGAAAAATAAGTGAGAGTTTATACAGTTAGTGTTAAACCATGTTTCGGTTAAGCAAATGATTGGATATCAATGCTACTAAGGTTATCTGAAAAAATCAATGATTTGGTACGAAGACCTCTAACATTTTGATAATAAACACAAAAATTATTATCACTCCGAGAGGGCACAAAGTAGCAATTTAAACACCTCCGGCTGCCTCAACATAACCTAAGTTTCATTCCTGATGACTCCTCCAGTCGCCTCGTTTGAGTTGCTAATCGCAGCCGAAGCCTGTTCTACAGTCGTAGACTTTAATGCGGTAGTAGCGCTTAACAGTTGATTGTCTTGCAATCTGCCGTAAAAAGGGCTAATCAAACAGCCTGCAGGCCAAAATACCGTATTAAAAATACGGTTGAAGTCTGATTCCACAAAATAAACGTAAAAGGAATAATACCTGTCAAATCTTGTTTTTAGTTTGGCAACTTTTAAATTTGAAACTTAAAGAGTTCCTGGTCGATATACGACACAATATCATTTTCTTGGACATTGGGATCAAAGCGAGACACAAATATTGCCTTTATACGTGGCTTCTCAGTTTTAAGAACAGTTTTAATATTCACATTGTTCCTAACGCCATACTGAATTTGTTTCCCAGCCATAGGCGGCCTTGTAGCAGGTAACCCACTTTCAGCTGAGGCTTTTGTTCCGCGTCTGTGGACAACAACAAAACCCTCGTCATCAGCAGCTGGGTGGTCAGTAGGTTCTAGCTGATCAGTAATTTTTTCGGACACACTGGTTGATGGCGTGGCTTTACCATGTGGTAGCATGTTGGCCTTGGAATAAGCAGTAGACTCTGAATTTTTAATAGTAACTTCACTACAAGATTTCTTTCTTAGGAAGATTGTGAGCTGCACCACCAGCAGAACATAATGAACAGCCATTTAGTTTAGTGCTCTGCTGTTTTTCAAACATATCCCGCAATAATGTGTTGTCCTCTCTTAAGTTCTTTCACTTCCTTAGCAAGTTCGTCAATCTTCTTGCAAAGAGTTTCAAATAACAGTTTTACAATTGCATCCATGTTTTCAGTTAATTTCACAGAAGAATCTTCTGGACTAGCCACTTCACTGTCTACAAGCGTAACTTTAAGAGCATCATTTTTTTGACCAGCATTAGCACTAGTTTTTTCTACCACATTATTATTTTTACTGTTACGTTTGGGTGAGAAACCAAACATATTTTTTCATCACTGCAGTTCACACAGATAAAGTCTTGCCCATCACTTATCGAAACACACTGCGTATACCAACAAGCGCTGCACGAACCAGCACATTTTACCAATTTTTGTCTACCATAAAGCAGTTCACCACATTTTTTACATATGTCTGTACTAAGGGGCATATGAAAGCCCCGTAAATCCAAAGTTTCCGAAGTTTCGGACACTTTTAACTACTAAAAAACCACGATCTCGCAGGAGCAGATGTTAAGCACATCCTCTCCCTACGAACACCCGGGCGGCAATGAATTAATAATAATAATAAATGATGTGCAAAGTTAGTCTGGTCACATATGTTTCCTGTAGATCATATAGGCCTAGAAACCCTGGAAGTTTTTTACTGACTTCAGTATGCCTCAATGTATGTAGCATTAGAAGCAAGAAGGATATTGAGCAGATATCCCAGGTTTCATCACATTTTGAGGAATTCGTCAAAAGAAAGAGATAAATCACATCCCTGACAAAAGTATCCAGGTCATGGTCCATTACTAGAGAGTGGTAAACGTTCTTTACAAAAGTCTGCATAAAGGAGATACATGGGGCTATCCCTGCAAATCCTTCTGCCTAGAAATGACATATCAAGAAGTAGGCATTCCTATATGCCCCAATGAGGCAGAAATAGTCTTGTTGGAGAATTATGTGGTTACAAGAGCTTAGTCTGCAGTACCGCAGACATGCATGTCCAAGTAGTAGTTGGTTTGTTATGAAAGAAGGGGCCAATAATCTAGATAGTTTTACATTATACCACATTATAGGTTCACTTTTTCACTATCATGTATGTGTTTCCTAAGAACATATGCTAAACATGAAATTTTTTTCCATGAATTCAATGTAAATGCAATTAATTAAATGTTCTGCAAAATGCTGATTGGCTACATCAGCACCACTCGTATTCAGTGGTGGCTGGTGACTTTAAAACTGGGAGGGCTGAGGCGATCATAACTCATATCATTACAAATATCATTTTTTAAATAGGCACAGTGATAAATAAATTGGTGGCACGACAGGCTTATGTAGCTAAATACAAAAATTGAGTGTGGTTGTTTGAAGTAAAATGTATCATAGCTCAATTTGTAATGGCCAACATACTGTAGCCACTGGTTCAGATGTAATCACTACCACAGGTATGTATTTGTTTTAAGTTTCTGTAGGTTGTATGCCTTCCAACCAGTACCTACATGGTGTGGTATATTACAAGAGACTATCAGAGATAAAATAATAATACCAATTATACTATACTAATGATGATGATAACTAAATATAATTTAAAAAAAATTTTTAAACCAAATACTAATTTACATAGCCTACAGTACATACAAAATGCATGTCAAATTTTAATTAGAGGATGAAAGTGGTATATCTCAATTAATATATTTGTAAAAAAAATCCATTCTTCAACCTGTACACACTATCTAAATGGCAATGAATATTCACCTTACCAATCAATGAAAATTTTATGGCATTTTTTAATATGTTGTGAACCTGATTTATGTCTTTTAACTTTGTCTCCCAAATGTTTCAAATCTTTTACCCCATTGACAGTCCACACAAGATTATTAGGTTTCACTAGCAAAAAAAATAAACAAAACAACACATTTATAACTTCACACCAGCATAGCCAGTCCATGAAATTGTATGTACCTAGACCAATTTTTGCGTATACGAACTACTGCATTTACCACCTTGGCTTTGTTGTTGAGTTATATTTACTGTGATCTTGCTGGTCCCAAATTCTGTAGCTCTAGTTTTTTTCTCGTAATTGAAAATCTTTGTTGTAATAAGGTTTAAAATGTTGCTCACTGAATTAGCAATTATTTACAAGTTTACACAACACGACATTAACAAGAATTCAACCCTGCTTCTGACCGATGCTCATGGCTCATCATTAACAACAAACTTAATCAGAATATTACACACTATATTTGGAGCTCATGCGAGTTTGAATGATATCTAT
Source organism: Dryococelus australis (assembly GCA_029891345.1). NCBI lineage: Eukaryota > Metazoa > Arthropoda > Insecta > Phasmatodea > Phasmatidae > Dryococelus > Dryococelus australis. Next base: position 57,598,989 of record CM057004.1, read on the forward strand.
AAACAAAAACTATTCATAATAAATACAAGCATTGTTAAGAAATGTGTTGAACAACTGCAAAAGAGTGGAGCGCGAAAGTGTGCTTACAAAACATGTAGCATATAACTGTACAACACATTCTGTTAAACAGTGGAATTTGAAGTTCCAATTTTGGTAGTCCTGTCAAGTTCCAGAAAACTTTTTTTTTGTTTAAGCAGGGACATGCCCAGCTCTCTCTGATTTACAGCATGTAGTTGGCTGAAAAGTGACGAGCCCCTGAAGTCGTCCCTCCCTCCTGTAGCACCTTTAGTGAATTGTGACGGTCATCTCTCTCTACTGCTCCACTCACTTCGGGGCAAAGAATCTGTAGCCCCACCAATCGACATTTCCAAGAATGTTTCTCTCGTGACAAAGAGTCTCGTCCATCTCAAAAACATTGGCTACTAAAATCCTCCATATTCATATAAATTGTTAGGTAATCATTTATGATAGTTTAAATTATTCCTTAAGATTTCTGTTTTTCTTTTTTTTTAACATCTCAGTTTGTAAAAATTAGCAGATTTATAAAATGTTTACTTTTCTAATAATTTAACAGTTTCACTTGACAGACGCATAAATAAAGTGACAAGGCCCATGGCAATGGTAATTTCACGTAAGGTGGAATAATACACAACATGCATGCAAGTAGATCTTAAGCAGGGCTTTCAAAAGTGCTCATTTTACCATGAACAGCCTATACCACCATAACTACAATAATGGAAATCATCTATCCCATATCAGCAAAGTCTCAGAAAAATACTATATAAATCTTGAATTGCCACAATTTATTACTACTTACAGAATAGCTGTCATACTGTTAAAGTAGGCCTAAATATTATGACACCCAACATTTTCAATCCTTCTAATCATATATATAAATTTGCTTACTTCAACGTGTCTCTATCAAGACAATTTAGGCGCAGGTCCTCCAGGAAGGAACTTAAATCACTGGTTATACACACACCATTCAGATCAAGGGCATTCACTTTAGAGATGAGATGGGAAGACAGATCTCCATCTGCAAGCCCTCCAGGACGTCTCAGCGGGACTGGATCTGGCTCCCCATGCAGCCAGCCTCTGCCTCTTCCCACTGTGTTCATCTGCAATATGAGGAGGTCCCATTTCTGACAACATGCACATAAACCAAGCGTAAACTGTGCGCAGGATATCTGAAAGCTTGGCGACAGTTACAACTGTCCTTGAACAAAGGCAGTGATAAGTAGTATGCAATTGGTGAGCTGAGAGATGCATATCTTGTAACTCTTGTACACTGTAGGTAGCATTTAGCCTCCCTCGACCCTCCATCTTTTGCATTACATAGTCTTGTGAAGTGATTGAAGTTTTCAGTTATTCTGCGCATAGTATACTGAAAACATTATAATGTATAATATCAAAAAACTGTAAAGTCTCAGTTTAACATGTCACACATCTTGCCTGTAACAAAAACTACACACTACGATTAACAGCATAACAAGAATGAACTTTGTACACATGTATTCATCAATAATAATAATAATTATTTTATAGCCTACATATATGCCTAAGTTGGAACAGCATTGTGATGTTCATTCTTGTTTAATAATGTGCATAAATAGGTTGGTAAACATTGGCTGGTTGACATGTACATCAATGCTTTAAGATTATGACTCATTCTAAGTAATTCAGTTGTGTAGAAGGTAATAAAATCTAGTGTTTTATATATTTTCAAGAATAATGTAATACTTTTTTTTTTTTTTTCATCCCATGCATTCTTCCTTCCTAACTTTTTAGAAGAATTCTCAAACAAAGTTTTGGTAGACCCCAAAAATTTCATTTTTCGGAGTTATTTTTCCAGAAAAATAACAAAAGTTGCCACCCTTGTCATCATTATCTCTTTTTCTGGATTAGGTAATCACACTTTAGCTATCATGTTTTCAAAATTGGACAATCTCTTCCTGAACCTTATCAACCTACTGAGTTATAACTCAACACGTGTTTCTGGAACCTATACTCACTCTCTGCAAGTAATCCAGACATTTCTCTCCCATATTCTTTCATTACCATCATATTCTGAAACATACAACAAGGTAGACACTGTCATTACTTTGTAAAACTTAGCTGGGTGGTTCTAAAAGTTTTCTTTTGTAGAGTTCAGCAAATATGGTGGAACTTATCTATTCTATCCCATCACATTTACAGATGTCACAACCTATATAACTAAAATAACAAAACTGTTCTGATGTTAATACCACCTAAAAAAAAAAGCTATAGTTTCTCTTTTAACAATATTATATCAAATTCCAAGCAAAGTTATTTATTGGAATAATCTGGGGCAACAGCTTCCTCTTCTGTCGATCAACCAAACAGCAGGTCACTAGGGACCTGCTGTTGTTTCTTGTCCAACAAACAACATCCTTGATGGTGTTACCCTTGTAGACTCGTTAGCTGCTGAGCAGTAGGCAAGAAAAAAATAATGGCACTTTATATCCCAGTTATTTTGGTTGTCTGCCACAAAAATTGACAGGTACTGCTCAAGAGTGCAGTTAATACTCTCAACCATTCCATCTGACTGAAGGTGTAAGGATGCAGTTTTATTCTTTTTCATCCCAAGAATCTGTTTTACATCCTGGAACACAGCAGCTTCAAAATTTTTTCCCTGATAAAAATTGAATTTTACTGGCACCCCTAATCTTGAGAAGACATGCTCTACAAGTGCATCGGCCACAGTACATGTTTACTGGTTTGGGAGGGTAGTAACCAAAGGCCAATAAATAAAGTAATCTTGGGACACCAATAGATACCTATTACCTCTCTCCGTGGCAGGCAAGAGGCTCACAATATCTACTGCCATCCTCTCAAATGGGGTTCCAAAACTTTATTTCAGGAGGTGACACTGTTCTCCCTAGACCTTGGTCCCTTCCTCAAGGTGCAGGTGTCGCACATTTGGCACGACTTCTCAGCATCCTCCTGACAATAAAGCCAGTAGAATCTAAATCTAACTCTGTTGAGGGTTTTATTAACACCAAAGTGCCCATTAGCTACCTTTAAGGCTTTAGGAACCTTGCATTATACACTGGTTTTTCACGTTCCAGTTAAGGATTGCAATGAAAAAGTGTGAGAGTGCAAATTTTGCTACATTGTCTCCCGAGTCAATCCATTTTAAGAGTAAATATTGCTATGTAAGAAGCCCTCTGGGGCAATCACATGATAACTGCACTTTTCTTTTTTCCACTGTGAACTGAGTGTGCAACCAGTGCAGTCATCCGTTTTTGTCTCTTTTTAATAATAGCTCAACTTGCTTTCTTTGTAGAGAAATTCTGTGTAATGTAAGCAATAAAGTAGTGATAAGCTCACCAGAAAACTAAAGTAGGTATATGTAGGGTTTAATTATTTTTATGGGTTCATATGCATCTGCAAAATTATTATTAGATATAAGAACATACTTTTAATATCAATGCTACAAATTTTCAAAGTCTGTTGGCATAGTCAAATTCTTAATTAACTAACAGATTTAACAATAATTTCCTAATTTTATTTATGTACATTGAAAATAATTACATACAAACTTCCTATGTTGACAACAATGGCTATCACTTGAAATTTACAGCTAATACAATATTTACATAATCATCCCTTACCTCATGGAAATGAACAAAAATTCAAACACTTAAAACCACTTTTCTAAAATCTACTAAATTATTATTAAAATAATATATTTGCTATCTGACAGTTCCAATAATTACATTCAAGTCTGTAGCACTCATCCATTGAAGTTTCACTATATTTCAATCTAGATATCACTAGACTTTCCTGTTCTCAACATGCTAGAGTGCCCCGAGCACTCCCATTCACATGTGCACTCTACTTGTTGGGTAACTCGCACTCCACAGCACTTTGCTCATCGCCGCTGAACACACACATCCACCGTTGTCCCCCCTTTGTTCACCACTCGCAGCACTTTGCCAGGTGGCTACCACCGACTGTTGATTCTCCCCGATAATGTGCTATTTATAGGGGCTGATGCTTGATCATGAACAATTTTCATACATCAATCCACACAGAGGGGAAAGACATCCAGAAAGCTCGCACAATATATTTATTGTAATTGCCAAATGAACGTTGGTTCAATACATCTTGATAATTATAATGCGGGGTGAGGTGTATACTTTAACAGAAGAGTTCATAACCATAAACTGAACAAATTTTTTTAGGAAGTATGAAATTAAATTGTGAAAGACCAAGAGAATTTGAGGTGATTGTTCAGACTTTCATGAAAATTGGTGGAAAAAATTTTGAAGATGGTATATTTAGACTCCAGAGAAGTGGGTGCATTGTAACATTCCATGAAATAAATTGTTTATGAATTTTTTTTCAAACTGCAGTAAATTACCATCTCAACTAGCCTATGTGCCAAGTGACATATTTATATTTGAGGATGTCTGTGATGGTGTGTGTTGTAAACAAACAAACATGAACATGTCCTGTAGCAGTGAAGTACTGTTTGACTACACAATAAAATTATAATTTGTGAATGCATGGAATAGTGTTGTTTTTTCCATGAGGCGCTGCCTTAATTAAGCTGTATGGATAGTTGTGACATGTGAATGGTGGGTGCAAACTCCAGTGCTTTGGAGGTTACAGATTAGCTATGTGGATGGTGTTCCTTGGTTTCAGTGATGGAAAGGCCAGAAGTGGTAAGTTGTAAATCCCATCGAGGCCCTCAGGCCCCTTACACCAACATAATTACAAGAAAGGAGACATTTAAAAAAAAGGGGGAAAGGAAACAATTAAGAGGAAATGTTTGCAGTTCACATGAGTGAAGTTTAACAATTTTGGGATAGGAATGATGCAAAGAAAACAAGTGATAAGTGATAAATATTAAATCAAGTTAAATTTTAAACCCTAACTTATTTCCATAAGTCCTGGATAAACTTAAAAAACCATTATTTAGTTTTAAATTCCAACATTTTTCCAGGGCTACCCCATATTCGCAGACCTAGTAACTCCTGCACCTTTAAACCTAGCAACTCCTTTAAATCAATTCTAGATTCATCATTGTTTCCATCCGAGGCCGCTAACCCTCCCTCTGCTCTACTTTGTTTATGATTTTGTGTTATCAAGTATTTTTTATGAATATCTTGTTAGAATACAGCATTTTCTTGTGCGAGATGAAGTGCACCTCATGTATGAGGGTAGTCGAATTGGCTGAAGACCGCTAAAATTTTCATAGTCAATAACCATCTACCACATGTGTCAGGAATACAATTTATAAGAAGGTGCAGTGTAATTTATCCACAACTTTCTGACACGGCAGTCAAGGTTTAAAAGCAAGAACAGAGCATGCTTGGAGGGATTTGATTAATAAATTTTTATGCAGGAAAAAGACACTGCATTTCATTGGGTATCTGGCAGAGTTTATGTTTTCCCTCTGGTTTCCTCAATGATAGTGAAGACCTGCACTATTTATGTACCATTAAAGGCTGTTCACGATAAAGTTAGCACTTTTGAAATGAACCTTATACGAAAAGTCACTGCCCCTACCAGCACATATTTTTAACGGGTGCACTGAATAGCATGGACCCAGTAAAGTTGGTAATGATGGATGGAAAGAAGTTTCATAACTTAACGTCGAATAAAAATTAACAGTTGTTCCGATACCATGTTTTCCGATATCGATACCAAAATCCTATACCAATGAATTTTAGAAAAATTATTACTGTTAATACATTAAAAACATTTCTCCTATACTCATTTAAATAAAGAAAATAATTTCTTAAAATACTGCATATAATTTATTGTAATCCGACACAAAATGCAAGCTGACCTAAAACTTTCAAGCCCTCTGAAAATGCAAATAATATGACACCAAATGCAAGTCAAATTAATGTCCCGCATGCACTATCAGCTAAGAGCACATGGAGAAGTTATCGATTGGCAGTGTCATGTCTATTGGTTTACAAAGGGGGGAAGGGCGGGAGGATGACCTCTCCACGCCGCTACATGTTGGTGACACTTTGCACACATGGCAAATATCTGTCTTTTAAAGTAATTAATCATATTTTACTGCAAAGAAAACTTGTAATTTTGAGACCTAAATGAGGCGATTATAATTTATTTCTTCACTGTCTTTAATAATATTAATCATTCAAAACCACGTCCTCTGATTTTCCCTGTCATGAATCACATTGCACTCAGCGTGGTGCTTACCTACACATTATTAGATGGCAAAAGGTGTTGAATAGGCACACGTTTCTATTGAAATAAATTAAAGTAATTCCTCTGATTTTCCTACAAGAATTTATTGAAAATGAACACTTATAATACAAGTTGCTCGATGTTCAAACAAATTTTTGCTGATAAGTGGTAGAGTATATGCCTTTGGGCATATAATTTTATTCATGAAGATGCTGCCCTTTGAGTTAAATAAGTATTAAGTTTTATTATCATGTTAATTTTATGTCAAATGCAATGAAACACCAACCTTACCAAATAAAACAACCTTTAAACACAACAGAAAACATCTTTACAAATAATAATTCCTCGTTAAAATATTTTGCATAACATTATAAGGTGAAACCATTTGCTTTGAAATACAAGTGATGTTAGGTGCAACGTCGCATACCATATTTACTCGTTTATAGCACGCACCATGATTTTCGCAATAAGTTCCAGGGGAAAAATTTTTTTTTTCATACAATTGCACCAAAAATTTGTGAGCCCTGTTAGTAAGTACAGAAAGAATTATTATTTTTAACACTAATGTGTGCTGTGATTGTGATATTTGGAAAATTTTTTTATTAGATAACTTGGATGCAAAAAGGCAAAAAAAAAAATACAAATTCAGGATTCCTTCAGCTCCTACTACTCAACATTTCCAGCTTCATTTTTCTTTTTCTCCTTTCTCCTTTTAGCAGTGACCGGCTCTCTTTTTTTTCCATGCTAGAATATCACACTATCATTATCTAAAAAAAAAAAGTCTCCTCCTTCTTCTTCTCCCCCTCCCTCGAACATGGTTCACTGCCTCTGCCATGGAAACAAAGAGGGCTTGGCGGAATTATTACCAGCAACATCAGGGCGTTATTCGGAAAAGGGGGGAGGGGGTTTCAACCTACACATAACTGAAGGGTCAGAGAGAGAGAGAGAGAGAGAGAGAGAGAGAGAGAGAGAGAGAGAGAGAGAGAGAGGGAGAGAGGGAGAGAGGGAGAGGGAGAGAGGGAGAGGGAGGGGGAGAGGGAGGGAGAGAGGGAGGGAGGGAGAGAGAGAGGGGAGAGGAGAGGAGGGAGGGAGGGAGGGAGAGAGGGAGGGAGAGAGGGAGAGAGAGAGGGAGGGAGAGATAGAGGGAGGGAGAGATAGAGGGAGGGAGAGATAGAGGGAGGGAGAGGGGGGAGAGGGGAGGGAGGGGGAGAGGGAGAGGGAGGGGGAGGGGGAGAGGGAGGGGAGGGGGAGAGGGGGAGGGGGGGGGGGGAGGGGGAGGGGGGAGGGGGAGGGGGGGGGAGAGAGAGACAGACAGACAGAGACAGACAGACACACACACACACACACAGAGTCCTGCCACTTCCCTCGATATCTTGGGACAATTTATGGCTACCCCTCCCCCTTCCTCTTTTTTTCTGTGTATGACGTGAACCCCAGAAACTTTTCCCTTTATTTTGGGAAAAATCGGGTGCGCTATACGCAACTAAATACGGTATTTGTTCTTATTTTTCTTTTTGTTTTAATGTGCTGAGCATATACAAACCGAAATACTGTAATTTTTCTGCCTATAGAAAGTAATAACCTGACATCATTGTCTACAACGGATACTAAAGTATCAGCCTGCTACCAATACTTAGTATCGCTATCGGAACAACTCTAATAAAAATGCATTAGATAATCAACTGTGATCATTTTAATTATTTCTTTCGGTTTCTGTTTTTTTAATGCACCAGTGTATAACCATGAGCATATTTATGACATATTTCATTTTATAATAATTTTACAGTTTCACTTGACCAACGTATGAACAAACTGATGAGGCCCTTGGCAATGTTAATTTTACATAAGATGGAAGAATACACAATGTGCATACAAGTAGATCTTAAGCAGGGGATTCAAAAATGCTCATTTTACCATGAACAGCCTATACCAGAGAATTATTTTATCTACTGCCAAACCAAGTAGGTATGTACGTTTATCCTACCAAATGTGTATTCATTCACTCACTTTCACATCAATCAAAGTGCATAATCTAACATTATTTTTGGGCTTCTTAGTTCAGTGTGTAGCATTTTTTTTACATATCATCAGCAAATGTTCTTATGCAAAATATTACATACATTTGTTTGTGTAGCAGTAGGACTGTAATTATGCACACATATTTGGAGCGGCTAAAGCACTTTCACCAAGGCTAACCGGATTTCATTTCCAGCAGATTCGCACTTGAATTTCACTCATGGGAAGAATGATGTTGCTGGTCCACAGGTTTTCTCGGGGATATCCTTCCCCCATCCTTATATTCTGGTGCTGCTCCATATTTATGGGACAGTGTTGGTGTAGTGGCTAAGGTGCTCACCTCCTATAGGTTGTTCATGGTAAAATGAGCACTTTTGAAAGCCCTGCTTAGTATCTACTGTTTGCACTTTGTATAGTCTTGCGCTTTATTTATGTCATAGGTCTTGTCACTTTATTCATGCATCGGTCCAGTGAAATTGTAAAATTATTAGAAAAGTAAATATTTTTTTAATCTGCTCATTTACACACTTTGATTTTTTTTTTTAATCAACAGAAAGCAAAATAAATAATTTAAGTTGTCACAAATGGGTACCTAACACTTTTTATTCAACATAGTTTTATGGAACTACTTTCCCTCCATAGTGACCAACTTTACTGGGCACGTGTCACTCAGTGTGTGCATTAAAATATATGCAGATAAAAGCAGTGACATTTTTATAAGGTTGATTTCAAAAGTGCTGACTTTATCGTGAACAGCATTTACCAAGGCGAACCCAGTTCGATTCCCAGTGGGATCACTCCCAGATTTTATCAGATGGGAATCATGTTGTACCATTCTGCTAGGTGGTTAGTTTTCTCTGGGATCTCCTGTCCCCCCCCCCCCAAACCCTACATTCTGGCGCTGCTCCATATCTCTCTTGTTTCACCTTCATTGGCTTTCCGAACCTAATTATTGAGAGCCACCCAAATATCTCCACTCTTCACATTAACCTCACTTCACCATCATCGGCTCTCATGAACTCACTGTTAATAGCTGCACGAACCTCTTCACAAAATAATATGAGCCATTCTGCTTTCCAGAGCATGAGAAAAGCAAGAGTGGAAAGCTGCACACATTTATATGTTCCATACGAATCAAGTAAATGCATTTACCTGTTTCATATTAAGCAGGTAAATGGGCGTGGCACTCCACACTTAATTTTCACATGCTTGCACTAGCACAGTGGCACAGATTTGCTTGTATTGACTTTTCTGGAGCTATTTGTTGGTGTTTATTTTTTTATATTTTCATGCTCTCAAGCACTTTTGTGAGAAATTTATATTTTTTATGCTTTTAACACTACTATTTCCATGATCTTCATAACCCACCCCATTATTCCATTATTTGGTAAGCATACATTAACGATTAAAAAAATTAATGATTAAAATTAGTTGTTAAAAATGTGAGTAATTTTTAACTTATTACTTAATTTTAAAACTAACTAACTTTTAACCATTAAAATATGTGGTTAATGATTGATTAAAACTAATGTTCGTTAACTTTGCAATCGCCTGGAGGCCAAAGACGACAAAGAAATATTTGCAAAGGCCATTCCATCTTGACAAACTTCTTAAAAATACACAACATATTTGACAGCCAATGAGTTCCACACCACAATATACAGATTGATACAGCACTGAATCGAAGATCATCGTTTGTCACATGCAATGTGATTGTGAGGTAGGCGAGATGCCACCGTAGCTATCCATCTGTATAATCTCTCACTATGCAAAAATCACAGTTGCACAGTTGGTAGTCCTCGTGCAGCACATACATTTAAATTGTTTTTGTAGTCACTGCACTGGTCTGGTTTTGTGCTACAAGAGTTTATTTTAGAAGTTTTATTTCAAATGGTTTTATAGAAGATTGTTAATTCATAATTTTTATAAGTAGGCCTACCCGAATCTGCATCCAGTAACCAAGTTGTGGTAATTTATTTACGAATGTAAATTATGATTTTTTAAAATGTTTTTAATAAACACTGAAAAATTTTTTGAGAATTAATTTTAATTTAATTTTTTTTTTTTTTACTTTTAACTTCAGTCAGTTAATTTTGTTTTAACTTAAACTTTAATCAGATAATCTACGTGGATTATAACTTCTAACTTATATCAGTTAATTTTTTCTTAATTTAACTTTGATCGGTTAGATTATTCTGTTAACTTTCCAAGTATGTTAGTAAGTAGACTGGATACACAAACATGCCTACGTGTAATAAATCAGCAAATTCTGTAAAGACTATAAACCACGTTTGAATTTTTTTTCTTCAAAGTTTTGGAAACGTTACTAAACCGTTACCTAAATTGATAAATTCAGAAGTACTTGTCCTAACTTCAATCTAGTACTTTCTAGCTTATTCTAATTCTAAGCAATTCTCCTATTTGAAGGTCAATATTTTTTAAAGACATTTACGTAAGTTCTCTTTCAACCTTTCTATATTTTTATGCAACAATTTCTCTCTTCAAACAGTCCACGTATCACGTCTAGGCAGACGGATTCCCTAAGTTAGTGTCTTATGGAATTTATCTGCCTAGACGTGGCACGCAGACTATAACTCTCCCCCCTAAGTTTTTAAGCTGTCTATTAAATTAATGACTATTTTGCATGAATGATAAAATAACTTCCAAATATCATTTAAGATTTTTCTTTAATTTCTGGAAAAATCACTTAACTCTTACAGACCCAGGAATTTACTCATAATTGGACAAGAAACAAGAGATCAGTCTCCTGTCTCATTCTGTGCAACAGCTGCCTTCCCCTATCTCTGTAAGGCTAGAGAGATATAAAACTGTTTCTTTGTGGACGAGTCCATTTTACATCTGCAAAATTGCAACTCTGGCATTTTATTTCTTGATGTGTTCATCATTTACACCTACCTATATTTTATAATAAGGTAACTGTTTAAATTGGAGTTAGGATATCTAATGTGGTTTTTCTTCTACATATAGTGGTAACAGAAGATACAACAAGTTAAGTGAAATGATTGTGTCTTGATTCACATTTTCCAGAAGAGCACAAAAATGTATAGGCACCTGGAAAGGCATGTAACTAACTGGTGATGGTTTGAGTCCAGTTTATGGGTAAAATAAACTAATAATACAAGTGACGAAATGGTGCGCCATAGCCTGTTCATGGTTCCTTCAAACTTTTCTGAAGCGCTGCTTTCTACTTTAAGCCTAGTCTTCCGCATCATGCAAACAAAGCTTAACAGAGTCTACAAAATTACACCAAAGGGACACAGCTCTGCATTAATGTGCATTCAGTATATTAATACTTGCATGAGAACTATTTCTTACTGGGCATTATCAACACACAAATTTTCTCACCATTTGTATTCATTTTAATTACAAACAAAATATTATAATTTGAATGTAAAATATAAGTAAAATTTTAATTTTACCAAAATTAAGATAAGTTACTGTTTTCTTAACACAAGTATAAAACTCTTATGATACACAACGTACTTGGGAACTAGCCAAACACAACATACAAGGGGTGATTTTGTAAAGGTTTGATTCAAATAAAGTGTTGAGACTGTAAATAATCGTAAATAGCCTGTTTAAAGTGTTGCGAGGGCTTGAGTCCAAATAGTGACATGGAGTATAGTGTTTATAAGAGACATTCAACACGTGTTGTTTTTGAACTTGGCGCCTACAGAGCACCGCAACTTCAGTTCTACTGGTGGCCGCTAGGAGCGGCGAGGCATCAGTACAAGATGGCGGCGGGCATGGCGTTCGTTACAGTTTATCAAACCTTAAATGTGTAGGTTTCAAGTCTAAACATTTGGTCCCCCAGGCCGGATTAAGATCCGTGTAATTTCCGTCGTCTTTTGCTGTGTTTATGGGAGTATCTTGATTCGGTGTGGTTTGTTTGTGTTATCGCTGTGTTGCTCTAACCTCTTTGTCTCACCTGCACCGGCTTTGTTCACAGACAAACAGCAACGGACGTGCGTACGAGAGACGCTTATTATAAACTAGATGTTCAAGTAGTGGGAGCTGGTGCATTCTGTTGTTTCGATTTACCTAGGCCGGTAATATTAAAAGTGTCTGAGTGCTTGGTGACCAGGTCTATGGATGAATTAAACACACTATGCCATTGGTTTTAGCTGTGGATTGAAATTTTGTGATTCAAGAAGTTGTGTGTCATCATGGCTGACAAGGCCTCAGCATTACAGCGACGCATGGAACATGCGGAAAATAGGTTACGTAGGCCGCCAAACTCGCCAAAAAGGTTTCCACAGAAGCGACTAAAAGGTAGCTGTTTTCTGCTACCTGCCGCGATTTAGCCCAGATACGTCAAAATTTGAAGACGATCATCTGGCCTACGAACTAAAAAGTAAGGACAAGACAAACTTTGATGCTGCGACGCACTCAGAAAGGCTAGATCGTTTTGATGACTTATTCTATGAAATTACTGCAATTTGCGACTCCTTAGAATCTAGGAAGGAGTCTACCAAGCCTGCACGCAGTTCTTGCTCAGCCACTTCATCCCCTCGTCTCCCCGCCATTGAACTGCTGCACTTCAGCGGTAATCCTACCAATTGGACAAGCTTTTCCAAGCCTTGGTAGCGTACAATCCCAATCTCACTAATGTGGAGCGATTGTCGTATCTCAAATCATTCCTGTCCACATGTGCACTGTCTATAATCTAAGCATTGCCACTTACTGAAAAGAATTATGAAGTGGCCTGGGAATTATTGAACAAACAATATAATAACAAAAGACTTATTGTGTCTTTACACATAGATGCTATTATGCATGCTCCCTCAATATCACCGGATTCTCCAGCATCAATAAATGGGTTACTGTCAGTCTTAGATGAACATATTGCTGCACTGTGTGTATTAGATGTTAATATAAACAAGTGGGACCCATTGCTTCTCCATATCATCGAGACTAAGTTGAATCCGTTTTTGCGCAACCAATGGGAACTTTACATAAATGACAAGATAGCTGAGCTGCCAAAGGTGACAGAGTTATTAACATTTCTAGAAGGGCATAGCCGGGCCTCCGAATTGCAACTAGCCACTGCATCACAACCTAAGTCAAGGTCAACTATGCCGCCACAAATAACCCTACTGCGCCATTCCCAGTCACAGTCATTTGCTGTGAACACTGTGACCAATGTGAATGTTAAGTGTGCTGTCTGCAGTGATGACCATGAAGTGTATCAATGTTCCCAATTCTTAGAGGCATCTCCTCAAGAACGGCAGAAGTTAGCTACGTGTGCCCAGCTTTGTTTTAATTGTTTACGTGGTTCCCACCAGTCTAGGGCATGTCGGTCAAGTAGAAACTGTTGTACCTGTAGTTCCCAAAATCACACATTACTACATTTTGCTGAAGCTTCATCTACAGACAGCAGTGAGGAATCAACAGTGCCTGGTTCTCACGCCCTGATATCTGAAGGTCCTGACAGAGAGATCCCATCAACAGTACTCCTGTTTACTGCCCTGGTGGATATTCCAAGTGGTAATGGTAACTCACAGACAGTGCGTACTCAACTCGATTCGGCCAGTCAGTCAAGTTTTATTACTAAGGATTGTGTGAGAAGGCTTAGATTAAGGCACAGAAGATCATTATTGCCAGTGTACGGTGTCTCTCAAGTGCCCATGTACACTGCAAAAGGGGTAATAGATTGCCTGTTAACTCCTGTTGGCCAAGATTGCCCTCGAATTGCACTCACTGCATTTGCCTTGCCAAAAATCACTAGTTTACTGCTCACTGCATGAATTGAGACAAATTCATGGGCCTACCTGTCCCAGCTTAATCTTGCTGACCCACATTATGCCAATCCTGGGCCTGTTGATTGATAGGTGCAGATCTCTACCAGTGGCGGTCGACACTGTCTTTGGATGGGTATCATGGGGATGGTGCCTGCCTCTGCACTGTCGATGAACTGTGTTTCACTTCATGCATGCTCGCCTACATTACAGGTAGCAGTCTGACAATTGTGGGAGATTGAGGAAGTTGCAGTGCCTGCAAGGCGGACCTTGGATGACCTAAAATGCGAGCAAGTTTTTGCTGCAACTTGCAGAAGGGATGAAACAGGTCAGTACAGCGTGGCCCTACCCTTCAAGGATCCCCAGTCTCACTTCAGAGAAACAAAAGTACTAGCCCTTCATCGGTTCCATAACATTGAACGTAAGCTAAATCATGATCCTAGCCTGAGGGCTTCTTACGCATCATTCATGATGGATTACTTAGCACAGAATCACATGTCCCAAATATCTACCTCGGAGCTTAAAAGACCTTCCGTAGTCATACTGTTGCCTTCACAGCCGATATAAGGCGAATAAATTGTCAGATCCAAGTTCAATAAGAGTTTCGAGATATTACCAATGCATTTTGTGAAGACCTTCAGACCAAGATCCAGTAGATGACTATCAACTCAATACTGTAACCTACGGTGTTTCATCCTCACACCTTCTCGCCATTCGAACACTGCACTGACTGGCTGCTGACAAGAGGGATCATTTTCCTCATGCTGCTTCATTGCTATTAACATATTTTTATGTAGATGACCTTGTGTCAGGTGCACCGACAAAACAAGCAGCCTTGTCATTACAGAAGGGCTTGATCTTTTAAGGGTGGGCGGATTCCACTTGTGGAAGTTTGCCAGCAATGACCTGTCTTTACTCTCCTGGCTCCCTGCAGACATGGTCCAAGGTAATGAGGCACTATCGCTTGACAGTAATTGTGGACTTTCGACAGTAAAAATATTAGGCCTCCAGTGGCAGGCTGAAGTCGACAACTTCTCATACAAGGTTCAGCTAACTTCTACCATCTTTACCAAACCAAGTATATTATCAGACTTAGCCCGGATATTCGATCCTCTTGGGTGGTTGTCACCCATTGTTCTGCTGGCAAAATACCTCATACAACATCTGTGGATCCGCAATATTGACTGGGATGACCCACCCCCAGCAGACGTATTATTCACTTGGAAATGCTTTCAGAAGGAGCTTCCAGGTGTGGCAAGCATTGCTATTCCTAGACTGGTGCCTCTAAACCTTCAGAATGTATATCTTCAGATGCACAGGTTTTCTGACAGTTCGGAACATGGATACGCTGCTGTTGTCTACCAGCGAATCACCGTACCGGATGGTCCAGTAACTGTTCATTTAATTATTGGCAAGTCGACGGTGGCTCCCACCAAGCCAGTATCTCTACCTCGTCTAGAGCTATGCGGAGCTCTACTGCTTGCCCGTACCATACACAAAATACAAGATAACTTCATTCCCATGGTCACATCTCCCGAACCTTTGCCTGAACTGATTCAATGACTGTTCTTCGCTGGATCAATGGCTCTCCACAGGGCTGGAAAACATTTGTTGCTAATCGGGTCACCCAAATACAGGATCTTATTCCATCAAAACACTAGAATCATGTACCAATAGAAAACAATCCAGCTGACTGCACTTCTCGAGGTATCTTTCCTAGTGAGCTGACTGCACACCATTATGGTGGGCAGGTCCACCATGGCTGCGTGAGTCACCAGAACACTGACCTCAGCCTTACCCGGCAAGAAGTCACACAGATGAAGCGCTTGTAGAACAACGGGTTGTCACACTCCATGCTATTGGAATTCCTGCTGACACCTCACTATTGCACAGATTCTCGTCTCTGAGTAAGATAAAAGGTATCACTGCCTACTCTCTGCTATTTGTGTGAAGTCTGGATGTAAACAAACCTATTTATGGTCCTCCTTGCCCTGAGGAACTCAATGCTGCCTTGGTGGCATGGATTAAAATTGCACAATCCGAAGCCTTTGCTCTTCATGGATCCTTCTGGAATTGTTAGGTTGAGCGGACGTTTGCATTTGTCTGATTTTCCATATGACCAGAGGCAACCAATATTACTACCAAAACACCATCTCACAGAGCTCTTGATCGACCACTTTCATGAACACCTGTTGCACTGTGGGCCAACGATCCTGCAGTCAGTTCTACAACAAGAATTTTGGATCATGGGTGCTCGCAACCTCATTCGACATAGGCTTAAGCAGTGTGTGGCTTGCTTCCAGGTACATCCTACACCATTGGAGCCACCTATGGGCTATCTCCAGCTGACCGTGTTCGGCAGTCAAAGCCATTTCTCAAGGTTGGTGTCGATTATGCAGGACCCTTCAAGATTACATTATTATGGTTCAAGAAGGCAGTCCTTGATGCATATATATGCTTATTTGTTTGTTTTGCTCTCAAGGCAATTCAATTTGAACTTGCCTCTGATCTCACCACTGAGGCCTTTCTGGCGGCATTCCGACGTTTTCTCTCTCGTGATCGATGTTCCGACATCTACAGTGACTGTGGTACAGACTTAGTTGGTGTCAATTAATACTTGGCAAAATTGAGGACGTTAATGATTGACAAGGGCACGCAGGATGTGTTGGCACAGGCGCTGACTGAACACCAAGTGACATGGCATTTTAACTCCCCTTCAGCCCCTCATTTTGGAGGATTGATGGAGGCTGGAGTCAAGTCGGCCCAATCCTTGCTCATAACGTGTGTGGTTTTGCAAATACTCACATTTGAAGAATTGTACACTATTATGACACAGGTGGAGGCAACCCTCAACTCTCAACCACTGTGTGCTCTCTCCACCGACCCCAACTCCCTGACGGCATTGACTCGAAGCCACTTTCTGGTGTTGGGACCTCCAGATAAGCTGCCTGAGCCAGATTTACCTCACATCTCACTCAACAGACTCTCCCGTTGGCAACTTGATAGCAAATCCAGCAATCCTTTTGGAGGCGGTGGCATCAAGAATATCTCCATCATCTCCAGCAATGACCCAAGGGCTGTGGTGTCCAAGAGAACCTCACTACTAGCACATTGGCGCTAGTGAAGGATGACAATCTACCCCCTCTTTGTTGGAAACTAGGGCGAGTACTGAAGACTTTTCCAGGCCCACACTCCGTTGTCAGAGTGGCAGAGGTGAAGACTCACCAGGGAGTCCTCAAGCACCCTGTGGTCAAATTGTGCCTGCTACCATCTCAATAAATCATAAAATGTGAATTTTGGTGGGCTGGATGTTGAGACTGTAAATAATTGTAAATAGCCTGTTTAAAGTGTTGTGAGGGCTTGAGTCCAAATAGTGACGCAGAGTATAGTGTTTATATGAGACATTCAACATGTATTGATTTTGAACTTGGTGCCTACAGAGCACCACGACTTCAGTTCTCCTGGTGGCCGCTAGGAGCGGTAAGGCATCAGTACAAGATGGTGGCGGGCATTGCCGGAGGCGTGGCGTTCGTTAGTTTATCAAACCATAAATGTGTAAGTTTCAAGTAGAAACATAATGTTTGAAGATACACAAACAGACCACAAAGCTTACGTACCCATTAAAATTGTATAACTCTAAACCAAAAAAATTAGCTTTGAACTAAATAAAACTGATTATTGCCAGTCATAAAAACTTTTCAACCACAAATAATAAACAAATATTAATATACGATGTAAAAATTTGTAACAAAGGTAGTAAAAAAAATTTCTCACTGTGTAAAACTTGTGTATTTTTTTCAGCACATCAACACATCTACTTCAATTAATTTCTTGTGCTTTTTTCTTACTTTTTGCGGTGGGAAAATCAAACTTGTTTTGCTGTTTACTTTACCCTTTGCAAAATTTGTTTGACTGCTGATTCTAAAACTCCTGTTGAGGCACTTGTTGCTTCAACTACATTGTACAATACGTATGACTTTTCTGGTTCATTCTGAATTTCAGATGTTTGCGACACTATACACTATCTCCCTCCTTATCCCTGCAGCAAGGTAGTAAAGAGCCTATTTTTCCAGTGAGAATATATTTTTAGGGGCCTCTATTACCACCCCCTCTCACTTTCTATGCCTACGCTCATTAGACAGCGAAGGCCACCTTGGTGGCCAAGTTTTTTTTTTTTTTCAGATTTATTAAATATTTTTTGTCAGGACATAGTATAATTTTATTGATTTCCAAACATTTTAATGCTAGACCATGGTTACTTCCATCGTACGTCTAGTTAGGTAGCTTTAAAAAATTAATAATTTTTTGGCACTGATCATATAAGATACACATTTTAGAACATTATGATATTTAGTTACAATTTATGTAGTAGTTTTATTGTAGTCCAAAAAATTAAGCTAGTCACTTTTACTCATATTATTATTTTTTAAGTGAACCTATAAATTTAACCAAACATTATATTATTCTTGCCAAATCATATGTAAACTGAATTACAATTAATTAAAAATAATAAACCTATGCATTAAATGGTCACGCAACTACCTCCTATCCTTGTGGTCATGTTTATACGCATTAAAATTTTATTAGCTTTCCATTGCAGTGTACTTAAACCCCTAATCTTCGGATGCTTGCATCATCCTAAAAGCATACATTAAAATGTGTTTGGTAATAAGGTTATATACTTATAAGCATGGTTGGTATTGGCCAAAGTATTGTAGTATTCACTTTTGGTGCCTTCTCAATTCAGCCATAAGGACATTTGAAACTTACAGAGTACATAAACGTTTTTTACAGAAATCCCTATACTTTAATATATAATTTGACGCCGACTAACAGCCAGCGGCGCTGGAACCCATGACGGCGCTCACCACGCACGTGTCACATGTACAAGCCTGTGTGCAAAGAGGCCAATGATTTGAACTTGCACATAAATATTATTTTGCAGTGTAAAATGTGTAATAATTTTATTTTTAGGGTTTGAAATGTCTTAAAATGTTTGTTGTTATTTTGAAAATGTTTGGTTATGAAAGTCAAAGTGCCCACAGCACCGAGATTAAGAACACTAATATTCTGGTGTGAACGCAGTCATAAAGAGACACTAAATTAATATGAAAAATTTATAAAAGTATTATAAAATGTAAAACAATATTTAATTTAATCTGTGCCACTTTTACTTTAATAATAAAATATTTTACTTGGCGTGCATAGCACTTCCACTTATGTGAACCCCGTAGGCGGCCATGGTAGGTCCATGCGACGCTTGCCTCTGGACTGTCTGTCGAGGAGAGCTGGAGAGATAAGACACTGTCACGTACGCACTACAACTTCTTGTTCATTGATGTAGATTTCAACAGCACTTTTAGTATACCAGTTAACCTTTGCTTGCATACATTTTGCCAGACATTTCTCCAGCATTATGCTTCTGCTTAACTAATTTATTTCTGCCTTATGGAATTTTCAACTTAATCGAGGAGAAGGAGGAGAAATATGTCGGAGAGATTACGCGTCCCGCGCAACTTGAATCAGACGCCATCCACCTATGCTAAAGGCGTTTCAGTGTAATTTCTGTATTATTGCTGCATGCAATTTGAAGGGCTTTGTTTTCAAACATGTATTTGAGGGCATTTTCCATGTTTGAATATTTTACGGCAACATCACGTACAACCACGTGGCAAAACAACGCTAAGTCTATGTCTATGCCATCATTGCATTTTGAAAGCTTATTTATGTAATTATCATGTGTGCAATATTTTTATTCAGGGTTCTACGTTAAATTTTGTCACGGTTCCATGTCATTTTCACGTAAATTTATGCTTTTGTGTTTGACCACGCTGTCATTTTAATGTTGCCTTTTTTCGCCATCAGGCATGCTACAAGCCTGTAATCGCTTTAATCATAAAGAGAATAATTTTCTCTACCAGAATAACATTTTGTTGGAATTTAATTTTCCGTTTCCAAAAAGAAATATTGCAATTTCACCTCCACCACGTGGTTCGCTACAAACTTTATCCAGCGGCATCCATGCCATATAAACTTGTTTTCACACGTGTGTTTATTGTGACTACTCATCTCGTGCACTATCCTCTTTTAAGGGTCTTTGTGCAATTTATGTAATTTTGTATTTTGTGCACTGTGATATTACTTCCGTCCTAGCCGGCTCTGTGTACAGGCCGTCATCACACTACCCACGTGCTGGCGGACGAGCCCAGATGAGTTTGCGTTAGTGATGCCAAGTAATCACACGTGTTAATATGTTTCATCAAGGGTTTAATTTGTAATTCACAGTTGTCCTGTCTTAAGGGAAAAACAGTCAGTCCACCCTAGCGGCTGTTGGCCCTCTTGCCTTATGAAGATTGTTTTCATACACCGCAGTGAGATCATCCATCTAGGCATGCGCTAGATTAATTGCAGACTGGGGAGCACACAAGCGGAATTGACTAGTCATGACCGAAAGTATCATAATTTCATTGGCACGTTGATCTGTACAAGCAATAATAATAAAAGCAAGTCTACAGTGAAACTATCTCTTTTATTCAGTAGTGACAGTGTCCTAGCCACATGTATTTTATTAAGTGCATATTTTCAAAGTGATGTTTAGTAAAAGTTTAGTATTGCCTACGTGTTTGTAAGTACACACGGGCGAGACGGACACACAGAACCCACAGCATCCCTGAGAACCCTGAATCTCAATAGTGTAGTTATTGGGAAGCACTGCTGATGCCCGTATTACCAGGAAGTATTTGTGTCATCGTTCGTCTGGTCTCACACCCGACGGCGTCAAATTATTGTGTTATTTGACATTCCCGATACTAAAAGCCTCATTTGACTGTTTTAAAATTCATAAAATATATTTGCTGTGATGCAAGAAGTTACACCCTAACCGCTACAAATTTTTGTGTATATTGCTGTGTGGTGTTGTATACTATATATTATATTTATTAGCATACAAAGTCACATAACACAATGTGACAGAGTTGTCAAAAAGTACAACAAAAGCAGATGAATTATAACATACCTACAAAATAAGTACTGCTACATACATAGCAAAAGACAATTACAATACATACAACTTAAAAAAATATAATAAAGTAATCAATTACAAAAATAATAGAAAAACACATATTAACAGTTTAACAGTGTTCTTGAACACTATAAAAAAACTCAATCTATAAGGTAATTTTTTAACTGCAATTTAAAACAAGAAAATTTTTCTTTTTTTTAGTACATCCTGTAGTTTAGAAGTGAGATTATTAATGAGTCTAATAGCTGCTACATAGGTATTGACTGTTTTAAAACTTCTTAGTTCTATACAAAATGGAATGTATGTCTGTCTTATGTCGAGTATCGCGTGCATGTTATTTCTTGATTGGTTAAGTAATTGATATTGTTTAAACCAAATATAATTGTATGATAAATATATAGACTTGGCACTGTAAGAAATCTCACGTCTTTAAAATGATGTTTAGAGGAATTTGGAACTTTTATATTAGCAATGATCCTAACAATTTTTTTTTGTAGTTTAAATAATACCTTATCCCAATTCTCAGAAACACACCAAAAAATTATACCATACACTACATTAGCAAAGTTAAGAACGCTTATAGTGTTCGAAGAACAGGTTTTTTAAACTGAGTAAAAAGCAAAACATAGGAACTCAATCTATTACACAGTGGAGATGTATGAAATTTCCAATTAAAATACTTATCAATTCTTAGACCCAGTAATTTAAATATCTTTTACTACAGGCAAAATGTCATAATTTACTTGAATGGGGGTTTCAATATAACTCTTGTTTGTAATATTATTTTTCACAGTAAATAAGATTAGGACAGATTTAGTTATATTAAGTGTCAATTTAGTTTTATTAAACCATAATTCCATCTCGCGTAATGTCATTTGTATGTTTTTCTACAAGTCATTCATATTATCTTCACTTATAATTAATGAAGTATCATCCACAAACATAATTACCATGCCTGATTTAATATTCAAAGGAAGGTCATTTATATATAATAAAAATAATACAGGCCATAATATAGAATCTTGGGGTACTCCTACTTTACCTATTCTGCTATGAGATTTGTGTTCTGTATAATAATTTTTATGATTGCATTGTAACAGACCTGTTGAATTCTATTAGAGAGATATGACTCAATTTATAAAGCTACACCTTCTATACCACATTTTTTCATCTTTTGAATTCATCTGTAGATTTGTTTAAGCTGTAAAAAAGTGTTCTGAAATGTGTGAAATGGATAGTGTGTGCAGAAAGAATGGGTAACATGATGCAGAGAATGGCAGCACAGTTAGCCAACAGAGGATTAGTCCAGGTAGTAGAAACACCCACGAGGTGGAATGAGGAGGGTGTTGGGTCAGTGCTGGATGTGGTATTGGTCAGATCTGGAAATGGTGTGGTTGATGCAATAGTATTGGATGATATAAGCGACCACCATATCCCGGTTGTTGTGGAAATAGGGATTGGCAGGACAAGGGAAGACCAAACGGCAGAAAGGTTGGTATGGCAGTATGGCAGAGGAGAAAAGAAAAGGGCAGAAATCTTCCTGAGACAGAGGTTTGAAAAGTGGTCTATGGAGGAAAGTGTGAAAGAATTATGGAAGGAGTTTAGAGGAATAATAGAGGTTATGTTGGTGAAATTTGTGCCAAAGAAAACATTACGGACTGGGGTAGATCCACCATATTATGGACAGGGGATTCTAAAAATGAAGAGGAAGTGTGGAAAATTACATGCCAAGTGGAGAAATGAAGGGATGATAAGATCTAAATAAATGATGAAACAAATGGGTAGGGAGCTTGAAAGGAAGATCAAACAGGCAAAGAATGTATTTTTAGGGAACCTGGTGGAAGAAGGAAAAGGCAAGGAATAGGAGAAATTGTTTAGGTATGTAAGGAAGTTAAGGGGAGGAGAGGAAGAGATCCCTCTGCTAAAAGGAAGGGATGGTAGGTACGCGACAAATGACCAAGAAAAATCTGAGATGCTGCAAGGCCAGTAATTGTCAGTGTTTGAGGCAAAGGAGGATTGGACTTTGGGGGGCTAATAGTGATCAGGGGAGGTTTAGTAAGTTTAAGATGAGGGAGTGGGAGCTATACATGGTAATTAGGGACTTGAAGAGCAATAAGGCAGGGGGACCAGATGGAATAGGATATGCAGGACTAAAGTTTGGTGGGAGATAGTTGGTGAAATATTTGGAGGTGCTATTTAACAAGTCCTTAGAAGAGGGTACGTTACCACAAGGTTGGAAGGATGCGATGGTGGTACCTATATACAAGCAGGGTAGAGAACAAGGGGAGGCCTGGTAGCAACAGATCGGTGAGTCTCACATTGAGTACGGGAAAAGCAATAGAGAGTCTGGTGGTCCAGTATGTGGTGAGGGTCATGAACAAGGGGAATTGGTCGGAGGAGTCACGACATGGCTTCAAGAAGGTATACTCCTGTAAGAATCAGCTAGCTGGGCTATTAAAGGATCTGGAGCAGGTAGTTGATAAAGGGATGCAGGTGGATGCCTACTTCATAGATTTTGAGAAAGCATTTGATATATTGCCCCATGGGATATTGATGAAGAAAGGGGAGGACCTGATACCAGACAAGATGGTAGTAGAATGGATTAGGGATTTCAGAGGGTGAAAGTGGGGAGGTAATATCGTGGGAAGCGTGCTGGGTCCTATGTTGTTTAACATAATGGTAAATGACATGGGTTTGGGGATTAGAGGAAAAATATGATTGTTTGCAGACAATTGTGTTGTGTATGCAGAAGTGGTAGGGGAAGAGGGAGGGAAACTTGCAGGTGGACATTGACCAGATATGGTTGTGGATCAGGGAAAACAAAATGAAGATAAATGAAAGAAAAACTAAGGTAGTGAGGTTTACAAGTAAGAAGGTGTTAAGCAGGGACATGTACAAATGTGAGAGACAAGAGATAGAAGAAGTAGCAGAATATAAGTATCTGGGGATTGTACTGCAGGGAGACCTCAGATGGAAAAAAACAGGTAGAGAGGGTGGTTGCAAAGGGAAAAAGGACTCTGGGTATGCTGGGAAGCGTGTTGAAGAGAGTCAGCTATGAGGTGAAGGAGAATGCATATGGCACAATGGTTCGGCCAATGTTAGAGTATGCTGCAGCAGTATGGGACCCATAGTGGAGGTGGAGGTGCGAGAGTTGGAGAAGGTGCAAAGACTAACAGCAAGATTGGAGAAGGCAGGGGCACAATGGTGAGGATGAAAGGAAAAACAGGCCTTTCAGTGATGATGAAAGAAATAGGGCAGATCTCATTGAGGAAGGGAAGAAAGTTGAAAGGCTGGTCAGGAAGGAGAATGAAAAGGGAGTATGGGGAGGGTTACACTGCAAGCTAGGTAAGGGGGTGTTTAGAGGGAGAGGAAACAACACTGAGAAGCTTCAGAGGACGTGGAGAACAGAGCAGGCAGTCCATGCTTGTGAGGTCTGTGAGGAAGTGGAATGTGTTGCGGAAGGAATTGATATCTGTGAGGGTGCTTGGAAAGTTAAGGAAGGGCAGGTAGGAGAGGTGAGAGAGCTCGCCACAAGGTGGTAGCCTAATTGCAAGTGTACTTATGTATTATTATTATTATAACTTCCTCTCCTAACTTAAACCACATAGGACTAGTAGTTTATAAAATAAATTAGACGGTTCACTGTGTATAAATATATTGAACAGATCAGAGATTATATGCTCATGTAAATTGGTAATACCTGGGTCTCCAGCTATTTCTAAATTTAATCTACCAAGTTACTGTTTTTAGTGTTACAAACCATTCTAATCAAATATTTTGAGTGTAGAAACCTGAGAATATTGTAATGTATTTTGATTCTCCACACATTTTAGAATATTTTCCTGAAGTCACACATTTTCCCTTTCTTCATATCTTTTTCCACTACGATAATATTCATGAGATGTCACCAGAATGATAATTCAGAAACTTCTGTAGACATCAAATTTGCTATTTATACATTCAAGTAAAGTAATGTCTACAGGCAACTATAACTATGTTAGAAGGCAATTTCAGTTATTGTGCGCAATGTGATGTGCTTAAATAAAATGGGAAGTCATTCAATCAATGGTGTTAAGCCAGGCTTAAAGGATGTGAAAATAACTTCTTGTACTTAGAACTATTTAAAACTGAAATTATTTCTTAAATAACGCTGCTGTCATGCTGGAATCACAATAGCGCAACAGCCGCAATGTGACGGTGCGATGCGACAAGAAAAATTTGCATTATTGTGAACACTAGTTATCGCCTTAGGACAACAAAAAATACTATACATAAATTGTTTCTTGCCACTAACTACTAGTCTCTTGTACGACAGTCATTAAGATTTCATTTGTTTAAAAGGTGGCGTTGGACAACCCATCATTTTCATGCCTACTGATTTTGCATTAAATAAAAATATAGTCACATTAATGTGAACTACAAATCATAAATATTTATGCCCGAAAATGCAACAGTAGTTGGGATGTTATCTAACTTTTAATGAAATAAATAAACACAACCGTAATGTTACCAATTCACCAATACCACCATAATTCGAGCACCAAATTATTACATGGTTTTCCAAATTGTCGCGCCCGCGACGTGACGAAATATTAATATTTTCTATTCTGAAAACCTGTCACGACCACCACTTTTGTCACGTTGACGTCACGGATGTCTCAATGCTGATTGGCTGGAGATTTATTTTATTTGTGTTGCACGTGTCGCGCTATTGTGATTCCGGCATAACATGCGTTTCACAAAACTGGAATCAAACTTGAATTGTGGAGTGGATTTGTTCCATATGTTATAAACTTAACTTCATATTAACTGAACTATTTAAATTACGTAAATAGAAAGGAACTTGTAAAAGTATTAACAGACAAAATTAATTCACTACTATGCAAATGTTACTGTAACTAAATTACACTACAGAGCAAAAATTTCCCACTAATAAGCGGACCACGGTACTGGGAGCATGTACCCAAGTACACGACCACGCACTTAATATCTTACTTCAGTAAGAGGTTAGCTACGCCTTCATCAACAAAACAGTAAGATGAATTAATCTTGTTTGATTTCTTGGTAAAATAATTGCAACAAGTTCTGAATGCACTCAAAAACCACAGCTACCACAAAGATTGCACTGTTAAAAAAAGAAGTAAATAAATAAAAATGGAACCAGAAGTTGATATCAACGTGAAGTCCCAGAGAAAAAAATGGTTCAAACGTTTACAGGAAAGAGCACATACACAATGAAAATTATAAGCTAATAATTATCAAATATTTTCATATACGTACAACTTTCTTGTCTATGAAACAAATTAAAAATTCACATTTATTATTGTAATGACCTGGCCTGGGTGGTTTCATTCGACCAAAGCATCACACACACGACACACACGCACGCACGCACACACTCACGCGCGCGCGCGCGCGCGCACACACACACACACACACACACACATGCACCTTAATAACAATAATAATAGTAATAATAATACACACGCAACAAGACGACAACCTGACGGCGAACTCTCTCACCACGAGTTTCCTGACCAGCCATTCAAATATCCTCTTGCCCTTCAATGAGTTCCGCCCCATTTCTTTCATCACTGATGGCGTATAGTTCCCTTAATCCTACCCATCCTGCCATGCCATCTCCACCTACCCTTTACCGGACCTGCTACCCTTCTTTGCACATTCTCCAGCTCTCTCACCTTCACCTCCATGTACGGGTTCCATACTGCTACAGCATATTCTAACAACGGTCGTACCATTGTGCCGTATACATTCTCCTTCACCTCACAGATAACTCCCTTCAGCATCCTTCCCAAAATATCCACAGCCCTTTTTCCTTTTGCAATCACCCTTTCTACCTTTTTTTTTTTTCCATCTTAGGTCTCCCTGTAATACAATATGACGGCTTGATGTGTTAGCTGGGCCTTTTAATAGGCGATAGGATATGTTGTTTGCGTGGTTTACCAGTTCAGGCACCAGCCCTCTCCAGTGAGCATGAATTGTTGATACTGGGGTCGTGTGGCTGACCGTCCACGTAGCTATCCCCCAAATGTTCCATCATCTCATGTGGAACTGCAGGTGCTGATCATGATGAGCTAAAATCCAAATGACTGGTCTACTGAGGGTTGTCTGTCTACATCAACATAATCTCACTCCCGAAAGGTTGTTACAGGCCACCTTATGCCTGAAATTTTAGTCATGAAAATAGGTAAAATGGACAGTGAAGTGGTCTATAAGTAAAGACGAGTGTGAAGTCCATTTCAAAACAACGATATATACATGACCCTAATCTGAAGATGGTAATGAGTTATTTCTTAGTTCTTGTGAGAGAACGCTACATGATGTTTTAAAGTGAGATATTAAGGTCCGACCATGTACAATATGGACAGGCCTATGGAGAGGCCCTATCCCCGGGTTATACAAACAAATAGACTAAGTTTCCATTATGATAAGTAACTATTGCAAACTAAACGACTGTGCACTAAGGTGAAGGGCCCTGGGAGGCTGACACAACGTCCACTCCATCTGAGTACCATACAACGACTAACTTGGCGTTGGTGGGGAGCACACCGACTGGCTGAGCCTTCCTGCTGATGCATGAAAAAAATTCAAAATACAAAATTAATTATGAATGAATTGATTGGTGGCCATAGCACACTTTTAGGATGGGAATAAACATCAACACATTAACTTTATTTTATAACAGCACACATGAAAATTTGTAAAACATTAAATCACGTAATAACTTAAACATCACATTAACAACCTAACTTCAACTTGGGGGTAAATGCCGCTGGCTGATATTATGTTATTATCTATGGGCTAGTGAAACTGATTAGGTATGTTTACATTTTTACATATGCATTTTATGTTACGCATACTTAACACTAGAAAATTGAAACCCTTAATAAATATACGACAAAAATGGGGTTAAGCCACCGAATGTTTATTATGCTATGTCAGTTTAAAACAATGTGGCGTGGTTTAAATTTCTTTACAAATAAGCAACTGCAAATGGCGAGTAACAAATATGGAAAGGAATAATGTAAAATAAATAATATTACATGCACAAATGTTTTTCTTGCCTTAACACATGCAAATATTATTTTGTCCCTTGCACAATATTTTTTGCGTGTGCACAACACATAACATTAAATATAATATTTTGTGCTTCAACATGACATGGACTCTTGTTTGAAAATAAATTGTTACACGCAACACTTATACATATTGCCCTTTTTAAAAATTACTTTTATATGGTGCACATTATTGGAGCACTGGTTCCACACATAAACACAACACTCGATATTCTTATGCACACCACACAATCACCTAACATAACCTTATAACAGATCTGAACACTTCACATGTAAAATTAATTTTGCTGCACATTACACAATAACATTAACAATAACATAAAATAAACACGTGGGGAATGGCCCAGGATGGGATGTATGATTCACGTCGAACAACCTTCCTCGCTCGAAGCCATTCACTCGTCGATAGCTGCTCCATCTAGTCGGTAGTGGCCAGAGCTAATTCCATGGCTGTAAGTAGTACTGCACTGGAGGCTTCTGTTACTGCAATGGGCGTGGCTGTAGATATGACTGTGGTGGCTGTGCCATTGCGAATGCGGTACGCACTGGTGAGTGCCCCACACCACACACGTTGCATGCCGGAATAGACAATCCCGCTGGTACGGCTGGGGAGCAGTGTTTCCCTGTCCACGACTTGTCACTGTTGCTGGCAAACTCTGTGCATTGTGAGCAGTGTTGATTAGGATGTTGGGCATCCACAACATGCAATGATGGTGTGCCTACCTGTCCAACATCCAATGATCCCAATAATGATGATGATGATGATGGACTTGCTGCCGAAAACACCCGACTTCTCATGGGCATCGTCATGACATCAATTGGGGCCCCTCTCCTGGAAAGTCTGGCCGTCCTCGCCCCCCTAACCAAAAAGCCAAGACTCGTCACTTGTGATGTCATGATTGGTGAGCAATGTGATATTGCTGAGTTGAACAGCACTCTCCAAGGAAACATCACTCTCGGGAGCCCTGTAGATGTTGTGATGTCGAACGACACCGCTGAGGGTGTTACTGGTATGGTGCTGTCAGCAGGCTGGCTGGCTATTCTGAATTCGGTGTCACTGGTTGGTGATGTGCTTGTTGCATCTTTATTTCCCCTGGGTGATGGGGTACCGATGTTGATGCCGGCGCTGGCGAGTTACAGGGCATTACGGTGGAAGACTGGGATACTGCGTGGTCTGAGGCGGACTTTATAAGCAAGTCCCACCTAGTGCTTGGGTGATGATTTATAAGCCACTCCATTTCTGTGCGAAGCCAGTGCAAAACCCTTTTTAGCCAGCTGACTGTGGAAGTGTTCTAATGTGCACGTGTTAGCCAGCCTGCTGTGCTGGTGGGAGGGGAAGGGGTGTCAGGAGGTAGAAGGTGTCCATTGCCGCACATGGTGGGCCTAATTCTGTCTTGCTTCGTGAATGTCCTCCTCTCTCCTTTCTGCCCTACTTTCCCCTTCCGATGGACTGCTGCCCCCCCCCCCTAACTCTTGAACTTGAACACGCCAGGGAGGGGAAGGTCGCAGCCTTGCAGCAGTTGTGCTGGAGTTTTTCCTGTGCCAGGTTTGTTTGCTTGTGCAGAGTGAATAACGTGGTGGTCAGCTACTCGGGCAACAAAGGTGTGGTGATGTTCCACTCAATTGGTGCAATATTTCCTCCACACGCTGTCACTGAACTGAGTGCCGTTATCAGTCAGTACTGTTTGTGGGTGGCCCCAGTGGAAGAAAAACTCATTTTCCAACACTTTTCTCACTGTCCTAGCTTGTGCACTCGAGACGAGGTAGGCCTCTGCCCAGTGCGAAAACAAGTCTGTCACCACAATAATAAAATGCTTCCCAATTAGTGTATATGGGTACAGACCCATCATGTCCAGGACCATGGTCTCGAATGGTTCTGTGCGGAGGTGGGCCGCCCGTGCACTGGCTCTTGAAATGGTTGTGCATAATACACTGTTGCAAGAAATTCCGCTTATGTGTTCACATGCCCAGCCAAAGGAAGTTTTGAGTACATTCCTGCAGGTTTGAGCAGTGCCTCGATGACCTGTGAGGTTATGCGAGTGGGTGTAATGGAGCACCAGTTCACATGCTGCAGTAGACATAAATATTCATCATGTGTTACTGTTAGTGTCCACTTGGGATTACACACAACTGTCCACAACACACCACTGATCTACAGTCTGTTGTTCACACGTTGTTTTCCACTGCTTGCTGTGGGGCAGTCAACTTGTTTACTGATCACTTCATCTTTGATTGCAACCAGAGATGGTGTGGCTGGCAAGGCTGTTAATTTGTTGCACTGCACAGGCATGGTGGCCGCACTCGTGTGTTAGCGAGGGGTGGTGTTAATACACTTTCCCACTCCTTCTTGTCGTGCACCATTGTTCTGCCCGGTGTGCGAGGAAGATGGCCGGCCAGGTGGTTCTCTTCACACGCTTCATCCTGGACTTCGAAATCAAATGACTATAGTAGTACTTCCCAGCAGGTTAATTAGTCACAGTAGGTATCGGTTCTTCTTACGGAGTGTGAAGTGCTGATACTCCAGAAGTGGGCAGTATTTCTTTAGGATCCACACTACTGCCAGACATGACCTCTCATCCACGTCACACGCCACTCTACTGCACCGAATTTTGCGCTGCTGAAATCCAGAATACAGTGTGTTTCGTCGTTCGCAGTTTGAAGTAACACTGCACCCCATTTTTTTTTACTCACTTCAGTTTGAAGGTATAGGTGACATGTAGGGTCATGGCGCACAAGTGCAGAACATTCTCTGAACCAATGTTTGATCCCTCGAAACTCTTTTGTTATTCCTGCTGCCATTTTAAATGGACATTGGTGGACATGAGTTCAGTGATTAGCGTTGTGACTACTGCAAACTCTGGGATATATTCGTCTATCCAATTTACAACCCTCAATGAGCTGCAACTGTTCTGGTGTAGGGCGGCTTCCGTTCTCATTCACAATCTGCCCTAAACACCGGATATTTTCTTTGCAGATGTGGTATATATGATTCGTGCATGTCAGTCCAATGATGGCTAAGTATTCGAACACCAATGACATGATGTATATGGTCTACCAACGACTCTGACCATACAATTACATCGTCCAGATATGCAAGTGCACACTCACCCACCGATCCATCCATAACCTGCACCATCATCAACTGAAATGTGGATGGCGCTTATTTGAGGCCGAACAGCATGTGACGAGGTTGAGGCATCAGAAGCCTACACAGAAACACCAAGTTCCATCCTTTTTCGGCGCTAAGGTGATTGTGGTGTTGTAGGTGCTCTCAGATGATTCGATCACTCCTTCGAGCATCTCTGTGATTTGGTGTTTGATGATTTTACATTAGTGGGGGTAGTATCACAACGGATGATTGTACACCATTTGGTCGGTGCTGAGTTGGTAACTGTGTTCTGTTACCATCATGCGACGTAACGGGTCAACAACTGAAAGATTGCCCTGGCTTTCATTCAGTAGCCTCTGCATCGCCTCTCGATGTTCGTGTGGCACGGTGAGAACCAGGTCGTCCAACTGCATTGCCAGTATGCACACAGCTGGTCGGGGCTCGAGGTTATAAACTATCCGCCTATCTTATTGACCAAAATGTATGTGATGCGCCACCGATTCCACCAATGGGTTTTGTTCCGTTATCAAAGAATACCGTCCAATACGA
Source organism: Dryococelus australis (assembly GCA_029891345.1). Taxonomy (NCBI): domain Eukaryota; kingdom Metazoa; phylum Arthropoda; class Insecta; order Phasmatodea; family Phasmatidae; genus Dryococelus; species Dryococelus australis. Next base: position 57,630,732 of record CM057004.1, read on the forward strand.
ATGCTGGTGTAACAGTTTCAATGTCGCGAATTCGCACAGCAGTGGTGACATCTTCCACAATCTCTCCTGTGTGTTGACATGTAGCAAACTGGATAACAAGTTGTACGGGCTTAATTTCCCTCACTTTGATGAGATTGGTCTGAATGAAATTGTGCGATGCTGTGGTGTCGATGATTGCTTGATATGATTTCTTCTTGGCATGAACGGCGATACAGATGAAGCTGTCATTGTGACCAATTATTTTTGACAGCAGTACTTGTTGTCGAGTCGACTTAGATGAGGTTATGGGCTGAACGGGGTGAGCAGCATCGAGCCTCCCTAACCCTTCCGACCATTTCCTATCGATGTGGTACTTGTTTATTCTTGATGATGTTCGTAATCCCCACCAGGTAGGGCACTAGTTGTGCCAGTGTGGGCCTCCGCACTATCTGCATGTCTGTGGCGGCTGACGGGGTCCATGTGACTGGTATTCTTGTGCCAGTTTAGAAGTTGTATGTGTGTTGAACCCTAGGCTGTTAGACTGTTTGCCCGCTGCACTCTGCAACAACACCAGAGATCCACACTCTACCATTCAGGGTAGTGCGTCGTGATGAGCATTATGCAAGTACAGGTGCAGTGCAATGTGGAGCGGCGACAGTGGCCAAGCAGCCACGGGCACTAGGATACAAGGAAAGAGTACCATGGTGCTAATATTATCCTAAAAGATTTAACAAGGTAAAGGGTGGTGACACACAGTCATGTGTGAACAATAGGACACCCGCTTATCCTAAGACATTGCCCTGTATTGCGTGCAAAGTGTTATTTCATTATGCCTGTAAATATACCTTACCACATGTGTGTCATCCACACTTCATTTCACATGTTTTGCAAGGGTAATACATTACTCATTATGCACAGAGTTTTTAGTTTGTAAGATCAGTTCTAAGCAGTTTTAAGCCAACATGCATGCCATGTTGGAACAGTAGTAGATGCCGAGTACTTCGAGAGGCAGATCGTGGGGACTGTCGGTCCGTGCCCAGGCGGCCCCCTGATATTTTGCACTGATCATTTAACTTCAATAGACTGTTTAATCAATGGGCAAATGTTTTTTTTTTTGCCACCAGGAACATCACCTCTCACCCTCCCCAGAGTTTGCATTACCTGGAGAAACATAACCCACTAATAAGTCATGCATGGCCCTAAACGCCATTTTACTGTTTCATTACTGCCGACATGTAATGATATTGCTTGCATTTGTAAAATGTTTCCCCTTGGAGAAAGTGTAACAAGTACCGAATAAATGTCACTACTTTGAAACAAGTTTTTCATTCAGGTAAGCCATAAGGCACTTCAGGATACAGGCCCTTACGATTCCCACCAAAATCCACGTGTGTCTGAACTGTCAACCTAAGTATTATTGCAGTGTTTTCAGGACTTTACTAAGTAATAAATGGGTGTGTGGATAGCCCTAATAATTCACTGCATAGGGCGCATATCAGTTATAAAGAATTCTACAGAAGAATGTCGCAGCACAGGTGACAGGATTGCAGCCAATGGTCGTCGGGTGGATGACCCTGAATGAAAGAATAATCAGCTCTACCATCACATCACGGCATTGTGTCTGAATAATGCCTAGTGCCTTGGGTAACAAAACCTATTTCCATCAAAACACGTCATTCTAGACCTCACCACTCCTCAAATTATAAATTTTCCACTTTCTGAGCATTCGACATCGGTCAGATGGCTTGCCCGAATGTTTGGCAGTACCTTTCTGCTTCCTTTCCAACATTTAATCCAGTGTCACTTGACAGCACACTGTCAAGTTGTTTGACGGCTTGTTGTCGTTGTTACTGCACTGCTCATCACTGTTTCCTTGTAGACTGTTTTTGTCTTTTCCCTACTTGGTTTCGCATCGCAGTTGCCCAGTTTCGCAGTTGTGGTGCGGTCGGTTAGGGATGCTCGCATCGAGTTTAATGGCAGTTTGTACAAAATCAATTTCATTTGAATAGACCACTGGAACTAGAGTCTAACAGTACTTACTCAAATCGGGCAGAGCTTGCAACGACCTCGAGTTTCTCATATACTGAAAACTCTGGATGGTACGTTCGGATGAGGTTAATTTTGTGTGTGGCAAACTGATATACTATTTTTTCACCCTTTTCTTCCAAAATCACTATGCTTTTCGTGCGTAGTGATGCGAAGTTGTTGGCAAAATGGCACATTAATGTATAGTGAAATTCTGTACACATCATATTGCAGTGTGACGCCTCGCCACCATAGTCTGGCCATAAAAACTCTCCAAGATGCAGTTTGCCCAATCTTTTGGGTTGATACCGTATTGGCAGAATCTATTCTTGCAGTATTGGAAGAATGCTAGCAGGTCTCCATTGCACGCCCAGAGTATGTCGGGAGCGATTGGAACCGTGCAGTTGATGTCTGAACATTATCCAGTTGTTTTCTTGCTACACGGTGTGTAATGTCTGCTTGGTCAGCTGAGCCCCGATGTTTCTAGTAGACGCAGTGTTGAATGGACTATAAGTTACGTTTCCGCATTCCAAGCAATTAACAAGGGCAGTAAAACCAATGGTGGTACTTACTGTTATCTGGCGATTTTTCCAAACATGTCATTTTGCTTTGAATTTAATTTATGGGTACATGTTCCCATCATTGCAGTAGCAGAAAATGCATATAATTTTCGTTCTGTATAGTGGCCGGTTCTTCGGAAGAGATGCACCACTCATGGTGAATTCTGAAACATTTCCCACATACCTAGGTCGCGACACATTGTCCGTCGCACTTGTTTACGTTAACGCATTTCCTCAAAATACTCCGAAAATGCGTTAGTGATTGTTCGACATTGGCTGTTGGTGTTATACACATGCACTGATTAGGCACACATACTGGATTAATGAAGCCTTTGACCACTCGGGAACAACAAGCACTGCATACACCTTTCTCTTGACAACTCGAGATAGCACGTGTGAACAATTCGCCACTCGACATGACACAGGAGGTATGGTCCTGCCAGTGCATCATAGCTGGGATGGAAAGTGCAGACTTCCCCTTGACTATAGACTGTTCCAAAATGCAAGATCTGTTTGACATCCCTGGTGATGCGCCGGTCCAAGATGGCTGACTTTTGTGCAAAAGCTGACCAAAGCGATTTTGGCGACAAACATTTCCCGTTGTCCTGTTGCTGTTTGTCGTCCCCCAATTTCTTGTAGCACCATTCTCCTGATGCTAATTTAGTGGGAGGTTCGCCAGAAGCGAGTGCATGTGAATGCCAAGTTTAAGGAGCCTACACTTGTACACACATGATCACCCATGGGCAAAAAAGGTACGATAGAATTCACGTGGATAGGAACACTCATGGAAGAATAATTAACATGACACATGGAGGCACTGGAAGTAAAATTTAGATTAAAAACATTTTACCAGAAAATGCAGGTTAGATATGGCAGGTGTGTGTTGCCACACAGAAGGGCGCAAATTGATGGCTTGAAATGTTAGCTGGACCATTGATGGAAAAGAGGATATGTGAACAGAAACGTTGTGTGTGTGGCTTATCATATCAGGTGCCAGGTCTCACTGAAAAGCAAGAGTTGTTGGTGCTGTGGTCATGTGGTCGACCACCCACATGGCTGTCCCCCAAAATTTTCTGCAGACTCCTGCGGAACAGCAGGTGATGATTGCGATGAGCTAAAATCCAAATGCCTGATCTAATGAGGACTGTATGCCTCTCTCAATACAATCTCATTCCCGAGAGGTTGTTATAGTCCACCTTACGCCTGAAATTATAGTCATGAAAACAGGTAAAATGGACTGTGAAGCAGTCTCTGTTAAAGGTGTGTGTTAAGTCCGTTTCAACACAACAATTAATTCCTAACCCTTATCTGATGCACATACACAAGTTATTTATCCATTGTAGTGGGAGAACACTACCACTGTAAAATTTACACTATGCCTACATGATGTCCTTGTACAATATGGACCGGACTACAGAGTGGACCTCTCTGTAGGCTGTACAAACAAATAAACTAATGTTCCATGGTGATAATGAACTATTGCAAACTAAATGACTGGTGCACTAAGGTGATGCACTTGGGGAGGCCGACACAATGTACACTCCATCGAAGTATCAAACAATGACTAACTTGGCATTGGCAGAGACCTTGCCGACTGGCCGAGCTTTCCTGCTCACACATGAAAAAACTTCAAATTTAATTATGATAAATGAATTGATGGGTGACAATGAAACACTTTTAGGATGGTAATGAACATCAACACTATCACTTTATTATATAACAGCACAAATGAAATTTTTTTAAATATACAGTCATGCGATATTATAAATGTAACAATAACAAACTAACCTCAACTTGGAGGTTATTACAACTGGCTGGTATTTTGTTTTTATCTATGATCTAATCAAACTAATTAAGCATGTATATATATTTTTAATATGCCCTATATGTTACACATACTTAAAACTAGCAAAGTGAGACCATTCACAAAAATACAATAAAAGTCATTACGGTAAGCTTTCTTACAACAAGCCGTCATGGCATACATTTCTTAACGAATAGACAACTGAAAATGATTTGTGACACACATGGGAAGAAATTATGTAAAATAAATTATATTGCACGTACAAATGTTTTACTTGGCATGGTGTATGCAATTATTATTTTGTTTCCTGCGCTATGTTTTTATAATTGTGCAATGCATAATATTAAAAATGATATTCTGTGCATCAACATGACAGATTCTAGTTTGAAGATAAATTATTAATACATATTGCTTTTTAAAAAATTTACTATTATACATGCGCACCTTATTGGGGCAGTGGCTCCACATATATTCACAATAATCAATTTTCTCATACACACCGCACGCATTAATATAACAAGACATGGCGCCTGGTGGTGTGATGGTAACGGGTTAAATGAGGTCTTGCTTGGTGGTGAAGGTGAGGTCTAGGATGTTGTTATACCTGGTTGGCGACAGATACCGCCTAGGCGACTTCAATGTGAATGTTGATTCTCTTAACCTCAGGTTTGAGAGCAGTATGCTCGGACCAAACTCCTCGCCGAAGATGATCACCTCTGCCCTGTTGATTGCAGCTCCAGAGAAATGATGTTTGCTAAATGGGAGCGGTGGGTTGACTACGCACAATTGTTGATCTTGATAGGAAAGTTGCGTAGATATTTAACACCAGTGTAGCTAAATAGTCTGGTCCAACCACATGCCCATAAATTTTGGAAAAATACCTACTAACACTTGCAACAAAATATGATTAACGTAAGTGTGATTGAATGGGTATTATGAGGGCCTGTTCCCTTACACGCATGTACTGATCGGGAAATAAACGCTGTGTCAAACAGTTCACAGACAGATTTATTCCGATTAATTACTCCTGCCTCTAGGAGAGCACTGACATTACATTGGGTGGCTATACCGGCTACTATGGTAAAGCAGTGAAAGCGTCTTATGACATGTAATGGCTTACGGCACGGCTTAAGCTGCACGGGGGAATGCTACTCCAGCGGGAAGTGGAGGTGGCTTACCAGGTGGTCGAAATGCAGAAAAGGTTCCAGAGTTATGTTAAATCTATTGTAGAGAATGACCATGGTAAAAGTTGAAAACCACCCCCGTGTGTATGGGAAAAGGCCGGAACTCGCAACACGCTCTCCACCTCCATTTGATGCTACTTGCTTACTAACTTCTCCGCCTGATGCATGGGCTTGCCTGGCTTACCCATGTGCCAAAATGGCATTAATTTCTTTCCCAGTTTGTGTCTCCTTGCCTTGCATCATGCTATTAAATAACAAACTCATTACAAAAATCCTAAAAGAACTCTGCAACATAAAATACATGTGACTAAAATGAACAAAACACTAGATGCATGATGATAGAATGATGACAAATTAACAATGCACTATAATCACAAGCAACACAACAGCCAATTAACACTTTAATAAAGTACGAGTAATGTTTAACATAGGCTCTGGACTCATAAGTTCAATTTTTGTTGGGACCTATTTCACTTTCCTTTGCCTCGCGATGTGTCTGGTCGCCATGGCAACCACCGGTTGCTCTGCACCGGAAAGCCCTTGTCCTTGCACTGCTCCTGATCGTTCCTGCGACCGGGTGCAATCTGCCCATCGATAGTGTGCTCAGGTCTTTTGTGGTGGCATTGCAGGTCACAGTCGGACAAACTGTCTTAGGGTTTGGAGCACGTGGCACACCACAAATGCCCTCTCTTTCAAAACAGTTTGTAGGCCGTTCGATGTCACTGACAGCAGCTGTAGTGGGTGCCGGCCTGTATGACCGTAGGTTGTACCGCAGCTCCTGTGGGTCTGCCACACAATGCACTGCTGGTGGTTGCCTCTTCCTGCTGGGCAATTCCGGCTGCCTTCACAGGTGACACTGCTTGGCGGGTGTGCCCGCCGATGTGACAGCCAAAGGCAAAGCGCACTCCCTGGCTCATTGTCATCACTGTCACCTTCCTCGCTCCTGCTGTCCTGCTGGATCTGTTGTCTCTGGGTGAGACCCAGCTGAACCGCCCCTGCAAACACACTTGCACCTGCATTAACATCCTGTCCTGGCACTCGTTCATGCACTTTTCCATCCTGCATACACACTTGCGTTTGTCCATCCTGCTCTACTTGCACTACTTGCACTAGTACCTCTTGCTCGAATTGCATTTGCATTTGATGTTCTGCTGGTTCCCTGTGGATCGTACTGATGCCGGGCAACTCTTGTTGCACACCTTCATCCTCTCTTCATGCACCTTCTTGAAGTGCCGACATACTTTCTGTTCTGCTCTGTTTCTGCTAGAGATTTTCGTAAGTTTTTCTGTACTGCGCTACCCCGGGTGGTGCTCTGTCATCGGCGTGCACAGCTGGGTACTTTGGGTGCTCTCCCCAGTTAGGTGCTGCCATACCTCGCATTCCCACTTGCTCTACTCTGACCTCGTTGTTGCCTTACGCCATCATGTGGTCGGGACACACCGAGACCGACTTTATCGTCAATGGCACCCGGGGTTAGCCGGATGTCATCCTGATGTACCCTTACCTTCTTCCTTCCCATGTGAATGTTGTATGTAGTGTGTCTGTGGATCTGTAGCACATGGTGCGCACCACTGCAGCATGCTGCTAAACTTGCACAGAAATCCTTTTTCGCTGTGGACTGGGGGTGTGTCCGTACATACACTGCTTGCCCATCACACAGTCTTGGTTGCGGTCTGTTCGCGACCAGCAGCCATCTTATAGCATTATGCTCTTGCTGCTGTCTGACATCCTGCACACATGTCTGATGTTGTTGTCTCTGCGTATCCATGCTCGGCATATCACTGCTTTCTCATCGATAAGGGCATTTAGCTTCCCCTGGTAGACAGACGTAGATTTCGGCCGAACAGTAGTTCAGCAGGTGTGTTTACTCGTCTCCTCAGCATATATACGATGGCGGGAATATGGTTCGCCCGAGTTGCCTGTGGTTCGACCACACAGAGTCAGAGTTGAGCTTTTATTTCTTGGTTCCTAAGCTAGGTCGGGTTGGCTCTCGAATAGTACACTGCAGTCGTGATGTGACTAACACCCCATTTTGATCACAGTTCCCTCCATTTACGACCAGTAAACTGTGTACCGTTGTTCGTCAACAGGTTCCGCAGCCACTCCCACCAAGGGAAAAACTGCTCCTCCAGTACTCTTGCTACATTCCCAGCTCTTGCCCTCTGTAAGGGTATGTCTCCGTCCAGCGTGAAAAATTGTCGGTTACTACGACCAGAAATCGCTTTCCCCCTCGCCCCTGTGGATACAGGCCCATCAGATCCAAACAAACCATTTCAAATGGTTTTCTCGGCATGCATGGCTTTTGTTGCTGTCTTCTGTCTACACGATGTGTCTTGTATATGTTGCACCTCGCATAGTTCACCTCGCATCCCTGCTAAAGCCAGGCGAAAAAAAATGGTCGCGTATGTTCCAGACCGTCTGCTCAATGCTTGGGTGTCCCGCCATGCTGCTACAGTGTGAATAGGCGAAGAATTGATCCCTCGCATGTGTGAGGACATACACTCTCCACTTCCCTAGCCATTGAAAAGTACAGGTCTCCAACCTGCCATCTATGATGCGTCATCCCTCTACCTCATGCTGCGCACATTTTCTGGCCTTTTCCTGCATAAATTTGCACCTTTTGTGAGATCCATCGACTTCCCTGTGCAAATCACTTATTAAGTCCTCATTGTTGCCGACTGTTATCTGCTATACATATACCTTCTATATGGGGCCCCATGGACTTGGCTGTAAAACGTCTTCCTTAACTGCTTCGTCCCGGGCGATGACTTCTTTGTTGGAAAAACGCAACAGTGTGTCCGGAAGTTCGTTCTCCTTACCAGGCACATGCTCTTCTATGAAATCGTAGGCCTGCAAGTGTAACACTCATATCGTCACTTTGCCCCTTGCTTCCCACATGCTATGGAACCACACTAGGCCCCAGTTGTCAGTCTGTAGTGTAAACCGCTGATACTCCATATATGCACGTATTTCTTCACTACCCAAATAACGGCCAGACATTCCCTGTCATTGGCGTCATAATGTCTTTCAGCTGGCCCTAGTTTCGCGCTCGCAAAATCAATTATGTGCTTCTGCCCACTGTAGCTAACCTAGTACAATACTGCACGTGTTCCCTTCTGGCTTGTGTCAATTTGAAGGTACAAATGTCTGCTCGCATCGCAACATGCTGACGTTGGGCATGACTGAACACACGCTTGATATCTAAGAATGCTTTCTCTGCCTTGTTCGTCCACTGAAGTCTTTCCTGTGGTGAAAACAGTTCAGCCAAGCATGCTGTGATTGTTACGAACCCTGGGATGTGCTCTCACAGCCAATTAATTTGCACGAGAAACTTTCGCAGCTGCTTGCGCATCTAGGTTTGTGAGTAGCCTTAACTGTTTTGGATTTGGCCAGTTTCCTTCCTGATCAATGACATGCCCTTAAAAATCGATGCTGTTTTTTTCCACATGGCATTTCTCAACTGAGCAAGTGAGGACATTCATTGCGAGCCTTTCCAGGACTACTGCTAAATGATGTCCGTGTTCCTCCCAGCTGTTAGACCAGATAATTACGTCATCGAGATACGCCAGTGTATACTCTCCAATAATGATGTCCAGCAAACATACCATCATTGCCAGGTATGTTGCGGGTACACATTTCATTCCAAATTGCATCGCACAGAGTTGAAAACATCGACCATCTGGGGCGGTGAATGCAATTTTTGGCCTATCCTTAAGTTATACCGGCACCTGCCATAGCTACTTTTCAAATCTAAATATGTCCACATCTTAACTTGCCCCAATGTGCTTAACAAGTCTTTCACGCTGATGTATGGTGCAAGTGCGTTGCATGTTACCTGATTCAGTAGACGAAAGATCACACAGAATCACCATGTTCTACCTTTTTTGGGAGTTAATGTGATCACAAAATTAAATTGGCTATTTGTCGCCTCTATCACTCCTTCATCAAGCATTTCCTGGATGTTTCTTTGTTATCTGCATATGATGTGGTAAATAATGGTGTGGGCTGGTGTGTACTGGTTTTTCCTATATTAACGGATCGCATGCTCGGGTACTGTGGTCCGTTTCAACACATCATTCCTGCCAATTATGTCATGGACTTCGTCATGGACGTGCTGAAATATGGTCTGGTGTCCGAGCGGCAATTCGTTGTCGAATTCCCCTTGTCTTACTTTGGATAGCCTACCCGCCAGGCAGCGGTCCAGGTTATACACCACACGTTTCTCTTTCGCGCCAAAATTTATTCGTCTTGCGGCTCATTCCACGATTGTATGCTGTTCCATCAGCCATGGTATTCCGAGAATAGCCTCCTCACGGATGTCCGGTGTAACAATGACTGCTGTTTTTGTCTCAATGTCATGGATCTGAACCATTACTACTGGCTATCATATGGCCGTATTACAATGTTCATTCATGGCCAACCGAATCACTTGGTCTGTGGGCGTCATGTACGGCTTATGTACAAAATGTGGTCGTATGAAGTTACGTGAGACTGCATAATCAATTAATACGTGACACGACTGTCCATTGATTGAAACCAAAATGCGGATAAATTGTGCATGACGGCCATTAATCTGTTGTACCAAAATTTGTTGTGGGGTTAATTTTGTATTTGTTGTTCAAATTTTGGCGTGCGGGGTGTCAGATGTGTCGGCCCCTTCAACTGTACAACCCGTTTTCCTTCTTCTTACGTTCTGCCACGTCTTTAATCTGTCCCATATGAGGATTATTCGGGCATTTGTTATGCCAGTGATACTGTGGAGTTGGGCAGTACTTACATGAATGTAGGGCTGGGTAATCCGGAGACCATCCCTGCTGTATACTGTTGACATTACCTGCTGAATTCCTGTATTGTGGCTTCTGGCCACTAGATCCAATGGCACCACTCCGCTTCTGATCCTGTTAGTGCATTCTTCCATGCAATTGCCCATAATACACTTTTTCATTTGGTTTTCCACTGTACATTTTCTGCGGATTTGCCCGCTATAGCTACAGGATGATGGTGGAAAATTTTGTGATGTGCCAGAATGATGTTTGTTTCGATTTTTCTCCTTCTGCTAATGCTGCCATTTTATGGTGCTTGCATCACAGTGTGGTGACTTGTGTGTTCTTTTCAGAATTATTGCAACATTCATTAAGTCATGTAATGTTCCATTAACCAACTGTATCAAGGCTGCGCTGTATTTCAAGTCTGGCTGTTTCTGCAATTACTTCAAGTACTTCCCGTTCTGGCAAATGCGGTGAAATATTTTAATAAAGTGGTTTTTACAGGTAATAAAAGTGGTTAAAGACTCACCCAATTGTTGGCCCTCCAGAGTTATTTTGCTCTGGGTCTGTACAGAAGTAAAGACCCCTCGGAATCTGCACCGGGATACGTGCCGAAACTACTCCTACTGGAGCACGTAGTAGTAGAGAGATGTCCACAAAGAACGCTCATCTCCATGTAGTTGCAGTATGACACAGCTGGCCTATTCGTCCCTGTTCACCCCATACCTGGTAAGGCAGGCTATGCAATCGTCCAGAAATGCAGCCGGATCTTCGGTCGGCATACCAGCGAACATGGGCAAAATTTGGAACTTGGATGAAGTTTTGGCAGTGATCGGTCCTGACGAATGTTGAGGTAGGTTGGACTCCACGATTCCGCTTCGTATCGCCTATTCTAACCCAGTTGTTTGTGGCATAGTTGTCCCTGTGCAGTTCATCAGATATGGATTGATGAGTGGAAAATTTGGAAAACTTTGCGGGTAGGTTGGCATCGTTGGTGGTTAAACAGTCAAAGAAAACATGTGTTGCAGTGGTGGGAAAGATGGCGTGGGTGTGGTTGGATTGCATAGGGTGGGGGTGTTGAGGTAGGTTCGCATGGCAGGAGTTTGTTTCCACGGGCCACATGCGTGGCGAGAGTGTGCGGCGACCCTGCTTTGCACTGCTCTCCTCCCCTACTCTGCTGCCACTTCCCTCCTCTGCTCTTTTCTGTTTCACCTGTCATGTTGTTACCGTCCCATGCCATTATCACTTGTGAAAGGTTACTGTTTACATTCACAGCCACATCATTGTCACATTGTCCTAGCAAGTCCAACACCTGGTCACGTGGGGTGTATGCAGTTACGTTTCGCGTTCGGTTTATGCCCTGCCTATTTTTCGTTGAAGTCGCATGACACAACAAGCAAAGAAATGTAAGTCCTGCAACAGATTTGTGTTCCATGTCACCGATGCATTCTTGGTGATACTTTGTGTCAAATTGTACGCACTGAAGTGCAATAGTACCCTGCGCATTACACAACAAGTTGTCACAGTATATCGGAAATGCATAATTTGGGAAGTATTTTCTTTCGAGTTTCACTTGCATTGGGAAATTTAGAAAATTTTGACTGTTGTGCATCACTTCACTGCTACTTTCTTATTCCCTCCCACAGATGTAACCAGCGCGGGTGCTTGTAAGGCTGATCTTATGACAGCATTGGCAATAGATCTTATTTTCATTTGTTAGTTGTCCAGAATTTACCATAGCACGCAAACAATTCGAAAACCACAGCTCTGTTGAGCTGTCAGTCATACATCATGATCTGTTAATAAACAAAGCCACATGCATGGGAAACGCGGGTGTATCGATAGGATCGCATGGGGTTGGGGAAGAGGAATCTCCATCCCGTCTCATGATGCATCTGGTCTGCTTACCCAGTGCAGGGTTGTCGACGACGCCTAGCAGACACACCCCGTGCATATAGGGGCCAATTGGCAGTTGGTGGCAGAGAATGCTTGGAGGTGAGGAAGATAACATCCACCCCGTCATTTCTATTCCTCGCTGTTTCCCTCTACTCCTCCCTCCAAGTGGCGTGACATGGCTTACAGCAAGACATCACTTTGATTGTTGACATGCTATCCAAGCATCTGTGCGGCATTCCTTAGTACCCTAACATTGCAGTTACCCTTCTGGGTGTCTTCCTGTAGTCCTCAAGTCGTTGCAGGCAGGAAAAAGGTCGCAAATTTGCTTTTCAGGAAAACTCGAAGAAAAGTTTCGGAAATTTTTGGAACAATTTTTGGCGGGAGATTTGGCCACATGGAGAGGCGAAAATTGGTGGGACCATAAAGGGATTAAATGAGGTTTTTGGAGGGTGGTAAAGGTGAGGTCTAGTATATGATTGGTGCCAGACGCTATCTAGGCATCATCAATGTGAATGCTCATTCTCTTAATCTTGGAGTTGCAGGCCGTACGCCCGGACCAAACACCTCGCCGAAGATGGTAATGACCTCTGCCCCGTTCATTAGTGCTCCAGATGAATGCTGTTTGCTAAATGGTAACAAGTGGGTCAACTACATACCATTGTTGATCTTGGCAGGAAAGTTGCCTAGATATTTAACACTCGCATACTTGTATTGTCAGGTGCAACCACATGCCCATAAGTTTCGGAACAATACTTACTAACACTTGCTATAAAATATGATTAATGTAATCCTAGTTGAGCGGATATTGAGGGCCCGTCCCCTTTTCATGCATGTAGCCTATTGGAAAATAAACAAGGTGTCGAACAGTTCACAGACAGATTTATTCCGGTTAGTTACATATCCCTCTAGATGAGCACTGACATTACAATTGGGTGCCTATACCAGACATTACAGTACAACTGTGAAAGCATCTGATGACATATATAAGCTTACGGCTAGGCTTAAGTTTCCCAGGGCATTGCTATTCCTGCGGGAAGTGGAGGTGGCTTACCATGCGGTCAAAATCCAGAAAATTTTTCAGAGTTACGTTAAAGTCTATTGTAGAGAATGTCCATGGCAAAAGTTGAAGACAGCCCAGTGCACACGGGAAAATGCCGAAGCTCACGAGACACACTCTACCTCTGTCAGATGCTACATGCTTACTAACTTCTCTGCCTGATGCGCAGGCTTGCCACAGCTTACCCATCTGCCAAAGTGGCACTACTTTCTGTCCCAGCTTGACTCTCCTTGCCTTGCATTATGCTATTAAATAACAAACATATTACAAAAATTATAAAAGATCCCTGCAACATAAAATACGTCTGAATGAAATGAACAAAACACTAGATGCATAATGAAAAAGACGATGACAAATGAACAATACACTATAAACACCAGAGAAACAATAGCCAATAAATCCTTTAATGAATGAATTAATGAGTATGTGGGGTGGAACCAGGGCGAGGCAACAACCTCAGAGTGACTGACTTTCCAGCTGGGACCCATAGGTGCCCGTTGTCCCTGAACAAGACATGGAATGAGACCATGGGATGGAGTGGCACTGGAATGCATGGGCGGGTGAAACAGGAGTTCCCCTAGAAAACCAGCCAGCAAGCGGCATCGTCCAGTACGATTCCCACATGCAAAAATCCGGGAGCGAACCCGTCGGGGATCTAACCCAGATCACCTAGGTGGGAGGCGAGTGCACCAGCGACTCGAATAATGTTTAACATAGGCCCTGGATTTTAAGTTCAATTGTTGTTGGCACCTATTTCAATTTCCTCCACCTCGCACTGGCTCTGGTCGCCATGGTAACTACCGGCTGCTCTGCACCGGTGTACCCTTGCACTTGTGCTGCTCCTCATTGTTCCTGCGACCAAGCACATGCTCTGCCCATCGATAGAGTGTGCAGCCCTACTGCGGTGGCGTTTCTGGTTACGGCCAGACGAACGATCTAATGGGTGGGAGCATGTGTCACACATCAGACACTACAACAAATCTAAACACTTCACATGTAATGTTTATTTACGTTGCATTTAACACAATACATTTAAAAGGTCATAAAATAAACATGTAAAAAATATACACAAAACAAATGTACTGGTGCACTACTCGAATGCATCATCACACACAAGTGGAACAAAGGCTTGTGACCCACTATTGCTCTCACATGGTAGTTGGTTGACTTCTGAGTGGTGGTGCCGATAACGTGGGGGGGGGGGGGTCTAGGATGGGACGCGTGGTACACGTCAAAACCCTAGATACTTATATTCAGCTGCTTCTTCTTTCTCTTCCTTGCCCCTCCTACCTGTACATGTCTCTGCTTATCGCCTTCTTCTTGTAAACCTCACTACCTTAGTTTTTCTTACATTTATCTTAATTTTGTTTTCCCTGGTCCACAACCATATCTGGTCAATGTCCGCCTGTAAGTTCCCCACCCCCCTTGTTTTTCCTCTTCTGCATATACAACAATATGATCAGTAAACAATCTTATTTTTCCCCAATCCCCAAATCCATGTCATTTACCATTGTGGTATATAACAAAGGACCTAGCACGCTTCCCTGTGTCACCCCTTATGTAACCACCCCTTCCCACGATATTACCTCCCCCACTTTCACAATCTGCCTTCGCCACTTGAAGTTCCTAATCCATTCCACTATCCTCTTGTCCGGTATCAGGTCCTCCCCTTTCTTCATCAATGTCCCATGGGGCAATATATCAAATGTTTTCTCAAAATCTGTGAACCAGGCATCACCTTCTTCCCTTCAACAACTATCTGCACCAGATCCTCTAATAGTCCAGCTAGCTGATTCTCACATGAGTATCCCTCCCTGAAACCATGTCGTAACTCCTCCGACCAATTCCCCTTGTCCATGACCCTCACCACATACTGGACCACCAGCCTATCCATTACTTTTCCCGAACTCGATGCAAGACTCACCAGTCTGTAGCTGCCAGGCCTCCCCTTATTCTCTCCCTGCTTGTCTATAGGTACCACCGTCGCATCCTTCCAACCTTGTGGTAACGTACCCTCTTCTAAGGACTTGTTAAATAGCACCTCCAAATATTTCACCTACTATCTCCCACCAAACTTTAGTCCTGCATATACTATTCCATTTGGTCCCCCCGCCTTACTGGAACTTCAAAGAAAGGGTGTTCGTAAAACAAGAAGAAGAATGGAGTAAGAGGGGGTACCGGAAATAAGACAGCACCTGGCGGAGTACAGAGTCAAGAGAAATAAGAACTTCTGTGGGATTAGGAAGGAGGCAGAATCCTAGTGGAAAATCCTAGATTAACATGGCAATGAAGACCCATGGCGGCTTCTGTACCGAGTGTTTTCTGGCAAAATAAAAAATATCACTCTCTAGTGGAGTGTAAAAACAAGTAATAGTGGTCATATGGACAATATCTCAGATAACATTATAATTATGATGTCAGTTCTGCTGCTAGATTACTTAGAAGATGGTGAGTCCATAGAACACTAACAAAAGAGGGGAAGTATGAGAACTTTTTCCTTAGCTATGAACTCAGCAGAATTTTCTGGCGAAGAACTGGACAAGTTTATCAATGAGTTGGAATTGAAAAAGGCACCTGGATATGACAATATTATATTGGTGATCTTGAAAAGATAATCTGCCAGGGTAAGGCAGTATTCTCCTTGACAGTGTTAATGAGCTGCTGAGGGAGATGAAATCTCCAAGAATATAGAAGTATGGCATATTAAGAATATTTTATAAAGGATCAGGGAAGGGCCCTAAGGCCATAAAATCGTACAGACCTCTTACACTTTTGCTTGTGTTAGACAAAGTGCGAGCTTCACCTGGCTTCAGACGAGGGAAGAGCACAGAACTACCCATACTAGATATGGTAACCAAGGTACGATCAATTGCCAACACACATCATGGAATTCCCCTCGACATCGCAGGAGCTTTCGATAATCCATGGTGGCCAGAGGTTCTGTGGAAGTTAAAAAGATGACAATGCCCAGCAAATATAAATGGGTGCTGTGTGACCACCTAAGGGGAAAATCCTGTGTGTATCTCATTGAAGAGATACGAGAAGAGAAGGCACCAAGGGATGTCCGCAGGGTTTGGTATTGGGTACATTACTGTGGAATATAGTATTAGATGGGCTGCTGGAGCAAGAACTTTCAGATGGATGCTGTGTCTGTGCAGATAATACTGAATGCAAGGAAACAACTATAGTCCATTCCCCATTGGAAGAGATTTATGAATATCAACCTTTGAAAAAACACTCTAGGCATAACATGTCAACTTGTTTTTTCATATAACCTGTATTCCACAAATATATAACACTGTGGTTAACTATAGAGTACTGCATAATTGAATAAATGGAACTTTACCTTAAAATCTTCTATAACTTGTAATTTTTTTTTAAAATATGAATTAACAACAGCGATTGCAGCAATGTGTTGGCAACGACCGCTGAGAAATAGTTCACAGTAAAAATATTATTTTAACCTAGTTTTTTAGAATACTATTTGTAAATTAACTGGTGCCTATTGAAATAGTTAAATATTTAGATGGCCCCGATGGCAACATATATCATTTTTACAGTTTAAAATAAGAGCAGAAAATATCGTGAGCAGTTTGTAATGGTATGGTGTTGTTTTATCGAGTGAGATCAATTTTGATTGTTTTACGCTTTCTTTTATTCTTCGTCTATTCCAAACTCGGGAAATTTCACTTCACTAGTAATCAACGAAATTATAAAGGTTTTCAATTGTAGTATATTTAATACTTGTTGCGGCAAAATAATGATTTTTGAATTTGTAATTTACAACTGAAAGAGGTTTTAATGTTTGAATACTTAATTTAATACATTTAGATATGACGGTGTGGCAGTTACCAAGTGAAGTTGGCAGACATGGCGAACCATGGCATGGAGTGTTGCTTTTTCCCTAACAAAACATAACCTATTCTTACTCTGAATAATACTTCAAACTACCACATCATGTTTGCAGACGTTATGTTTTTTTTAACTACCTAGGCAAGTTATGATGTTGTGATAAATCAGTGTTTCCACGTCAGTAATAAATATACTGTGATGTGTGTTTCGTTAATTATTGCACCTGTGAAATGATGTGCCTTTGTGCATCGTGGTCGATACACTGGCCCTGTGTGTGCGTGATTTCAAATATTTGATTAGCGCTATTTATACGTTTTAACTGTGAACTGTTTTTATGACGAAGTTAATTATTTTCATCCATGTCTGTATACTTATCACAACATTGTACCTTTGCCCTAAGTGGTTTGAAACACAGTCGTGTAATATAATTTGCCTCAATCCCAGAAAAATACGAAGTTCAGCCGATAAATTTCAATAAATCTAATAAACAGTAAGTAGCAATACAGAGAAATATGAGTGGAATAGAAGTTATCGTAGGCTTATTTGTGTGTGTGTTCACCACTATCTTTTAAAGTTTGTATGAGAAAAAAGAGAAACACGAGTTGCATTCTTGAATTCAATGTGCCTTTTTCGTTAGGTTGTTCCTTCGTTTTAATATTTATTCCAACTGAGACCGTCCTTTTAAAGAAATGACCCAACACATATCAATAACAAAAGGATAAGGAGTACAACCCTTTAATTCGCAGTTGTAACCGTGTTAAACACAGTCGCGGCGAAATATTTACGTGCATTACATGTAATGTGCTATTTCGTGGAAAACAAATATGTTAATGTAATGTAACCGTAAGAACTATCGTTAATTCAGGCATTTTTAAAACATTGTAAAGCTGACCTAAATAATGCTATAGGCCTAAACTGTGAATATTCGTTCGAAATGATTTTTTTAATAGACCTAAGACAGAATTCTTTGAAAAACTGTAAACAGTAAACAACACATTTGACAGGTGTAAACGTAGAAGACAAATTTCAATGTTTATTTTTAGCTGTAGTTAAAATATGCGAATATATGTAATTTTTGACAGATGTTACATGGCAGTCACACACAATGTTTGTTTACATTTGGCAGAAGGATACGAAACGGGCCAGCAAGTAGATGTTTAGCAGGGCTCCGAGAAAGTTGCTTCCAATGAGGTATGGACTATAGATGGTAAAGCAGATATCATCAAGACAAGGATACAGCAACTCGTGCGATCCACTAAACTGCATTTTTCCATTGAGAAAACTATCTACATGATGTTGAAGGAAGATCTCAGCAGAAGATGGCAAACAACGAGATTTCAAGAAAGGCACTTGGATTTTGTCACACAGTTCAAATACCTTGGGGTCATGCTGGACAGGGGCTATCATTGATGAGCCACATCAATTACAGGATGTCCATAAATTATCAATATAAATTCAAACGTTAATAAAAAAAATTACCTAAAGGTGAGAAAGGTATGCAAATTTTTGCATGTAAAAGAGCATTTCCCAAAGTTTTTAAACAAAATTTAGTAGATCTCTAGATGTGCACCCTTTGTTGCCCGAAGCACATCAAAACGATACCCTCGCTCCTGCAATGTCCGCACTAGCATTCTCTCGTCGACAGTATCAATCTGCTACAATCCTTTGTTTCAGTTCATCCAAATTGTTAACAGGTGATTTGTACATGATGTCCGTAACATAACCCCATAAGAAGAAGTCTATAGGCGTGATATCCAGCGAGTGAGGTGGCGAAGTAATTGGACCATCTGTGCCAATCCATCGTCCAGGAAACCACTGATTTAATTATTCACACACAGCCAAACCACAGTGAGGGAGGCATTCCATCGTGTTGAAAGATGACATTAGGTTTGCATGCCTTTCAGCTGCGGGATCACTTATTCGGTTAATATGTCCAGGTACACATTGGCTGTGATAGTCCTTTCAATGAAGAAGAATGGGCCAATGATGCTATCACACATGATATCACACCACACATTCACCTTCAGGCTCTCGCGCACAATCTCATGTGATTCATGAGGGTGTTCTGATCCCCAGGTACTAACATTATGCCAGTTCAATACACCTGAAACATGAAATGTTGTTTCGTCATTGAAGAAAACTCGCTTCAGAAAGTTGGCATCTTTGTCAATGCATTCCAACATGTCGCCAGCAAATTCCGTGCATTATCAAGTTGCAGAGCTTGAATCAGCTGCACTTTGTGTGAATAGTCTTAATTGCTTGTGTAGTACTTTGTGTAACATTGATCGGGGTAACTGCAGTTGCTTTGCACCAGTGCGAACCGACTTACCAGAGCTACACACACAGTCAATGTCTTCAGCACTTGTGCGTGGCCAGCTGGCACCCTTCTGATGTAGAGCGCTGCCAGTTTCCATAAACTTATGGTGCCACTCCTGTTTTGTGGATCATGCAGGTGGTTCCTTACCATACCATGTCCTGTAATTACGTGTGTCTGATTTGGTCTCAATAAACCAATACACACATTGAGCCTTCTCTTGTGGAGTGGTCATTTGGGTGAATTAGTAGTTACACCTGAATCAAAAACTAAAATACGTTACAAATCTTTGGGACATGCTATTTCACACGCAAAAAACAGCATCTATTACCTTTAGGTAATTTTTTATTAACATTTGAAGTTGTCATGATAATTTATGAACATTCTGTATATCTGTGGCAATGCCGTGGTTCTCTTTTCATGAATGAGAGCAGCCATCCCAGTGTATCTACCTTGCACTTCAGGACAATGATAATGATCTATAAAGCTATAAGGTTGTCTTTCAAGCCATAACGATGTATGTCACATCAGTGTGGTATCAGGTCCTCGGATGTAATGGCGTGAAGACATCTTGACAAACCTCAAAGAGCAGTGTTGCTGACTGTGACCAAGTCATATCAAACTGTTTCAACAGATGCACTTGCAGTCCTGGCAGGAGTGTTACCTATAGACATGATTATGAGAGAAAGGGACGAGATAGAGGAGGAATTCCGAAGCAGTAAACCATCTCATTTACAGAAGACAGAGTACAAAGACAGGTCGCTGAGAGAATGGCAAGAGCGATGGGACTCTTTGGAAAAAGGAAGATAGTTTTACCAGGTCTTCCTTGATGTGAGGGAATTGTATAAAAAGAAGTGGATCAAAATAACACTACCTTGCCCAACACTTAACTGGCCATGGGAATTACAAGTACAAGCTATATCAGTTCTAACTGGTTATTTCACCACTATGCCGAACATATGAAGTCGAGGACACAGTACAACACATGCTGTATAAATGTGGCAAAGTCGAGGACTTAAGGATAGCTATGATGGGGCGGCTATTGGAATATAGTATAGATTGAATGGACCAGCACTTGGTTATGAAATGTATAAGTTCTGCGCAGATCTTCGAGATCTTGGGCCCACAATGTGGGCAGAAGACTCGAAGAATTCAATGTATGGATTGAAGATCAAGTCCAAGACACCAGAGAGGAACTCCATAGTGGACATAATTGAGACAATAGTGATGAACTCGAACAGTCAGAACACTAGCAGAGATGGTCATTTGCATGGCATTCGGTTATCTACAAAAGTGACCAAGTGGCGAGAATGTACGAGAACTGTACACACCATCAACAGTGGCAACTGGCGAGAAACAAGTGTCGCCAGATGGTGAAACCATGTGGGCTTCTTTAAATTTAATGTCGTCGCCTGAGATGCCAAGCATTAGGGCAAATTAAATGGTGAGTCGTGGACTAAGTTCGTGTGTTAGTTGGGTTGTTTTTAATGTTTTAGTATTTTGCGTGGCATAGTTGTGTTTGTTTTGGGTAAGCAGTAATGCTTGAGTTTTATTTCCAATTTGTGGTTTCGGTTGCCCATCTAAATTTTGTTTAGATTTTAACTATAACCTCGTATTACTGTGTTCCTTAGTTTTAATGTGTTGTGTATTGTCTTATTTGTAGCCCAAGAGTTAAATTTTCTTTTTTTTTTCTTTTTTAATAAAGTTAGTTTCCACGACTCTCGCATTGGGTTGTCATGTCTACATTTTTAATTGTGTTTAATCAGTATGCCTACATTTTAATTCGGTAGGAGATTTGGCAAATCGTTTTACTGCTTCTGCCAAAATCCCAATCTTTTTAAACTTTTTTGTAATATAAATTTTTAATGTGTTTATTTAGTGAAATTGAGGCTTCACTGGGCTCAAACAGCTGTACTCCTTTCTAATTGTTCAGTATTCATTCTAGTCAAATGATTATTTTAATCCTCTTGGGATTTACAAATGTTTAAATTAAAGTTTATCCAAGTTGTAATATTCCAGTTTGTGGGAAATTACTAATTTCATATCAAGCTACTTATAATTTAATGTGGATCGAGAAAATAAATTATTGGAATGTTTATGCATATTATAAAAGTCAAGCATTTCAAGGGTAACATATATGGTTTGATGTATAATTTATTGGCAAAATATAAAAATTGGTAACTGATTTTGTATACATTGTTTGTGCCCTGGCACAATGGAATAAGTTGCTTGGGGATTCGGGATTGGGGAAGGAATTGACTATGGTGTTTGTTAAGGAGAACCATCCCAGCATTCGCCTGGAGTGACTTCGTGAAACCATGGAAAGCCGAAATCAGGATGGCCGGACTGGGATTCAAACCCCTGTCCTCCCGAATGCGAGTCCAAAGTTAAACCACTGTTAGTGCAAGTTCTGAGATCAGAGAGATCCAGTCAAGATCTATGGTGACAAGTCAGCTGGGAAGGTACGAACCTCGTCTTCAATCTTGAAGAGGACTGGAAACAAGTTTCTCTATGGAATCAGAGCCTGTGTTAGTGCATCATCCCAGAAAGAACATCGAAGTGGAAGACGCAGCAGCAATGTATAGGGAATTTGACCTCTAGATTAAACTAGCAAAGCTCGAGAACATTAATTTTTCTCAGCAGCAATGGCCATACTGATAATAAATATGAATGGAGGGCAGCACATAGTGATCCCTTATTCGGAGTATAAAGATCAAATGATGTTGGCAACGAACAACATCCCCAGGGAAATTAATCAACTGACAAAACTGCTGGCCTTATCGCACGAGAGAAGAGGAGGCCTTGGACCTATAAAAGTGCAACAATATGCTATAAATACCTATGGTTGAAGGTTTTTCCACAATGCAATATCTTTCTATGGTTACAAGATTGTGTGCTACTAGATACCTGGTGCAAAGGAGATTTGTAACAAAAACACTGAACACAGAAGGAGATACCTCCTCTCGGGGAGGCAAAGGAGGACTGTAGAACTATGGTCAAACACATTCTCTGTAAGCCACTTGACTAAGATGACCCAATATAAATGACAATTTCTAGTGATCCATTCTTGGACAGTTCGGGAAAGCCCTTGAACATCCAGGAATGAGCTTATTCAAAGTGATGAGGAGGACAGGTTTTTACATGAGAGAAAACCAACAGAGCAGGGTTAAAGGTACTTGACGTATACAAAAGAAAGGCCTAAAGAGGAGAAAAAGTCGTGCACTGACTTACTCACCAGAGTACAGTCTCAGTGCAGGCGGATGAAGGGTGTGCCAGCCTTCGGGCCATAAAAACCTGTATGTACTGTGCCTGTGTTTCAAGAGCCTGTGCTAAACTTTCCTGGCGGTCGTATTGGCATGCTTCCATGCTGGAAGGATCTGGGTTCGATGCCGGTTGAGGGCACCCATGCTCCTAAGGCATAGCAAGGCCATATCTATATAGCATCTCAGCGGGCGAGTGGCCTGTGGCCTCATTCTGTCTGTCCCTAAGCCAGAACAGGATGTGTGGTATATGTGAAGCCCAGGAAGTTTGGTCATCCCCCACACATGCAGGAATTGCACCTTAAACACGTGATTTCTTCATTTCGTCGGATTCGCACGGAGATAGTATGGTTAGCTGCACACCATTTCGCACAAAGTTTACACCATCTTTTCTCCGAAAATTGTGACCCATTGTCCGAAAGAATTACCCTCAGGTAACCCCAGCGAATTAAAAAAAAAAATTTGCAAGGCTCCTGTAAAGCTTCTGAGACATGAGCTTGGTAGGAGTAGGCCTCACTATCTTGTACACAAGTCGGTTACGACCAGCAAGAATAATTTCCCGTTTGGCGTGACTGGGTTATAGCAATGTCAAGTCCAAGACTAAATTGTTTGGAATGGTTTCTCCTGTATTCGAGACTGTTGCATCAATCCGTCAGCCGGGTAGGTTTTCAGACGGGTAAAAGTTACGCATGCACCTAGAAAATCCTGAACCTGTTTTTATGACATGGCCAGAAATAGATCAACACTGGGTGCCCAGATAAGTGAATGGGATGGGCATTATTCAAGACAAGGGCACGCACTTCCAGAGGAACATAAACACGACAGTTCCTCTTCCCCCACCAGTAGGGTTACTATATGTGGTCATCGACCATGTAGACATTAAAGTTCACATGGTGTACAGATGGTACATTATTATTTTCTTATAAAATACATATTTGTAATCATAATACATTTTTTTCATGAGCTACAAAATATAACACATGTTTTTCGTGTCTTTAGGAATTTTTTTTTTTTTTTTACAGATTTGTGCAATTTTAAAACGAGAAATTCTAGTAATATTTTTTGGAACATTGTCGATCCAATATACAGACGTTAACAATTGACTAGCTTGGTTTAAGAGAAGTCGGTAAGCCGAAGATGCCTGATACAGTCAGTTCATGGCGATGTCGGCAATTGCCGACGAAACTTAGTACAATCACCCTAGTACGACGATCAGCAGGCGACTAAACTCCCACTTGTATACTTCATTGGCTATATAGCCAATCAATCTGCTGAGCTCCCCTTTCACCAACCGAATTATTGGCTTTACATAACACACATTTCCCCTTGCGTCACCCTGCACCCACACAGACATCACACCTTTAGTCGCTATACTTCCCTCATCAATTAATCACTATAGCTGGACCTCCTCAAAATCCACACATGCCACCAACACCCACCCGACTCTCCCACCCCTCAAGATTAACTCGCCATAGTTATAACCCCTCATAATTTGTTCATTACAGTACGCCCCCCTCAACATTCACCCTCATTATCAACCAACAACACAAATCTCAACTCCCCTCAATATCCAAATCCCCCAACCTCGCCACAAACAGCCCCTTCATCTCGCTCTAGCTAGTTTCGCCACTCAATTTACTCACTACAGTTCAACAGATTAGTTGGTTCCACTCTACTCTCCCCAGCTACTAACCATGCCATGCACCCCTTCTTCACTCAACATTCAATTCAACCAGCTCCATATACACGATACAGTAGAAACACTTCCACCCCACCACTATATTTCATTGACTCATCGGCCCTCAACAACCCCTCACCATCCTTGTGATTGACTTACCATTACTCGCTGGTTATAACAAAGGAACATGCAGACAAATCATACTAGAAAATGACTGACTCCGTCCAAGACCGACTCAACCCAAGACCGACTACATCCAAGACTGACTCCGTCCAAGAATGACTTCATCCAAGAATGACTCCATCCAAGAATGACTCCATCCAAAAATGACTCCACCCAAGAATGACTCCACCCAAGATTGACTATTCCCAAGACTGATTCCATCCTAGGCTAGTTCCTACTGAGACTAACTCCACTCAAGACTGGCTCCTGCCGAAATAAATCCGAGCAAAATACTAGTTAGAACAATTGACAAGACCAACCGACTATACCACCCACTTATACCAACAGATGATGCGACCAATCTCGAAAGAAGTCACCTAATACGAATCTCATTGGTTACCTTTTCGCACAAAAGGTTCCCAAAAACATAGTAAACCTTTGCAAAACATCTCACCTACAGCTAACTATACCAGAGGACCATACCAGTCGACCAGACAAACCACCCAAAAAACCGACCAACCATGCTGACTATAAACCATCCATACAAGCCAATTATACGAACCATCCATACTAGCCGCGACCATATGAACCAACCATATCAGCTGGCCACACGAATCGAACATACGAATCATCCATAGCAAACACCTATTCCACCCAACCAGACCAACAGCCCAACAAGACCGACCGTTGATACCTATGGGCAAAACTTGCCATACGAACTATCCATACAAACCAACCACATGAGTCATCAATACAAACCAACCACTGGAGCCATTCATACCAGCCGACCACTTGAAACAGCCCTAGCAAACAACCTTATGACCTCCTCATACCAGCCATCCCTACGAATCAACTATATCAGGCAACCAAGTGAACAAACCATACGAACCAACAATACTGGCTTAAAATACAAACCAACCATGCCAGTCAACCCCCCTCCCCCAACCCCAACCATACAAACACCCATACCAAACGACCATTTGCGCCGACCAGTCTAGTGACTATCATGATCAGTCAACAATAACAACCGCTAATGCAGAGCAGCCGACCAGTAATACAGACTGATTTTTACTAGCAGACAATAACTATGGTACATGCCAAAGGACCATACCAGCCGACCAGGCCAACCAACCCGATCAGCCAACCACACTGACTAACTGTAGTGGCCTATGATTGGCTCCACCCAGGACTGACTCTACCCAAGACTAACTAACACCAAGACTTACTCGACCCAAAATTAATTCCTCCCAAAATTGACTGTAACTGACTCTGCCCAAGACTGACTCCTCCAAGGATTGTCTACTCTCAAGAATAACTCAACCCAAGACTGGCTTCTACTGAGACCATCTCCTACAATGACTATTAAACATAAAAAAAAAAACAAATATTTTTTTTGGTTATTTTGTAGTCATTATATACAATGGAAATCCAATAAAAATTCGAATTCAATTTTGAGTGGTGTCACACCTTGGATAGTGTCATTCTTGGGTGGTTTCATTCTTGGGTGGTGTCAGTCTTGGGTGGTGTCAGTCTTGGGTGGAGGCACTCTTGGGTGGAATGAGTCTTTTGTGGAGTGATTCTTGGGTGGAGTGATTATTGGGTGAAGTCAGACTTCGGTGGAGTTTGTAGTTGACTAGTATAATTGGTGGATATGGTCCTTTGGTACAGACAGCTAATAAGCCAATCTTATGGTCTGAGTGAATCGCGAGGAATGTGTGGGAAGATTTTGGGGGCCAACGAAATAGTCAATGAAATATAGTGGTGGGGTGTAAAGAGTTTAACTATAGTGAGTAAATGGAGCTGGTTGAATTGATCGAAGTGTTTAGGAGAGGGGAGCATGGCTTGGTAGTAGTTTGGGAAGGGAGTCGAACTTTAGCGAGTAATCAGGTGAGGTATGGCAACTGATTGGCGATGGTAGAGTGGAACTGACTAATTGGCCGAACTATAGTGAGTAAAATAAAAGGTGGAAACTAGCTGGAGTGAGAGGAAGTGGTTGTGTGTCAGCATGTAGTGTAGAGGGGTTGGGGTTCAGACAGTGAAGGGGGTTGAGAGACATGTTGTCGGTTGATGGCGAGGAAGGGGATGAGCTATGGTGAGCAAATGATGAGGGGGCCGAACTATGGCGTGTTAATAGTGAGGGGTCGGAAAGCCGGGTGATGGATTAGTGGCAGGTGTGGAAATTGAGGGGGTCTAGGTATTGTGAGTAAATGGCGAGGGAAGAAAAGCGACGAGAGGTATTATGGTTATGTGGGAGGAGGAGGGGAGAGGGCATATGTGTTGTATAATGCCAATAGTTCACGTATAGTGTCGGCAAATTGGTTGGCTATATACTCAATGAAATATAGAGGTGGGAGTTCAGTCGCCTGCTGGTCGTCGTACCAGGGAGTGGCTGTGCTCTGCCATCTTTATTAGAATTGAACCATTAGGGTCACACACTTCCAACTTCGTTTTAGACATCAGTTATATATATATATTATTCCTCAGTGTTTATACGATTATATATATATATATATATATATATATATATATATATATATATATATATATATATATATATATACACACACACACACACACACACACACACAGAGTTTCGTCTCGATTTTTGTGTTTTAAGTCACTTGGGTGAAGGTCTTCACCTACATCCGACATGGCAGCCAGGTCAGCTATGTATTTTGTTACTTAATTGTTACGAATTTTTTCTGCTGTTTACTATTTTGTCTAGAATTTTTAAGTTTCAAGGTGACTGGGGTCAATGTCAGGGTCACCCACATCCACCATGGGGGTCGGGAGCAGTAGTGTAATTTGTAATTAGATAAAAAATGTTTTCGCTTTTTGAGATGTTTCTCAATTTTCAGAGTTAAAGGTTACTGGGGTCAAGGTCGCCAACATTCAACATGGTGGTTGGAGCCAATAACTTAATATTCAATTATTTTTTAAGAGTTTCGTTTGATTTTTGAGTTCAGGTCATTGGGGTCATGGCCACCAACATCCTAAACGGAGGTCGGAGCCAGTGACATAATATGTTCCTCGATTTTTATGAGTTTCTTTCGAGTTTTTAAAATATTTAACCCGATTTTTTCAGTTCAATGTCATTGGGGTCAAGATCAAAGTCTTCCACATAGAACTATGTGGTTGGAGTCAATGTAATTTTTAAGTTGGGTTTTAGAATTTTTGCAATTTTTTCGATTTTTAATGATTGGGCAGGTGTTGGTGATGGGTGGGTAGGCGTGAGAGCAGGCTAATTGGATTGGTAAGGGGGGAGTGGATGTGATAGGGGTGACTGATGGTGATTTGGGGATGGTGCCCAATATCGCTTATCTGTTGATCCGCTGGACCTGGCTCGGAGCCTCGAATCCATTTTTACTGCTCTAAGGACTAGAGGTATGTGCCTTATTCCGTAAGGAGCTTCGGGTCCACTTGCTGCTCTGAGAACTAGAGGTATGTGGATTATTCCGCTAGGAGACTCGGATCCGCTTCCTGCTCTGAGGACTAGAGGTATGTGGCTTATTCCGCTACAAGCCTCGGATCTGCTTGCTGCTCTCAGGACTAGAGGTATGGGACATATTCCGCTAGGAGCCTCGGATCCTCTTGCTACTCGGATGAATAGGTATGTGGCTTATTCCGCTAGGAGCCTCGGATCTGCTTGCTGCTCTCAGGACTAGATGTATGTGGCGTATTCTGCTAGGAGCCTCAGATTTGTATACTGCTTTGCGGACTAGAGGTATGTGGCTTATTGCGCTAGGTTTTTTGGGTCCGGTTGCTGCTCTGAGGACCTTTTGGCTCTTGCATCGAGGAACCGCGAATCTGCTTTGCTCATCTGAGCAATCTATCAGGATACATTTACTTTTTTTTATTTTTTGGAAGAAAGGTTATTCTGGAGCAAAATCAGCCATATCTGAAGTAATTTTTGGGT
The DNA here is from genome assembly GCA_029891345.1 of Dryococelus australis. Classification (NCBI taxonomy): domain Eukaryota; kingdom Metazoa; phylum Arthropoda; class Insecta; order Phasmatodea; family Phasmatidae; genus Dryococelus; species Dryococelus australis. Next base: position 57,659,185 of record CM057004.1, read on the forward strand.
AAAACTTGTAATTTTATCAATAACATGGCCGCCCCAGGCTGCCGAGCGTGATCTCCACCTGTGATGTCCAACGTGTTGGCTGGCGAATTCCGAATCCGACTGATGAATCCTATGCCGAACCTGCCATTTATACACTAATTATTTGTGTGTATAACTTAGTAATGTCCAGATGTCCTCTTAATTTTTTACCTTGTTATTAGAAAATTTACAAAAAAAGTTCAGGACCTTGATGTAACTTGCAAATCAGATCGAAAATCTGTACATGTAAACGCAGATCAGCTCAAACTTAAGTCACACGAATCCTAAATATTGGTCAAATCAAAGCGATCTCACACAAGTGCGATTATCCAGTAATAGCGTTTTTTTTTTTTATGACTAACTTGCACGGCATGTTTCCAAAATTTTCACAACACAAGGTTCATCGCTTAGAGATTCACAAACTAGATATTTTAGTACTTTGACTCGTGAAAAGTTGCGATTTTTAATTTGAATAAGTCTATAAGGCAGTTCAAAACTTACCATAACTGCACCCTATCATTTGAAGAACTTACGGAACCGCCTTCTTTCTGCCAGTGATCTGTAAAACCTATAGTTTTCATTAAGTTTATCCCGAAGCGGAGAATATTAACTTACTGGTGCTGAAGTTCATATAGTGATATGCTACCTACAGATGTTACTTTCAGTTTACAAGTGAAATGTTTTACTCTGTAGGTAATATACTCACAGAACAGCCTGGATAGGATTTGTGAGTGAGTGAAGAGATTTGAGCTGCTCTTAACAACGAAGTCTTGAGAACCTATGAGGGTGAAGCGAGGTGAGTATGAAGCTTCACTGGAATGAAAGGGCGGGGGAAACGGGAGATCCCCAAGAAAACCCGCATATCAGCAGCATCGTCCAGCACGATTACCACATGCGAAGATCTGGAGTAACCCAGTCGGGGATTAAACTGGTTAGCCTTGGTGGAAGGCGAACAGGCTAGCTGCTCAGCCACCACGGCCCCGGTAAATGGGCTGTAGCCACTGATGAAATAAGCCTAAGAACAAAACAAAGAAACCGAAAACAATACAAATCACTGATAATGAACAACAAATAACTAGGGACTATAGAAGAACCTAGCACTCAATAGAACATGAAGCAACGAGCGAAGGCAACAAACTGGGCAGAATAACGTAAAACAATACGGCTCACTTTATGTTATGGTTACAGTCCACTTAAATGCTCTCAAAAATCATGCAATACCAATGCCATCAAACTTTAATGATAATAAAAATTCACGTGTGTCTCATTTACATCAATTTTTGGAATGTTGTAACTGCAAACTGGATTAGTGATAGTCACGAACATTGGGGGGGGGGGGAGTACCCCCACCCTCACCATGTTCAAACCTCGAAATTCTAGTTAGTATTTCGCTCTTTTCAAATATAAAACCCATTGTATGCTCGGCCTTATCTGATGCGTTTAGTCAGTTCAGCCCAACGTGACAATCACGTTGATCTAATCACAAGGAAATGCAACTATTCGTGGTCATGGTCTGCTTTTTTCCAGCGAGGCCCCATTCCCCCCTCATCTTCAACACCACTAGCGTGAATGGGCCACGTTTGAGGTTTCGTTTTTGAGACCTTTTTTTCCAGTCGACGCACATATTCTATACGTGCGGAGGTCACATACGCAACTATCACCGTCATATGTGGACACACAGCAATATCGTCATGCGAACTACATCTACCGTGTTAAATAGTCGCCAAATGCCACTGGAGCAGCCAGGTGCTTAGACGACTGTTTGTTAAGGTAGGCTAAGTTTGATTCTCAGCTGTTTGTTTTTGGCATTGTTTAATTGCAGAATTTAACGTTAGATGTATGAACGCCTTACATTAGAGCATACACAGAAAGGAACTGAAAACACATCATTATTGTTTGAATTTGGTGCAGGAGCTTGATAGCCTTAGTTTAAAGGAAAGTCATACATAAGCTTCAGAGAAGCTGCAAATTATCACTTTCAAATGTTGTAATTTAGTTACGTTGTACAAACTGTCGATATTACTAAGTTTGGCCTTTCCGTGCAATCATTTTTCCCAGCACATTAATCAGTTTCTAACAGTTGTTGCATTGCCTAAGACCTAAAGAGGAGATAATCCTGACCAGGCATCTCCCAGAAATAATTTAGGAAAGGGTGATCAATATTCGGAGGAGCAGTAATAAGGAACAGTCAGTCCTGGCCTACTATATTTTAAATTTAGCAGCAGGAACGCGAAAACTCGTGCCAGTCCTAGGTATACTAACGGATCAAGACAATTTTTCCCAAAATGCAAGAAATTTCCCATAAAGTAAGGTTGGTGGCTGCATTGGATTCAGATTTTGTTTAATATACTAAATCGAAAATCTATAATATTACTGTCGGAACATAATTCTGTGATTGTGTATAGGAAAAGACAAGCCTACCTACCACATTCTTTATTTAAGTTAAGATTTAAAATTTAAGTAAATATTAAAAACCTAAAATTTTCATTATTATTTTTAATATATAATTTTTTATTATTTTACAGTAGAATTTTGGACGTGTGTGTAAGTGTAACAGCGTAAGCTGCTCAAATGCCCTAATTTTGTTACATGAAATTGAAATATTAAATATGTCGATTTCTTTGTCATAAACCCTAACCAACCATTAAGTGAATTCTTTCTTCCGAACAGAAAAAGAGCAGATGATAGCAAACACCCTTTTAAAAAAATCCACCCTTTGGGTAGTAGTCATCTAGAACATACATTTTAGAAATATTCTATCGTATCTAACTGCATTATTAAAAGTAGGTAAAGGCTGTTCACGATAAAGTGAGAAATTTTTAAATCAATCTCAGAAAAAGTCTCTGCTCTTACTGGCATATATTTCAATGGCCGCACCGAGTGGCATGCGCTTTATAAAGTTGGTAACGATGGAGGAAAAGTAGTTAGTTCCATATGTTAAAGTCGAATGGAAAGTGTTAGGTAACCATTTGTGATAACGCAATTTATTTTGTTCACTTTGTTTTTTAATGCATTGAGGTGTAAAAGTGAGCAGATTTGGAATATATTTACGTTTCTAATAAATTCACAGTTTCACTTGACCGACGCATGAATAAAGTGATGAGACTCATTGGAATGTTAATTTCACATAAGGCGGAAAAATACACAGCGTGCATAGAAGTAGATCTTAAGCAGAACTTTCAAAAGTGCTCAGTTTACCGTGAACAGCCTATACTGCTGAAGCTACTGTAGCTAGATCGTTCTCGCGCCGCACCGGTCAGGAAAACTATGGGTTATGGACGATGAAGTAGTTTACTATGTCGCTCCATGTCCGCGGTACCTTTAATATTTACTTAATTGCGCACTTCCTAGTCCCCTGCGCACTTATGTCCCTTCACACTTGCTTCTGTGTAACGTTTCTTTAGCTGATATCTCCTTTGCCGGTTTACTGACGTTAATCCGCACTTACACACACGCATTTCTTTAACTGAATACTTGTGTGATTTTACTTACAATATAGACCAATTCCGGTCTCATTTTACTTTCATTAAGGCGTCGGTAGAACTTACGACGCAACCTCGAGTACCACAGATTACTCTAAAACAAACTCTGCACAAAATTGACATTTATAGATACGTGGCAATAACGAGCGCATCGCAGCCGTACGAGGCCCATTAAGGGGCGCGACTCATAAAAGAAACAAACTAAAATTCAATTAATAAAAGTTACGTTAAAAATAGACTTACCAAAAAGGCGGCACCCGATAAATTTTAGGACACGGGCCATCACAGCGCCTGAATGTAAAATGCAATAGGGCAAAACCATTAAAATACAAATATTACCATATTCTCCCTCAGCCCTGGCATGAGCTGTGGACGCACCTGACCACAATACGGCCGGGCCAGCCGAATGGGGCAACGAATGAAATACGATACAACGCACTCGTACACTCTCAAGTACGCATAACAAATACACAAATACAAAATGTTAACAAACCAAACTACTAAAATGCAAAAGGACCAAGGCAAGTTCGTGCACCCAGCTACGACTAAAGCACTACACACGTGCAAAATCTAGCCCAAATATTTCGTGCGCTGTCCACAACTCACCAGCATTCCCATCATGGCTCCTAAACCCTACCAAGAACGATTAAATTACTCTCCAATGTAACTCATATTGCTCACTCCTGTCGCATTACAGTTTAAAAATGCTGTCCGGCATCGTCGAAGAGGGCAGGCGGGGGAAGGACATAAGAGTAGGAACGGAGCCTGAGCGGCGAGAAGCGAATTGATTGGCGCTGATCACGATTAATTATGGCACTACTCGAGGCGGCGCGGCAGCACCGTCGCAACGTGAAAGGAAACCATACGCAAATGCCATGTGAAAACTCGTGGTGCTAGATTGGAAATAACATTTTTTTTAACGAAAAACACACTATCATAACTGTTTTGTATTCACAGGACTGCCTGTCATCGCGTTCCTATTTCAGTAAATATGAAATTACAGAAAAATACTTAGTTTCAAGAGAATCATGGCCTCATTTTCACTTTCACTAACGCCGTACTTGTACCTACTTAAAATTATAAACTACTAAACGTGTTTTTAATGAGCGTTTATATTGAGAACCACATTTACTTATTATAGCGCGAAAACTGAAATTTGAAACTTTAAATTTGAATTTGCAAAGGGGCTTGTGAATATCCCTTTCTCTCGGGAACTTGTCATTTATTTTATTTTCTAATGGCCATTTTAATGGTTAGTGATCTCTTACCATTGAGTTATTAAACCTGCAATGCTAATATACGCTATTCATGGTAAAGTGAGCACTTTTGAAAGCCTTCTCAACTGGATTAATTATCAATGAATTTTTATTTTTTTTTTTTAATTTTAACCTTAGACGTGAACTTCCGAGTGCGGTGGAATATACACACTGTGTTTATTACTTATATGACTTTTTTTTTTAAGATGCTTAAAGTATAAAAAATGGCTGAAAGGAAAAATTAACTAGGGCCTCAAAAGTGCTCACTTTACTGTGAACAGCCTATAATCCTTTTTTAGGCAGTTATAAATAGCTACTTGAATTACTTATGACAAAGAAATTGCAAAAAAGAGACCGAAAACAACAGCTCTCATTGCAATTTCCGTTTCTACTGAGATAAAATAATTTTTCTTAAAGGTCAAATAAAAATATTGAAGGGGAGTTCCATCCTTCATAAAAACTGGAACACGTGAAAAGAAAATCGCTGTTCTTCTTGATATCTATATAAAGAGAATTTTTAATTTATATATTCGACTAGTTCAAACATGCTGCTAGAATAAGGACTTTTTTTGCACATATTTCTGTTTGATAATTATAAACATTTATTTACAATATCAGTAAATTTTAGACATTTTTTGCACTTGCTGCATCTCATTAAATTGAAACTTGCCTGTTTGGCTGTCTCTGTTTCAGACTGTGTAAAATGGAGGCGCGTGAACTGTTCTTTGGTGCGTTTATAATATACATTTCAGGCAAGTTGTTTACGAAATATTTAGACCAGTAATTTTAATTTATGTTGCACGGTGGAAACAACCATTTAGATTAAAAATTCAACTCCAGCGTGTTTCAATTTTAAATTAAGTTCATGCAATGGCAAACCATACCTACAGAATTAATGATTTTACAATGCATATTTTTTTACTCGCTTTTCTTAGGGAATGAAGCGAATATAAATGTATGAGGATAGCTAACGTTTAACCTCAGCCGACATTTTTTTTGTAAATCTTTGAGGTAAATAAATAGTTACCTTCTTGCTTTCGAGATTATAATTGCGTAGTTTAACGCGAGAATATAGTCTATTCACAGTTAATTCCAACTTTACTGAAGATCTATTTCTAGGATATTCCACCGCCTCATGCAAACAAAGCTTACCTGAGTTTAAAAAATTACAACGAAGGGACAACGCACCACTTTCGTGCGCGCTCCGTTCAATAATATATTGCACAAGAACTATTTCTTATTAGGAATTACCAACACGCCTATTTTCTCCTTGGTTTTATTCATTTTAATGACAAATGAAATATTATAGTTTATAGATAAGGTATAAATAACATTAAAATTTAACGAAAAATAAGGAAATTTTATGTTATTTTATGCTAACACACGTATAAAATGATTGTGATATGTAACACAATAACAATATCTAAACGCCTCGTACTTGGGATGATTTTCCAAAGGTTTTATCCAAAAATTGGGAAGAAATTGCGAGTAGACTACAATGAGTAAAACTTCACTGTAAAAATGTTTTCAGTTAACTTCCTAAATGTAATGAAAGTTTTTACCTAGATGTGATATAGAATCTTATACATCAAGATGCGAATATAAACGCCGTTCACGATAAAGTGAGTACTTTTGAAACCAACCTTAGGAAAATGTCACTGCTTCTACCTCCACTTATTCGAACGGGCGCACAGAGTGTTATGCGCACAATAAAGTTGGTAACGATGTAGGGGAAAGTAGTTACATATCATAAAGTCGAATAAAAAGTGTCAGGTAACCATTTGTGATAACATAAATTATTTCTATCGCTTTCTGTTTTTTTTATGCGTCGAAGTGTAACAATTAACAGATTTTAAAATATTTACTTTTCTAATAATTGTACATTTTCACTTAACCGACGCATGAAGAAAGCGATGAGGCCCATGGCAACGGCAATTTTACATAACGTAGAAGAATACACAACTTGCTTACAAGTAGATCTTAAGCAGGGCTTTCAAAAGTGCTCATTTTACCGTGAACAGCCTATAGAAATGATATATAGAATTGGGAAGTTCACAACGCATTTGAATCCTTCCTAAAATAATTTAGGAAAGCTGCCGCAGAAGCGATAAAAAAAAAAAAAAAAAAAAAAAAAAAAAAAAAGACTTACCACTAACGTGGCAGAAGTATGAATAATTTCTTACAGTGTTGATTCTCAAAATATGCCAGTTGTTTTTCATTTGGCGAGTTTTTGTTTTGTACATTCGAAAATATTTTTGTGCTTGTAGCGTCTTCCGTGGCCGGCCTACCGCAATCACCAAGCCAACGGAGGGCTTCGGCATCGAAAAAAGTGACATACAGGAGCTCAATACAGGAAAAAATGGAGTCCGTAAACTTACTGATTTACACAAGGTGATCTACCATCACGTAAATTATGTTCTTAAAATATAATCTGGTCGAAGTTCAGTGCTCCAGTGTCCAAAGCTTTCTCTTGCAAGTGAAACAAGCATACTGAAGCCGTAGCTACATGATCAGACCGTTATAAGTAACTCTTTTTATAATATTTGTAAGCCGACCTCCCGTGGCGCAGTCGGTTGGTGAGCCGCCGATCTGTGATGCGGGAGGTTCTGGGTTTGAATCATAGGTAAGGCATGGGTGTTAGTTTAAGTTAGGTCTTAAGTTAGTTTGTAAGCCGTCTCCTGATAAGCCTTCAGGCATAACTCCAGGGGGCATTAATAAACCCTTTCCGATACAATACAATACTATACTACTTGGAAATATAAAATATATATTTTTAATAAAGCAGCGTGATTTCACTGTAACGCTATTGCGTCTAATGAAAATTTATAATAACAATGATTAATTTAAATTTATATACGGTAGTTAGGATTTCTAAAGTTGGAGGAACTGGAAAGTTTCACATAACAAGCTGGCATTGTCGTAATGGAGATGGAGGAATGCTTGGGGAAAACATGTGCAGCAAATCAACGCGCTACCTTTTGAGTGCGACTCATGTTTATTACCGCATGACCACACTATCTTCACTCACATATTCAAATCATTCATGTATTCGTTAATGTATTCAATCATATATTCACAAGAAGAGCTGCTTTCAGAAAATAATAGTTGATTTGAAAGGCGACGAGATTCAACGACCGGTGGCGTCATTCTCGATTTTCGCATGTGACGAACGTGAGGAAAATTACCGTTGGCCAGCTGCTTTATCTCGGGGTTCTCCTGGCCCCTCCCCCGCCTTGGCATTCTGACATTGCTCCACTTCTACCTCACTTTACTCCCTTGGGCACTAAAGGTACCGTATTTAAGCGCCCGCTCTCCACATCACTTGGCTCAACTAAGGTTACTTTCTACTACAGATTATTGCATTTAAATTTCGTCTGGCATGATTAACTAGCTGCCGTAGCAGACTCGATTCCTTATTGACCTTAGGAGATGCCAAAAGCTCTGTTACATACTTGACTGCTCTAAGCTTGGGATTGTTATAACATGTATTTAGCAATTGCCATGCTACTGCAAAGTTATCGTTTGAGATGGGCAGATTCTGCAACAATCCACGTGCTTCGTCCTTCAACGACGAGATTAGGTAGTGAAGTTTCTGTACAGCTGGGAGAGATTTATTGTCAACAATTGGCTCTTTGAACGTATCCCTGAATTGTACCCAGGTTGTGAAGTCGCCAGTAAATGTGGGTAGATTTACTGTTGGGAGATGCAGATAATTGTGATTGGGTGTAGGCAGCTGCTTCCCATTTGTGGTTTCGCTTCCGGCATTCCTCTTCGTCCATAGCGTTTCTAACTGCGCCTTCACTCGATGGAACATGGTTTCAAATTCAGCTCTATGTTTGCTGTAATCAGTGTCATCATCGTCTAGTTCTAGAATTAATTGGACTTCATCAATACGCGCCCACAAATTAGGAAGTTCATCCAACCTACTTAACAGTTCACAAGTATTCTGAGATTCGCTATAGTTTGACACAAAGATTTGCATGCGACTCAGTGAGCCCCTGTAGACAGCTCGCTGATGTTTAAGATATTTGTGTTTTTTCTCCATGTTATGCCACACAGGACAGGATTGCAGGTGGGTATGATTGAATGCGGGACTGGAAGGCCTGCCAAGTGTCTGACTTACCTAGACTTCAGTGTAACACTTGGATGTCAGCAGTGGAGGTCTGAGCTAGTGTCGTCTGCTGGGGCTGGCCAGCGCGGATGGGCATTAGCGCAGGCAGTGCGCGAGGGCGTCAACTGTTTTCCCCCACGACGTCCTGCTTGGCTGGCGCGCGTCCGCTGGGCACCCAAAATTGGGGCTGCAGTTGCTCAATGGGTAGAGCAACATTCTAGCGGGGCCACGGTGGCGTAGTTACTAGAGCACCCAAAAGTGAGGCCGCGGTGGCGTAGTGGCTAGAGCACAGAAAATTGGGGCCGCAGTGGCTCAGTGGCTAGAGAACCCAAAATAGAGGCCGCGGTGGCTCAGTGGATAGAGAACCCAAACGAGGGGCCACAGTTGCTCAGTGGTTAGAGCAAAGTTCAAGCGGGGCCGCAGTGGTTAAGTGGCTAGAGGAACCAAAATTGGGACCGTGGTGGGTTAGTGGCTAGAGCGCCCAAGAGTGAGGCTGCTGTGGCTCAGTGGCTAGAGAACCCAAAAGTGGGGCTGCAGTTGCACAGTGGATGGAGCAAAGTTCAAGCAGGGCTGCTGTGGTCTAGTGGCTAGAGCACGCAGAAGTGGAGCCGCGGTGGCGTAGTGGCTATAGCACATAAAATTCGGACGCAGTGGCTCAGTGGCTAAAGAACCCAAAATTGGGGCCGCAATTTCTCAGTGAGTAGAGCAACGTTCAAGTGGGGCTGCAGTGGATTAGTGGCTAGAGCACCAAAAAGTGAGGTCGCGGGGGCTCAGTGGCTAGAGATCCCAAAATTGGTGCCGCAGTTGCTCAGTGAGTAGATCACCCATAAGTGGTGCCACAGTGGCCCCAGTAGATAGAGCAACCAAAAGTGAGGCCGCCTTGGGTTAGTGGCTAGAACACCAAAAAATTGGGGCTGCGGTGGGTTAATGGCAAGAGCCCCCAATATTGGGGCCGCAGTTGCTCAGTGGGTAGAGCAATGTTCAAGCGGGGCCACGGTGGCATAGTGAATAGAGCAAACGAAACTGAGGCCACGGTGGTGTAGTGGCTAGAACATCAAAAATTGAGAATGCTGTGACTTAGTGGCTAGATCAAACAAAACTGAGGCCGTTGTGTTAGTGGCTAGAACACCAAAAAGTGAAAATGCGGTGGTGTAGTGGTTGGAGCACCTAAAACTTGCGCCGCAGTTGCTCAGTGGGTAAAGCAACGTTGCTTGCGGGGCCGCGGTGGCTTAGTGGCTAGAGCACCAAAAGCGAGGCCGCGTTTATGCTATTCAAAATGTTTATCATTGAGAATCTATTTAAATTATTTTACTGTTGCCCTGGTCTTGTTAACTTGAAGAGGCAAATTATTTGATGTAAATTTTAATAATTTTACTATGTGATATATGTCTATGTTGTGTCCAAAACTTAATTCTACTTAATAATTTAATGGGTATTTAGTATTTGCAAGATGCAAATATAATTTAAAGTAACCTAATGGAATAATTGTTGGTTATCTCTGCTTTATACATCTTTCTAAATATTGTATTACGTATCGATGTCACACCATACTGGAGTTCTGAGCACGATCAATTTAATATATATTCCTGCTCGCGAGGTTATTGCCTCCTTATTGAACTTAACCATACAGCATGTAGTTGTTCTACGAATATTTATTTACTTCTGTACTTTCTTCTTTCCATGCAATTGGTAATTTCACCCGCCGATAAGGGTAAGTTTAACTATTGTTTTTTTTTTTTTTTTTTTTTTTTTTTTTTTTTTTTTTTTTTTTTTTTTTTTGCCGTTCGTGTTATTTTTTGTGTGTGCCGAGCCACATTTCTTTTTTTTCTTTGATATATCTTGTAGCGGTGCACGTGTTGGAGTTTCGTTCTACGATGCAGTAGATCGTGGCCAACATCCCTCCTGGGATAATTTCTTCACAGCCTTTCTTGGTTTCTTTTTTGGGTGCTACTCATTGGCAGCAGCAGACAAAATTTTGATTCTCTCCAGCACCATGAAAAATCTAACAATTTTGTTCGCATGCCACGTGCTCCGAGCTTACAGCTCTCACTAACATGAACTGTTCATAGACTGGTTGACCTAAATTTTTCTTAACATTGACAACTAATTAACATGATGTGTTTTTTGGGACGATAAAACATGTAACCTACAAACTTAAGAAAAGTTCATGTGCCCTTATGGCTAATACTTGCAAACGGGAACCCGAAGGTGATTTCACTTGCTGTCTTGCTGAAAATAGCATGTTTTGTTTTAAAGTAAGTAGATTTCAAAAAGAGAAGGCCTTAGTTGTGAAAGATATTGAATACTCAAGATCCTTTGATATTTAAATAAATTATTAAAATATTAATTTTACTCATTTAAAATGCTCAAATATAAATACACATACTGAGATTTTGTCATTGTACTTTTTTTTTTACTGAAATTTTCTCATCTTAACGTATAAGTACACTAGTGTGGTTAATACGTATTTAACCGTTGTTCTATGTGGATAACAAAAGAAAATAACCAACAAACCATTTTATTGATAAAATAATTTATTTCTACAATTCAGTTTCTTGCATAGACCGGAGCACGTCTTTAACTTAAAATCTGCAAACACTACTACAACAGGAATCTGTATCCTACCTTCCACATGTATCATCCTTGTGTCGTGATGAGAGTACCTATCGGCGCTGGAATCAACTACACGAGGGTGTTACATAACAGTAGTTTGAAGAAGCTATCTGCGAAAAGTGGGAGTCATAAAAACTCCCATAATAAGCCAAATTGCTCCAGCAATGGTCCATCGATGTACCACTTCACAGCCATCAAATGGCCTATAGATGGGCTACACATACTTTTACCAGCTTATATGCGGCCATTGCTGGAATAGAGTTGGTAAGCCATTTATGGGCCATTAATAGGGCACCGACTCTCAACGATCAGTTTCATTTCCATCAACATTCCATCAGTGGGTCATAAATAGCATGCCAAGTTTCTTGGTGCCAGCAGTTAACCATTGCAGCACCAGTTGTATAGACCCACACGTTTTCGGGGCCAGCAGTAATCCAGCAATACCATCAGTAAAACCACAGTCGGTCGACTGTCTCTTAAGTGCGCGAAAAACTATAGTGAAGTGTCATCAATGGCCCAAAAATGGAAAAGTTAAGTGCTGACAGTGCTGGAATACAGTTGGAAAGCCATTTGTGGCCCATTAATAAGTCACCTACTCTCAACCATCAGTTTAATTTCCATAAATATTCCATCAGTGGGCCATAAATGGCATGACAAGTGTTCTGTTACCAGCAGTCAACCATAACAGGGCAATTAGTGTAAACCCATAAGTATTCAGAGCCAGCAGTCATCCAGCAGTGCCAGCAGTAAAACCACAGTCTGCCGACTGTGGCTTGCTACATAGGATGGAATGGTCGAGAGGCTATATCGTACCCTGGAGTATCGGGTGATCTTCATAGAAGACAATCAGAAAGATTGGGACTTCAAGGTACCCTTATTTCTCCTGGCATATCGCTCGTAGGTTCACAAATCCACAGGGATAACACGTTCAAGGATGCTGTTTGGAAGAGAGCTCCGCCTACCTGGTGAACTGCTGTTCGGACGTCCAGTGGAAGAAGAAGTAGTCAACCTACAATATGCCATTAAACTACGTCAGAAGTTAACTAAAATTCACGAGTTTGCCCGGAAGCACCTTAAATTTAATAGTGACAGGATGGAAACACGATATAACCAAAGAATGCCTGAGGATAATTTTAAGAAGGACAGCTGGTGTGGTTGTACAACCCTCAAAGGAAGAAGGGATATTGCCCGAAGATACAGAAATCTTGGGAAGGCCCGTACAGGGTCCTGAAGCAAATAAATTATGGTGGTCTACCGGATTTGTCGACAGGGCTCTTGGGCGAAGCCTAAGGTTGTCCACATCGACCAACTGGCGCCGTACGGAGGTCCTGATGTTGGAGAGTCTGTTCGGGAAGAACATACTTAAGGAGGGGGCAGTGTTACGGACTGTAGCTGGCACCTGCCACCGGCTCCCGTTATACGTGGCCCGGGGTGACCCATCTCATTCCGCCCCTTCTCCTGGAAAGACGCGGTCGCTGCGCGGTTGCCCCAATTCTGGGAAGCTTGTGAATAACTGACAGCAGCGAGACTTTCTTACGTCACAGTCCTTCATTCCCCCGCTGAAGAAGCCGATAAGAGACGCAAGAATATTCCGGTGAGACTGACTGGCATCACAGCCCTCCTCTTCCCCCGCTGAAGACGCCGACATCTGCAGGAGGCGCACGAATATTCTGGGAATTAGGATGCTCGGTGCAGCGCGCGAGTTAGAGAAAATTCTGAATGACGGCCTACGACAGTATATATACTGCCGAGATCCAGCGGCCAGCAGTCTTTGGCGAAGGCAATCTAGCCTAGTGCGGGCGCGAAGAAAAGTGCGGTGCGAAGCGGACGAGGTGTTTATGGTGTGAATGGACGAGAGGGTGTGAAACCGACAAGTGAAGCCTACTGTGCGTGATGGCGCTCGGAGGACTCTAGAACATTTTGGACTGGCGGGACATGGACTGGACTGAGGTGGGACTGAACGGAAATGTAATACGGATTTTATTGTAAATATTGGAACTGTCAAATATGGACGCATAATTTATAAAATAATTGAATAGGTTAATACACTGTATATTGGGACTAATTTTTAATTATTTAATTTCATTGATTTCTTTGTGGCCATTCAAAATTTTATTAATTGAAATCATTAAATAATATAAATTTATTGTGTGATGTTGAGTTGAGAGAATTTTGTTTGTAGTTATTGTAAATTTAATTAGGAAATTATAATTAACACTTTTATTTAATTAAGACCTCCACCCTTAACGAACTTGGTTTAACCCACTTAATTTTTAAAGAGAAATTGTAAAAATATTATGACAATCAATTTTGAAGAAGATTTTCTTGTAAATTCGGCTTTCTGAAGCATCCAAATTGGAAATGTGTTCAAATTTGCTTAAAATGCGAACTCTTTTAATCGATTAACTTTTTACATTCAAAAAACTACATTTTGGTAAAATATGTTATAATGTTGCAGAAGATATACATTCTTCTTTCGTATACAGCATAAATCACATTTTTCTGAAAATTGTCATGGCATCTGTACTACTTTTATTATGAGTTCTTCACCTTGTATAGTCGGGTGCAGTGCTCCATAGGCAATTGCTCTACTTCAACCTTAAGTTGATTATCATTGTACTACTTGAAAACCAAATTTTGTAAGTATTGGTTGGGTGGTTGCTGAGACATCAGGCATCAGTTTTATTTTCTCTATGCCACTATCTTTGAAAATGGCTATTCAAAGTTGATAATTCTTTGGAAATTTATTTGTGACAATGCGTTCTGTTTACGCACCACATTTTGTTCGAATTGGTAGTATTGTTTTTGATATACGACATAGTAACCAAAAATTTAAAATGGCCATCATTTTGAAAATAACTGCACTAAATGGTTCAAGAGCAGAAAGTGAGGTGTCATTACAAAGCGCTGTAAGTGTACCGAGTTTGGTAAAAATAGGCCCACGCTTTCGAAAATTGGTTTGGAGAAACACAGCTGCTGTTGGAAAAAACTAAAGCCAAATAATTTGTACTTCTTACCATTTGCTGTCAACAAGAAAGAAATCGCGACTCTGGTTTTCCTGATTGATCACATCTATAATTTGAAAGTCAGCTGTGTTTTTGAGCTGGTCAAATATACAATGGTACTTCCTCAGACTGGTCAGAGTACGACGTTCTTTTCAAGAACGTCTTCAAATGTGAAATGTTGTGCTTTCGCTTAACAAAACTGCCAGTATTAACATTTTGTAGCTCCCCCATCCACGGCGAGTTATAGCCCCCACAATGTATTGGCCAGTGCAGGGTCTATCGTACCACTCTCCCTTCCTATCATCTTGCCGCACATTTTTCACTAAAACCTTGTCACCGACTCCTGTTCTACTGTTCTGTATTTCGTGTCTTTTGTCATACATATCACGCTGTTTTTATTGGGACTGTTTTTAATCTTCGGTGACACACGAATCAACTTTTGTCCTCATGGCCAGAATAGAGGCCATATTTTTTTTTTTTTTAGTTCTGCAGGGTCAATTAATTAATTAAAACTCTCTGGTATACAAATTTATTTTTCATTTTGTCTCCAGTCTTGTGTCAACTGGAAATATAGGCTCCCTTTGATATAACAGGAAAAATGGGGAGTAGCCAGTTGAACTATGCTTACTGCATCTGTGTGCAACAACGCTCCTTTGATGGCACAAGGCCAATCGTGGTATTATTTTCCAGCAAAATTTTTATCATTCGATTTTGGCGTTCGACAAGGCCATTTGCCTGTGGGTGATATGCAGAGGTTATTCTCTTCTCTGTCCCTGTGAGCCTGTGAAGTTCTGCTTACACTGAATTCACAAATTCTCATCCTTGATCGTTAATTAGTCTACTGCTTTATAAATACTGGAGGCCACATCAACTATCGCATGATATTTACACCATACCCAGCTCAGAAGTCCGATTGCTTCTCATACGCAAGATTTTCTCTTTCTGTGTACGACACTAACTGTTCTTAACCAAAGTTTTCAGTTAATTTTGACGATACGGGAAGAATACTAATCGGTTGCAGGTCCTTATATTCTTTCGGGTTGGAATTTTGTTATTACGATAGGGATAGTTTTAGAACAGTTTTATTGTTCAAGGAAGGCTCAACATCGCAAAACGTAGATGAACATGTGTTAACATGGGAGCACAAAATGGAGTGCATAATTTTATCATTTGTATATTTAAGCAATGTACTCCTGTGGCATTCGTTTTGTCAGTACTAATGAATTTATAAATTGTGCATTCGTTGACTGACTTGATTCCAGATCAAAACCCGATCGGTTCTCAGGAACATGGCAGCAGGTTGTTATGTCCTTTAAAAAATGGGCAAAATACTTCTATTTGGCTTGGGGAAGACATAGCTCAGAGGCGGCACTTAATTATCTTAATTCAAAACTCCATATCTTAAATATTCTTTATATAAAATAATGATCATAACTCTCGCTAAATTTAGCTATATTACCAACTCGGGGAGCTGAAATTGAATTTATTATTACGTTATTAGCACACTTTTAAGTGTTAAAGTTATAAACTTTAAAGAGTTATAGCCATGGCTCTATTTTAAATCTGTTAGGAACGTCTTCACCTTGATAGTGTTGCCGACGGCTGGTATCATTCTCACCTACGGAAGCCGCAAAATCCATTCTCTCTTCATCTTCATTCGGCGGCGACTCAGTGAGGTAAGACCATTTCTGCTGCTCTGCCTGCCTTAAAATGAGGCCCATGTTGATTAAACAACATTCCTGTTATTTAAAGAGCGCGCGGTCCTTATTCTGGTTTCCGTGTTCGGTGCGGCAATCAGGTTAACTAACCTGATCCGTAACAAGGTGTATACAGGAATTTATGTGAAATATCCTAGTAAGGCTTAACGTATATGCAATACTTAACACTATTTTGTGAAACTCTAAAACGAACTTGATTATATTGTCTTTGGTTTTATATACTTTTTCTTTGCCTAATTTCGTTCTTTCATTTTCTTTCTTATCTCAGTTAGTATATCAAAGGAGCGTTGCGGGTTTTATACCTTACAAATCTGTTAAGTGCGTATCTATCAAATAGTTCCTCGATAGTAATGTTGTTCCCTAATTTTTTTTTACAGATTGTTATAGTGTCTAACACTATAGGCCATATGAGGTTTATCAGATCTCGTATATATAACTGAGACTATCTGATGATAGTCGCGAATTAATTTATGTACATTACGGGGTTTTGGGGCAGAAAGGGAGTAAGTTAAGTGAACTAGATTATGTTCTGTAAGGCCCAAAAGTCTATTTCGACCTGTATCGTGCAATTTGCTAAAATTTTTAACAAAAGTGAGATCTATTAAGCGTTTTCGTAGACGGATTTGTCCGCAAGTTCATATATTTCTAAAATATTAGCTAAGTATTTCACATCGGAATTGTAATTTTTTAGTACGTTAGTGTTGAAATAACCTAGCACTGTTATATAATCATATCTGCAAATTAAGCTTTCAATAGCCAGTTCAAAGCAGGATAGTTCTCGGTATGGTTAAGCAACCTGTAAAGGGCCCGGAACATTCACACAATTTTTGTACTTTACTTCAACGAAGATTTCTTTTACATTATATTTTGATAAGTTATCGTTTATGATGTACTTGAAACACAGTTTATTGCTAACAAAATTAGTTACAACCCCCCAAGTCCCACCAATCAATTTCCATTCAACATACTGTGGCGATATATTTACTAGCCTGGGTCCTGCCTGAATTATAGGCCATTCTGGTCGACTTCATACCTTTTGAATCAATGCTTTGAAAAATTACCCCAGGTCAAACATGCTTAGATCGTTCACAAAGAAATCGCTTATCACTATAATGGTTTTGTGCTGCCATTTGTGCTTCAGGACTGCATTATAAGGTTATTTTAAACTTTGATATATATTTGGTTTGCCAATTAATAATATTATTTACTTTGTAGTTTATATGAGTTCGAATCAGGGAGAAACGTGGCACGTTGGGAATGGCCAGGAAGAACAAGTAACATTTAAAAATACTATTTAATTAAGTTTTATAAAATCATGCAAATAGTTAATGACCTGAAACAGTTCCTTGTTTTGTGTGACAATGGTAGAAAAACATATCTTTATAATTAGTTGAAAATATTTTTTTTACCTCTCTTGTAGCGCACAAGTAGGTATATTACTTCGTTTCCTGTTGTCTTCTTTTTTTTTCATCCAGGGCAGCTTGTGTCATTTATTTGGTTTCTGTGGACTTTGTTCAGTTTTTCAATGTCACGTTTTCCCAGCGGCCAGCGTTATAGTGACAGGAAAGTCAAGTTGTTTTTGATTTTATGAAATTTAATGGTTATTAGTACACATTATGTTGCTTGAATTCGCAGTTTATAGCAGAAACGTGATTTCAGTATTGAAATATTTATTACATTGTATATTCAGATGTGATGGCGAAACGGTTACAACGCGGAGGCAGGCAAAACTGAGTGACAATATGCAATGGCGTGTTTCCTTGTTGATGTTTTGTCAATGTTTGATGCGAAGATTTTGTTTTCTTCTGTAATAAATATCGAAAATTTACGTAATGAAATGTTAGTCTACGTCCTGTTTTTAAGCTACCTAGTCAAGTTACAAGGTCGTAGAAAATGAGTGTTTTTACCGCAGGTATAAACACGTTTCAACATGTGTCGTGCCAGACGAGTGAAGTGATTGAGGCAAATATGTAGTTTTGTGAATTGCTGTTGGTTGAATTACTTTGCCATAGCATGTGTATGAGCGATAATTTAGACGTACGAGGGTTATATGTATTAACGGGAACGATCATTGTGGGTATACCAATTTAATTACCATATGCCTATGTTCATTTTACAATTATGTAAATTTTCTGGGGGTTAAAATTGAAAACGTGCTCAGACAGACGTTTATGGCAATTGAATATTTTTTGCAATGGCAATACTATGAATTCCTTAAAATGTTACAGCTCAATTGGAAAATTAATAAAATTGAGCGAAAACTTGTCATAAGCTGTTCACGGTAAAGTGAGCACTTTTGAAACCTAGTTACTTTTTCTTCCAGTCATTTTTATCCTTTAAACCACCCTTTTACATAACTATAGCCATGAAAGTAATAAACACAGTGTGAATGTTCCACCACACTCGGAAGTTGACACTAAAATAAAATAAATTTATTGACTATTATTCCAAATGAGAGGGTTTTCAAGTGCTCACTTTGCCGTGAGTAGCCTATATGCAGAAATAACGTGAGCAAAATAAAAGAATAGGCTGTTCACGATAAAGTGAGCACTTTTGATGCCCTAGTTACCTTTTCCTTTCGGCCATCGCGTGTCCTTTAACTACGTTTTTAAAATAAATTTTGCCATGTAAGTAATAAACACAGTGTGTATATTCCGCCGAACAAGGAATTTATCGCTTAAGATTAAAATAAAATATATTTACTGACTAGTATTCCAAATGAGAGGTCTTTCAAAAGTGCTCACTTTATTGTGAATAGCCTATAGAGTGTTGGCTTTAGGGCGCAATTTTGCAGCTTACATTGCAGTCTACCTATCGCCGCAGTTTGGAGTGCGTGCTGTCGAGACTGGTGTAATCCGCTGTCCCGTTTATGCTGGAATTCCCACTGGGGTTAACGCCAGACGAGGCTACCTGTTATTGTAAGGGGTGACCAAACGGTAAAGACTCCTAACACACAAATGGCTATCACAGCATCGACGGAACATCGAACTGTTAACGGTACAATAATGACTAGAAGTATCGCAAGGATCAATCCTAAAATAGAAGGAAAAATTGCGAGTAAAGTAGTAATAAGAAATCACTGAAATTACAAGTAAAACAGGACGTAAAATAAGTTCAAGTCCGTTTGTAAAGAAAATATAACTTGAGAATTTCTGATTACCTAGAGCTGGGCGTTTATGCTCATTTACTGGGGAAATCTATCGGCAGATCTCGATGTCGATCTCGACAGTCAGCTTCCTGCCGATCGAGACAAGCCGTTTGAAACGATCGGGAGCAAAATGTGCCCAAATAGCTATTCTAAGCGCACTATCGGTTCGAGATCTCACTGCCACAGCCATTTTACATCACTGGGACGCTACTCCCTCAGCGCGGGGGTGGATCGATCCCTTGTGAGGGACCTTGGCCACCCAGTTAATTCTCAGTTGGCTTGTGGAGGCGAGGAGAAGCTAACAACCTCCCCCCGCCGCAACCCGACAAACATACTTTATGCTGTAAAGCAAACATTCTTTTACAGGATTCCCAGGGTAGGACCTAGAAGCTGACGAGACCTAACTACCTCGGCAATCCTCAGGTTTTACCGACCACCCTACTACAACTCACTTCACCGCCTGCTGGTGTTCAGGCAGGCAACGTGACGGTTGCAAACACACGCTGTGCCTTCAATAATGTATGATTAAAGTAAAGCTATTCACTTAAATTGTGTGTTTTAAGTGGTTGGTTAACGCATAAAAGTGCACATACATATATCTATTATTTATAAATTGTCTTATTTAAAACAAATACTATTCCATCTATTAAAGCGTAATGCGGGACATTTAGAGTGAAGTTCTCGATATGGCTGCGATCTCATCGTAGACGTTTACCGAGGAAAATGGCGACACCAAGTCAATGGTTATTTGTTATACACACAGATTGGCTGTTGAAAATATTACGGTTATTTGATATACACACAGGTTGGCTGTTGAAAATATTACTCATTTTAAAGGAACATACTGTTTCATCTATAAAAACCTTTGTTAAAAGATGAGATAATTCGTTACATAATATTCCCTCTTCCCTCTAACAGACATTTAAATAACATTCACTGTGCTGTAGGTAACGAAATGTATAGCAGATGATACGTAAAATGTCATTTTAAAAATACAACTGTAAAGTTAGCATAGAAAACTACGTTAAACCTAAACAACAAATCTTACATTATAAAGTGTGTAATTGATTTCTTGTAGGAATGCAGGAATTCCCATTACTAGTGAAGTGACGTGCATCATACACAAAGACTGTAGCCTATATTGTCAGTCACATAATTAGTTTTATTATTGCACGTAGTTACGAGGTTTTTGGAGGGTGGCGCTTAAGTCCATAACGTCCTTCATGAGACGACATTATTTTGATGCTCTTACGAGTGTGTGGCATTATGAGTAGCATTAAGTTTCGATGAAGCAGTGGTAAATTTCGCTCATATGGAAATAAAATATACATTATTGTAACTTTAATGAAAAACAAAACACGATACATATGTCGCTGTTCGTGCTCGCTCGCTCACTCACTCACTCACTCACTGGTATAGACAAATAAATATTATTTACGCTCTACAAATGTTTGGAATGTATGACTTTTTCAGGCCAGGTGCATTGCAATAATGATAGTAATGCTTTACAAATACGTTATTTACAAAACACGCAAAATTACTATTTGTAAACTCCGCAACCTCTGTAACACGTGTTTTTCTAAATTAATCCTTGCATGTATACTTCACAAAATTCATGCTTGTTCGTCGCTAGAATTAAATAAATCATTTATAGGATTATTCAGTAAAATCAACACAGTGCACGTTTCCTGAAACTAACAAACCGAACTACGTAAATTATATTCGTCAATTCATTGCAGACGGCGTTTAAGAAAAAGAACTAGCAGTTTTACGAAGCGGTATACACGCACCGATTACTATTACACATTTCACTCAAGAAACTGCACTCTACGACCAACTATGCTTGAAGAAAGCAAATACACAAATAATTACTCTGAAGATCATATACACAAATAATCAACTACGATTCTTATTCACAACACCATAACACATCTGTATAACCATAACCTCTGCATTGCTACACAAAATAATTAACTCACAATACAGAAATATAACTTCAGACTCCCGAACATGTGTGGATACAATAAGATTCATATTATAATGTTCCACATAATTGTAACCGTTTGTATGTTATGTATTATGTTTAAGAAGTACGAAACCATAAGGTATGCAATAGATAAGGTAACCACACTTCTCACCCGCCATGTTGAATTTCCACTTCCCGATCGGGACGCGGCTTTCGAAAATATATAGCTGTAGAGTGCTCTCGATCGTTTTCTCACAAGAATCGAGGTAATCTTTAACTTAAAATTCCAAAACCCGGAAATATGAGGTGAATCGTTATTTCACGATCGGGAGCTCCGTTTCGACAAACTTAGCCAAAACGCCTTGGGCATTGATATGTCTTCCTTAGATAGATGTTTTGTGGCTTTATTTCGAATGTATACCATTGTTAGTGTTGTAGTATATTTGGCACCCACAAATAATGCGAAATTCGCTATATTTTATTTATTTGTGTTTTTTTTTTCTGGCTTTAAGGTGCAGTTAAATTATGGTTTCCTTTTCTTGAAATGGACCAACTACAGCTGCTCTTCCCTGGGTTCAATTTCATACTTAATTTAAATGTACACAATAGTACATATATAATGGGGTTCTGACTCACCTGGTACCGAGCGAACCATGATGGAGGGGGAGGGGGATCAGGGAATACAGGTGCCATCTTGGAATTCACTTTTTTTCCCCTCAAAATTTCCTGTTTTTTCGTTAAAAATGTCTCTTATTCCCTAAAAATTTCCCATTTTTACCGAAAAATTTCCGATTTTCCAAACTTTGTGAAAAAGTACTTTCTCATTATTGTGGTTGATGTAACTCCTCAGTGCTCCTGGGATACCCCGAAATTCAGCCACATTGAGGAGTTGACAAAATATAATTAATTTAATAATTATTTTATAAAACTAAATATATTATTATAATTAAAAAAATTTAAAGACATAAGTATTAAGTATTATATTTCACCGGACTCGTCTTTTCACGGCACATACGATCATGGTGTCATACCACCATTCTTTCTCGATTTTTATGCTCTGTCATTCCATCTTGTTTTTCTTGCTCTATCATTCCACCCTGTTTTTTTCACGCTTTATCATTCCATATTTATTTTTCCTGCTCCGTCATTCCATCCTGGTTTTTCATGAATATTATCCCATCTTGTTTTTTTATGCTCTATCATTCTGACTCTTTTTCATGCTCTATCTATCCCTGTCGGCTCTCTTGCTCGTTATCTCTCTTGTCTCTCCAATTCGTTCGATTATACACATTCCCTCCACTGCCATCTTGTTAATTTAACACCAAAAAAATTCAAGCAACGCCATATTGGATTTAGCCTCCGGCATTAGTTCCACTAGCCAACTTTTGGACGTCCTTTTTAGTGTGCTCCACCTCTTTCATTCTTATCGACATTGACATGTGTAGTGCCATAAGGTTAACCAGAGGAGAGAGTGTCAGAGGCGAGGTTGGTATAGAGCATTACTCTTGTTCGCCCTTATCGACAATCACCTAAAAAGTTAGGTTAGGTTCGGTCATTTTGGGATTAGGTTTATCATTATGTTTAATAAAAGTTATGCATTCAAATTAAAAATATATTTATTAATTTTTTACAAAACAAACACAACCATGGTCATATTGAATTTGAGTAAACATAAAAGCAATCTTTATTTTATTTTTAAAATAATTATGTAATCACTCCGACCATTAAATACAACGCATCGTCTACCTTAAAATAGGGCATTTTTTAGACTTATGCCCTTTCTGACAAGGTCAATAATGAATACATGCCCTTTTGTAAATATATTCATAATTTCCCAACCGTTGATACTATAAGGCTCAATTTCATAAAATATAACCCGTATCCTATATCCGGCACGGTGGTAAGGGCATTTAAACCCTATGGCCTTTCTGACAAGGTCAATTTTGAGTTATGCTCTTTTTATAAATGTACTCAATAACTCCTGAGCCATTGTCGATATGCTCATCCAATTCATAACATAGACACTGTACCAGACATACAACAGAATGTTAAAATAATTTAGGCCCTGAACCCTTTCTGGCAAAAGTTTAACTTGAGTTAAGCCTTTTTGTAATTCCAAAACCTCGAATCTATGCTCAACAAATTCATAACATAGACACCATAGCCAATATTCGGCATAATGGTAAGGGCACTTAGGAACCAAACCCTTTTCTGACAAGGTCAATTATGTGTTTAAGCCCTTTAAAAGCATAAAAATTATGCAATGCATACATACTGATTTTTTCAACACTTCAACCTAAATGCAGGTATGTATAGTTATACTTACACATGCTCTGTTTCAAATCCCAACGAGGTTAATACGCATATATGAATTACTATGTGCGATATTTCTTTGAACCCACTCATCTTAAACATTAAATATTAAATAATTCATTAAAATTAACATTCCTTTTATCTGTCATTAAGTTAAAGACTTGCTAATTTAATATAGTGTAATAACACACCTGCTAAGTACTCATTATGCAACAAATAACTACTTTATACATGCAAGTCAATGCATTACCTAAAATAACCTACCATAGCCAAAAACCTTTTAATCTTTTATAATTATTCTAGGAAGACTGTTTTGTGAATAACTAACAAATTCTCGCAAATTTCCGAAGAACACCATGTTTAATTCTTATCTATGCAGCGTAACATTTTGAGAAACTATAAAAAATTGTATCGATCATGATAGATTAGGCTTACATCAGGAGAATTGAGCACACACATAATCGATTATCAAGAGTAAATTAATTTTAATTCGCATAACAAAAATACATATTTAGCAAGAATATTTACATATAAGTAGCATATGCATAGCAACTCAAGGATCATACAAGGTAAATAGATATTTATTTTAATCGCGTATCAAGTAAATTAACCAAAGTATTGGTTTAATGAATATCCAACTGCAAGTAGTAAGAATGTAACGAGATGAAACCAAATACTCATCGACAGATGAAAAACAACAAACAGGAAAGGAATTTAACTATAGGTTTGAGAACATACTCATTGCTTCATTGCAAGTCAAACCCACTTTTTAGCACTAGTGTTTACATATTGAATAACTATATTTTTGATTTCACTCTATGTATACAACTTACCACAACCAAAACTAACATCCGACTAACATATGCTTGATAGTATGCATAACTTATACATGACAACTTGCAACACACTACACAACAAACACCTAAACAATATGCCTTTTCATTAACTTTCTCACTCTATATGCAACTCCAATAAAGCATTCATTATCTCTCTATACTAATCTATCAAAGCTCATCGACAACAAAGAACCACATATACTCACCCACACAGGCCTCCATCAGTCCAACATCATCTCTGGAAGGAGAAAAACGGTCTCGCAGAAAAGATGCAAGTGAGTGCTTTAGTTAGAAAGGTTACATGATCACAACCTGCTTAAGATATGTAATAAAGCAAACTGTTATAGAAATCTTTTTCAAAAATTTGTACACTTTAGATTGACACATTCAACACAAGCATGTATGAAATGACTACTCTACATATCGATCTCAATTCTCTATTCTCAATTCTCTATTCTCAATCCTCAATTCTCTAACCTCAATTCAAAAAAGCATTCTTTATTTCTGAAGAATGTTCTTATTCCTCAAAAATAATTCCTTATTCCTCATAAATTGTTCCTTATTCCTCAAAACTCAGTCCTCAATCGTCAAAAATCGCTCCATATTCCTAAAAAATCATTCCTTCTTTCTCAAAAATCATTCTTCAGTCGTTAATCCTCAACCCTCAAAACATATTCCTTTTCCTCTAAAATTGTTCCTTATTCCTTGAAAATCATACCTCAATCCGAATCATCAACCCTCAAAATGTTCAATATTCCTCAAAATTGTTCCTTATTTCTCAAAAATCATTCCTCAATCATCAATCATCAATCCTCAAACATCATTCCTTATTCCATATAAATTATTCCTCAATCCTCAAAAATCGTTCTATACTCCTAAAATAATTCCTTATTCCTCAAAAATGATTCCTCAGTCATCAATTGTCAATCCTCAAAAATAATTCCTTATTCCTCAAAAATCATTCCTTAATCCTCAAAAATCGTTCCGAATTCCTCAAGCATTGTTCCATATTCCTCAAAAATCATGCCTCAATCCTCAATCCTCATATTTCATTTCTATATTTTTCAAAAATCATTCCTCAACCATTAATCTTCAATCTTCAAAAATCATTCCTTATTTCTCGAAAATCATTCCTCAATCATCAATCCTTAATGCCTAAAAATGTTCCTTATTCTTCAAAGAACATATCTAACAAGCTATCGCAATACAAAAAAAATATACATAGATTTATTTAAACACACACACAGAATAATACAAATGCACACACAAAGAAATTAAAATATTACTTTTGGTTTACACACTCCACACAAAACTTGCTCCTAATGAATCCAATTGACCCAAAAATCAACCCAAATTGTTCTAAAATAACCCTAATTAGCCCAAAATTAACCCAAAATGACAAAATCATTCTAAAACACTCTCAAACCCATGAACCTACACAGACACCTATACACACACACCTATACACACACGCACAGAATGAAGTAAATACCTAAAACCTTCATCAGTTGATACCACTAGGGTTTAGCTGAACGCTACATCCATTTACACTTTTCGTGAACGTAGTAACATACAAGGAAGAAAATATCTAATTAAAAAGCAATTCCATGATAATTAGATCAATCAGAGATATAATTAATTACTTCTTAAAAAAATAGTAATGCAAAACTCTTTAAAAACCATATCCATATACAGTTTACATACAAGAAATAAACAATGTTTATAACTTGGTCGGATACACTGCGAAGACAAATACAGGTATTGGGAAGGACATAGGTTCGAACATTTTGCTAACCCTTACCTATACACACACACACACATCATATTCCATTTAGTAGAGAATATTTTCTATAGTAGATACTTATGTTAGACTCATCTCAGGTCCTACACAATACTCACTTATAAATTTAACTTTAAAATTCATATTACATTGTAATCGTCTGGTACATTCATTTATTTTTCAAACTTATATTTATAATTTTTTTTTTTATTTCACGCACCCCTTTTTGTCAAAGGTTCATTTACAGAAACAGAGAGTTCACCATATCACCAATCCACACACAACAGTATTTCCAATCCTTCCCTCAATCCTTAAAATCCTTACCAATTATAGAACATGTTATCTACTAAATGGAATAATGGAATATCATGTGTGTGTGTGTGTGTGTGTGTGTGTGTGTGTATATATAAGTAAGGGTTGGCAGAATGTCCGAACCTATGTCCTTCCCAATTCCAGTATTTGTCTTCGCAGGGTATCCAACCAAGATATAAACATTGTTGGGATTTGAAACAGAGCACGTGTAAGTATAACTATACATACCTGCATTTAGGTTGAAGTGTTGAAAAAATCAATATGTATTCATTGCATAATTTTTATGCTTTTCTCATTAGATAAATATAGTTACATGTAAACAATATTTAAGCTTCTTTTGAGATGAAAGAAGGTTTAATTGTGTAAATACGTGTTACACAGATAAGATTAAAGTATTCTAGAAGAATGGAATCACCATTTGTAAAAGAGCGCATATTAACAAAGATTCTTTTATTATTAAGTTTTTATGTGATTGAGACGGTTGTCTCAATTTTCTAATTAATTCGCCCCCCCCCCTCCCCTAATAGCACATACCTGTTTGACCAAGGAACCTGCATAATGACCACAAGAAGATTTACCATTGTGAACTTTAAAACATGTGTATGAGAAAACATTTATGTACAATATTAAGCTACGAACATTTGAAGTTGTAATACGACTAACCTATTTTTCATGTCCATCACTGACTCTTGAGTAGAAACGTAACTTGTTACTGGAGAAAGAAACAACATGGCTAGCATAGATAAAATACGTCCTTCTTGCATCGTAACGGTCTGACTCTGAAAAAGAGAACTCTGGTGTTTCATACAGGTGTTGCTGAGTGGCGCGGGCATCACTTACGATAGTTGGCAAGCACAGAGCAAGGGCCAAGTGGCGCCATTTCAGCCTTGTGACAGTTATGTTTAAACAATTAAAACCTGGTGGAACCTTCCACGGTCCCTGATTGGACAAGCATTTTGCCATACCCCGATAGGGTTTACTGCAAGGCTTATTTGTATAAATAGTCTGGAGACGGCCCTGGCAGCCCAGACATGAACAGCCTGGGGTCTCCGACTAGAAGCTAAATGTTTGAACCAATTAATGTTGTAATTAAATAGAGTCATGGTCCATCTGGCCTGAAAAATAAAACATACTTGATTTCATAATTGTAGGCACCTTAGAGCATGGCGCAAGTGAGACGAAATTCATGCATTGCCTACAAATCAGCATTTTTTCAATTTACGAATTTTTAGTATTTGCCGAAAATAATTTGAGAAATGAAATCATGCAAAGGGAAAAATGTATTACCCAAGTTGTTTTAGATTGGGTCTATGTTTGACCTTTTTATGGTTCATTTGTGACCATTATGGACTTTATGTTAATATAATGCCAAGCTATTTAGATGAAAATTATCTTTTAATGTTTTCTATCTATACACAAGTTAATTTTGTCCAAGATGTCGTGTGTTAAATAGACACAATGTGTGGAGATTTTATAGCCACATGTTTGGGCATTCAAATTAATACCGTGACACCTCTTATATGTGTTACAATATTACGACCAATCTCATTGGCCTTAAAATATAATTTCTGAGATATGTAATATAGGATATGAAAGTGCAATATAATGATAAAATAACATTGTATATGTGAGTGAGTCTGATAGGTTATATTTATGATATACCTCGGCCGAACTCTATACTGCCACACTAAAAAAATCGGTGTATTCATCCAAATTTCCATTACCTCTGTAGTTAGAAACAATTGGATCATTAATTCTAATAAACAATCAGAGAGTTCTTAATTCAAGCAAATCAATAGAAATGAATAAAATTACTTTGATTTTTATACTAATGAACTAAACCAATTTTAAATTATATGGTACTTTTGCAGAACTTTAGTTACGAAATATTTTACTATACTTACTCTCAAAAATACAAGCAACACCAGCCTGCACATTGCACATCAACCCATTCACCAACATTTGACTTTACTAGTTCTGGTTCCATAAATAGATTTACATTTGCTTGAGGAAAAATACGACTTAGCTGTGTCGATAGCAGAAAATAACCACAACTCTGCCGATGTCGTGGAGTCATCCTTTAATAGTGTAGAACCCAGGAACAGCTCTCCTGCTCACCACGAACAGCACATCTCGAGGTGGTGCTCAGCGAACTCGTCCTCTGCGGGCCGGAACAGCAGAGGGGGGTGCAGAATCGGAACCTCACCAGAATCCGCAACCAGTAGCACTCCTCTCGCAGAATTGGCTCTCCGAACACTAGACACCGCATCGTCCTTGGTGCGAAGTTGAAAACTCTGAAGTCCTCCTTTACTGGGCCGTCCTTCCTTCCGGGCTCATCGTACAGCTTATGTCGAATCACTTCTTCTTTTAAACATATATTGGCTCAGCATTTCAATAGTGTGTGAATAATCATGGATCTCCATCGTAAATATCAAATTTTGCATATTAAATATTATAGATTATCTTTCATACTCAGGACTGACTTATTTTCTAGCTAGCCTCTCACTGATTCCATATTAGGATGAATAAGTTTTTTTATTCTATCAGACTATTGTTCGAAGAAAAAAAGATGAGATAGGCCGGCTGGTGTGGCCTTATTCTTTTGAGAAAACAAAAGGTAGTGCTTTTTACAAAGACAAATACTCATGCAAAGAAACCATAGATATTCATTAGACTTCCATAGCTTATACAGCACAACTGCCAAAATAAATAAGTTTATACATATCACATTGAACATACGCTAAACATCCTATACAGTGCATTAAAGTTTGGCATTTTAATCAAATTAGAGACATAGAATAATCATTATAAAGTCATAAATATTGAAATGTTACAAAGTTTATGAGCTGGATGCCATATGCACTGGCATGCATATAGATATATTTGAAATTAGTATAATTTGATGCTATTAAAATTAGCCACATTTTATGTGCATTTAATTTGAAAGTTATTATTCTCACTTTTGACCATGTCGGACAACTTAAAAATAGGATTAAATGAATTGAAAGCTGTGCATATGCACTGGCGTACTGAAAACTGAATTTGTGACTTCAGTAACTTTAAAAATAGTCCGTGTTAAAGCTTAATGGTATTAAATTTACCCACGTGGTGCATCTATATTGGAAGTTGTGGTAGTAATATAAGAAATTGTAGTACAAAAATATTATGCATTATTTTGTATGATGGAAATGAGAACCACATATTTTTGAATAAGTAAAAATATTTAATACAAGTCCAGTGTTCTTATTTTAAGTAAGTGTAGATTGTTTTGGATAAGATTGCAGGTTTACGCTCCTTTGAAGTTTGAATTGAGAAAGTTTTCAAAATACATAGTTGTTCTGCTTGAATTTTGGGCAGTGTTATGCCACTCTGCCACGTCCTTGGGATAAAGGCATCTCATAATAAACATGTTTTGATTGGTATATGTAGTATGAGATAGCACAATTTGAGTGCGATGAGTGTTTTGTTTGGATCTTAATTTGGTTTTAATTGATGTTATGTAGTAAATTAGATAAACAGAATCTTGGTAAGACCTTTTTCCTTTTTTGTATATCATTACAATCAAAATTATATGTGTGATAATGTGTGTTGGAAGACAGATGATGTGTTATATGATAGTTTTTATTTAGTTGTTAAGTATTAAGTTTTGTTTGTGAGGATTGATGTTAGGGGTTTTGCAAGTTGGGTGTTATGTTGATAGTAATATAATTGGAAGTGGTTCCATATTATGATCGTGACTGTTTTTTGTATGTTTTGTTCATTTGAGTTGTATGATATGTTAATATAGATTTCAAGTATTTAGATTTGCTTGTCAAGTTTGATGGTATGGGGTTTTGCAATTGTTTGGTATGTTATTTGCAAATGAGTTGTGCGAATGTGTGTGTTACATATTTGATATTCTGAATATTGGATCACAAATCAACCATCAAATTAAAACCATAACACACCGCAAGGGTGTATTCCTCCTAATGAGTTCCCATCAAGAACTGTAATTTCACTGTCAACTGTCAGTCACGTGTGTGTATGTATAGGTGCTGTTATAACCTCATATTTATGGGTCGTTTGGTGCAAGGGTCTGCTAGGGGTTATACTCACACTTCTTTATGGGACTAACGATATACACACTATAATACCAAGAACAGCATACTACGAAGATAAGTTATCTATGGCCTATTTAAAAAACATAACAAAGATGCAATAACAAAACATAAACCGATGATTACGGCAAAAAAGATTTACTAAGGATTAAAATACACATACGTGACTGACAGTTGACAGTGAAATTACAGTTCTTGATGGGAACTCATTAGGAGGAATACACCCTTGTGGTGTGTTATGGTTTTAATTTGTTGGTTGATTTGTGATCCAATGTACAGAATATCAGATCTGTATTTGATCGTTTTTGTGATGAGTGTGACGTAATTAATCATGCTTCATATTTGCATTTATTAATGATGGTTCATATTTGGATTTATTTATCGTCATTGTGTTGCTGGAATAACTATGATGTAATTTATGTTTGTTTGACTTAATTTGGTACAGTGGTTCTGATTTTATTGCCGATTTTGTTTTCAAGGTTATGGACTTAGAATATTTGTGCGCGCCACAAGCTCACTAGTGATACTAATGATACTGATGCCTGTAACTTTGGTATATGGGGAAATTATGAGTTAGTATTGTTATAAAAGTACTTAAGGTGCATTTAACCTTGTAGTCTTGTTAGTTATTGGGGTTGATGTGCGTGTTATGAATTTGATCACTGCAGCTTTCGTACATGGGGAATTATGACTTAGTATGGTTTAAAAATGTATTAAGGCATAATTGACCTTGCCAGAATGGGAGTAAGGCCTAAATGATTTTACCATTGTGTTGGAATTCGGATACGATGCCTAACTTATGAATTCGATGATTGTAGCTTTGGTATATAGGAAATTACGAGGTAGTATGCTTATAAAAGGGCTTTATGTGTGTTTGACCCTGTAGTCTTGTTTTTTGTTGGGGTTGATGTGTGTGTGTTTTGCTGTTACATGATGAAATGGTTTATCATATTAATTCTATGAAATATTTGTCTGTGGTTGTTATTATATGTTGAAACCGCATACACAATTGTTTGTTCCTGTTACGGTTCGTAGACCTGATTCGAATAAAGCAGGAACTGTTTTCGCTTGAAAATATCCTATGAAAAAATATTATTACAGTGAGCTGTAGTTCCTTGGCAGCAGACACATGTCTCTCTACCTATAATGTGTATACTTGATATGTGTGTATAGTGAATGCTAGCATAGTGTAAGTGTAAAACCTCCCACACCTAATAATAATAAAAAATAATATTAATTGCAAATTCTGAAACAAATGAAAAGTTGAAGTTGAAGTTTGGCTGTTTTACTGAGAGGATACATTACTTTCGTGAATGTTTAGTTGTTTACTATTCATAGGTTCACATGCATACCTAGTCAATATTCATTGCATGTTAACGCAAGTATGGATATTCACGATTATGTTAATTACACGATTACATCATATAATGGCATGTTCCACCATTCTCGACTTTCGACAGTTGACATCGTACATATAACACTTGAGTTAAGCATTATACACTGATCAGGGAATATGATAGACAGAGATCTTAAGTGAATGTATAAACATGCATTTCCCAGAATTTTTTTTGACTATGAAGTCTGTCCACTGAGAATAGATTTCGGTAATCCAAAAATAACATTACATTAATTACTATAGGCAGAAATGTAAAAATAAACTAATTTTTTTAATTCGGGTATAAAATAATATTATGTGTTCTTACCGAGACTCAAACTCGATAATCCAAAATCTCCATAACATTAAGTAAGCCTAGAACCTACCCAAGTCACAAATAAAATTTTATTGAAATGATAAATGAAGTAATATTTCGTACCCCGACCAAAGAATCGAACTCCAAAATCAGAAATTAACATTACATTAATTACCCCTAGCATCTATCCAAGTCACAAATAGAATTTGGTTAAAATCGGAAATGAAATAATATAAAGTAGGTAAAGATGTCTTTGATCAGTATGTACTTGGTGAGTTTATGACTAACAATGATTGTAAAAAGGCTTAAATACATAATTGACTTTGACAGAAAGGGTTTAGGGCCTAAATGCCCTCATCATTATGCTGGATATCGGCTATGAAGTCTATGTTATGAATTAGATTAGCATAGCTTCGATGTTTTGGAAATCATGACTATATTAACAAAATGCTTAACTCAAATTAAACTTTTACCAGAAAGGGTTTAGGGCCTAAATGATCATAAAATTATGTTGTATGTCGGGCACGTTGTCTATGTTATGATTTTTATGAGCATAGCGTCAATGGCTAAGGAATTATGAGTGCGGTTATAAAAAGAGCTTAACTCAAAATTTACCTTGTCAGAAATGCCATAGGGCTTAAATGCTCTTACCAATGTGACGTATATCGGATGAGGGTGTCTATGTTATAAAATTGATCGTTATAGTATCAACGGTTCGGAAATTATGAGTAAATTTTTCAAAGGGCATAAATTCATAATTGAAAAGTGCCCTATTATAAGGTAGGCGATGTGTTGTATTTGATTGTCGGAGTAGTTACATAATTATTTTAAAAATAAATAAAGATTTCTTCTGTATTTACTTAAAATCAAGATGGCCACAGTTATGCTTGTTTTGTAAAAAATTAGCAAATATATATTATTAATTTCAACGCATACATTTTCTTAAATATTATGATATTCCTAACCCCAAAATGACCGAACCTAACCTAACTTTTAGGTGATTGTCGATAAGTGCGAACAAGCTTATTTCCCAATACCATCCTCGCATCCGACACTCTCTCCCCAGGTTAAACCTTATGGCACTATGTATAAATTCTCATGGTCTAGACTCTGCGTGGTTCATTACAGCACTAGGTTTATCATGGACTGTGATGTTAACAATGACTAAACAATCATTAGATTTATTACACAATTATGATACGATTTTAATGATTGAAAAAGGTATTCGAGGTGGCATTTCACAATGTTGTAAGTGATATGTTAAAGAAAATAACAAATATTTAGCTTATCTCGATAGGAATAATTTATATGGTTGGGCGCAATGTCACAATATTTACCACACTCTTGCACTCAAACCTACAGAGAGGGGGTGCAGAGAGCAAAGTGACCTGAGCTATTCCACTCGGCGCCATCTTCAATCGCTCATGTACCCTTGGAGGAGACAGACATGCTACTTGTCAGCTTCTTCATAAACACCACACCTCTACACGCTTGGCGGCCGATGAGGTCACCCTCGGGAGTTACCGCAGCTACGGACTATCTCTAGTAATAGCAGCGATTTACGTAGTATTTTATAGGGGAAATATAAAGTTTCGTGTGTTAAGACCGGATCTATATACTGTGTTTGCGATAAGATTTTCAATTTCTGTGCTCGGTAGATGAAAATACTGTTTGTGTTACCAACTTGTTTTGTTTGTTACCAAGTGATGTGAAGTTCACAGATTTAATGCATATTTGTAGTACATCTTTCTAAATTGTTGCACGATTACACTTTGCAGGTTTAAGTATTTCTTCACGTCATCCGAGTGTCCCTATGCTTCGACAGAAATAATTTGTGTTAAAAGTGAATTATTCTGAAAACAGTGAAACTTTAGTTAAATAAAATATCGTTTTGTTGTCTGTTGTAAGACGAATGTAGAGTTTTTCACGTAAATTTCAACTCATTTGTCAATCGGCTTCGCTAAACATATATAATCAGGTTCTCCGCACACACAGCTTATAAGACGATATAATTGTTACACTGGACTTCACATCAAACGGACGTGTTTTAAAAAATACTCAAGGAATGTGCGAGAGGCGTTAAGTAGTGTACATGTATTTCTATTATGCTATTGTGTACGTTTAAAATTTAAATGCGAGTTTGAAAATCTTTATTTATTCATACTGACTAGGTGGATTTTGTTTAGTGAGTTTGCACTTGTCGACAGCAGATGTTATTCATGTAGTAAAAATGTTATCTCATGAAAATTATATTTCTAAGCTCGAAACACGTTACGTTTAAGACTCGCGTAATTCCACTTATTATTGGCGTAGTTTTTTGAAATTTCCGATTTGATGTGTGTAATTTATTCATGTGTAGAACACTCTGAAATTCTCTAACGTTTAATTGCATTCCGAAAACAGATTGTTTAACATGTAAATCGCATCTTTCAAAATCGCCTATCTACTGGCTATATCCACCCAAAAAACATAACATTTACACTTAGGCCACTATTAGAAATCATTTAAACACTCTGAATTTCTCTTGTGTGTTATCGTCTATTTACCACCAACATCCCTACAAACACACCAGAATTACAACAATTAGAAAAAAATTAGCCTTAGCACACTTTTGCACTCAACCCTACGACTATATAAGACATTGCAACCTACCAATCTGGTCAGTCGAACCACTCCTGACATGCGAACACCGCGCGTGCCAGCTGAAAGTGCCTGTAATATGGGGGATCAGGGCGAGGTGGGTTAGCTGCCCCTAACCCTGATCCATTCAAATGACTACCGCTTGGGAAGACAAGGGCCTCGGTCTGTACTTCCCCCGTGCTGAGAGGCCTAGCCTCAATGATGATAAATCGGCGACTCTGGTCAGTCGCCTCCAGAGCACCACACCGTCAACATCGGATAGCGATCCTGCTACCCCCTTCCCCACCCAAAAAGAAAGAAAGAAAAAAATTCTAAAGAAATTTGATCAAACATTTTCAACCAAAAATTTTATCAAATTTATTTGATCAAACACACCTGATTTAATCGGATTAGGATTAAGGATTAAACTTTTTTGATCGGAATAAGGATTAACTCTTTTTATATCAATCTGATATCAAAGGGTTAATCCGATTAATCAAAAGTCGCCTAGAACCCCTCGCCCCTACTACTTATATTTTAGTTACTGAGACCAAAAACAATAAAAATGTGCAGTTAAACACTGATGGCTCCTTCTACACTTCGGGCTGCAATCTGACGAACAGTGATGAGAAAAATATATGTGTGACTAAAAAGACTAAAAAAGTATCAGTATATAATTATATCTGTCAAAAGTCACCCATCTATAGATCCTTTTAATTACCTTCAAATTTTTTTTTTAAGATTTTTATTAAAGCTTGTTCTTCTTTTCAATTTTAACATCTAAACCTAATGAAATTGCATTTCATACTTTGAAAATTAATACATATTTTCCTTAAACTAAACTGCTTATATCTATTACACGCGTAAACACGAACCTTATTGTCGGGTACAAAACCCCCGGGTTGGCGTTGATTGGGGGGGGGGGAGGGGAGAGGTATCGGCTAACCTAACTCGCCCCTTTCCCAAAGGGGCACTATCGATTCTCCACTAGGACAGCTCCCAACCTCCTCACCGTGCTCGCGTAAATACGAATCCTAATTTTGAGACCCCTCCCCTTTTCAGAAGTTGCGAGGAGGGGGTATGCTGCCCTAACTCGCCCTTTTCTCTAAGGGGGACTTTCGATCCTCCCTAGGCCCATTCCCACCCTCCTTACCATTTTGCATAAACACGAACCTTAATTTTGGGCTCGAACCCCCCACCGGAAATTGTTCCGGGAGGGAGGGACCTACCCTAACTAGCCTCTTTCCCCAAGGGGTACTTTCGATCCCCGCTAGGCAGGCCCGTTCCCATCCACCTCACCATTTTTGCGGAAAGTGTTTGGCAAGGCAAGTGGTAAGCGTCGGACAGACATCGTATACACAAATCCATCAAGTTAAATATAAGCTTATAAAATACTTGAGTCCGATGGAGTTCCGAATCACGCCCAAGAGTTACTTTTTCTAGCAGGCACCACGACTTTTACCAATCCCCCAAACCCCTTTAATTTGACATTGTTGTGACATTTGACGTTGACGAAGCTCAAGTGAGACCGACTTGCAGACAAATTCCCAGTACGACAAGCGAACTGAAAAACTCCCGCGGAGGGGCTGGAGAGTAGGGCGTACCAGGTTTGGTTATAGGACACGTTCTATTTTTCGTTGATAGGTCCCATACCAGGTTTCGTACCTGGCCAATGACATAGAAGTTTCAGACTGCACTACCAGTTCACACACAATGCATTCTGTTCATATACTATAAATAAGGCAAACCGTTCGTATTAATTTGTTCATAGAGTAGGTAATGGTTAAGTATTTAGAACGGTTTAAACAGTAATTAAAAGTTGTCATCGCCAATATTATTCGTCGTTGTATTTTAAATATATTTGAAAGAGTTTCAACCTCATGGATGTATACTCAAGATGGAGAGTGTCCTTTCCTGTTTATTCATCAACTCGTTTCAAGTAATAACCACGGACAGCATCCTACGCTATGAAACTGCGATGTGATTGGCCAGGTACGATACCTGATATGGAACCTATCCACGAAAAATATGATGTGTCCTATTACCAGACCTAGTACGAGATCTGGTCGTACAAGGAGGGAAATGTCATGTCGGGTGCCACGTTAGCCCGCATAATGGCCGCTATGGCGGACTGGCACAAGCTTTTACGGAATCTGGTATCGTGCCGCCGCGACTTGTTACACTTACAGTAAAGGTGAACTCATAACCATCCGTCGCATTCGTCAGTCGCCCGTCTATCCCGAGGCCACGCGATCTTCAACCAAACACAGGGTAACGTGTTTTCTATCAGCCAATCCATAAAATATTTCTCAAACCTTGACGTTCGACGGACCGACGGATGGGCCACCGCCTTCTGACGAAAATCCAAAGACGCCAATATGCACTTTTAAATAAAATTCAAGATGGTGGATCTATGGATATTATCTTTGGAGGTAAATTAAGCAATTTAAAATCTAACCAATAATTCAGTATAAATTCTTATCACGTAAAAAAATTATCTCCCCGAAATGTTTTTCTCTTGAAAAAGTATTTCCAACCACAATATATCTCAAAATATCGCCATGGCAAGGAACAAACCCAAAAAATCGGGCAGTTGTAGAAAAAAATAGTACTTTCACATTTTATTGATTTGTCTTTCAATCAGAATACTCCAAAAGTTTGTTTCGAAGTTCTGTTTACTTTCAAGTCAGTGTTTCTAATCACGGCAAAGAAAGATCGCGACAAGTTATCACACTGAAATTTTGTCGTACAGAATAATTGATGGACGAAGGATTGTTGTGAATTGCTTTCAACTGATGGATGAAAAAACAGACAGATGATTCACTGACTGACTGGCGCGACGGATGGTTTTGAGCCTCTCTAATACACCAAGCCACGTCGTCCCTTGATACATGCATCGATATAATTGGTCATGGACTCAAACGGCAAGTGCTATCCTGCGGTAGATTTTCCCGTAGTTGTAGCAAATTATGCTTCAGTTCACGAACATTTTGACATGAGGAACATAAATAAACTGACAGGGCCCATGGCAGTGTTAAATACGGTATGGTGGAACAATATAAAATAAGCAGAAAAGTAAATCCTAAGCAAGGTTTTCGAAGGTGCTCAATTAACTTCGAACAGCCTATAGAGCTTAAAAATATTTTTATACATTGCATGTAAAACTGTTTAAGTTCAATTTTGTGATATAAAATTGATAATATTTAAAATTATTTGGCAGAACAAGGCTAATGATTATAATATTAGGCCTAAAGATTGTTTTCGTGGAGAATTCAAGTAGTAAAAATTCAATTCCTCTCACAATAACTAATGTTTCTTGATCAGAGAGCATTGAATCATTTTTGAATTTGAGAAGCTATAAACTCATGTAAACTAACCAAATAGGTCTATATCAAAGTGTTAAAGGTACATGTACCATAATGTTGTGGTATAGTGACTATAAATTTATAATGTACTATTACTCTTTGTTTTCCCAGAGGCAATACGGATTCTCCACTGCCTCTGAATCCCGACGATGTTTCAACACTGCAAACGGTGGACACAAGTAAGGAAACTGTCTTTTTAATCCATCGATGGCTTTGCAACAGGACAACATTTATGAAAGTTAAAAATTGTATGAGAAACTCTTTACTACATTTTGTTAAGACCGATAAAAAAAAATTTAAGATTTTTTTTACTGTCAAGGAACTTTTATAGTTGGTTCTGAAATATGCATAATTTAGAATCGCCATACTTAAATCACGGAGGAGAAAATTAACCAAAGACAAAATGAGCTGAGTCTACATGAACTCAATCGTCATCATACTAGGCAGGATTTACTACTGAAAAATTATGCGGTAACTTAAGAATATGGCATCTACAGAAGAATCGAAACTGTGATGCTCAGTTTACAGGTCCACAATAGAACTTAGCAGGTAGTGTGCTTTTTGGAATATTCATTAGATTTATTAGAAATAAATGCTATGTTTTATACCTTAAGTAAAAATCCCGTGACAGTGATCAATCAAGGCCTGACAGTAGCAATTTTTGGCGAAAAATCGCATATACAGTAATAAGAGTAGTGGGAGTGGGTATGTCCGAGATACAAAGTGCAAGAGTAGCACACGTGCCGTTTGGTGTTCGAAGGGTTAATTGTTTATTCGAAAGGATTAATTGTTTAATCGAAATTGTTTGATTGAAAGGGTTAATTAAATTTATTGGATGGGTTGAATTTATTGAAAGGGTTAATTCTACAATCGTAATTGTTTGATTGAAAGAGTTAATTGCCCAAAGGGTAGATGCTGCCTCTTCGAAGTCCGGCAGTCGACTGACCTCTGAGGGGTGTGAGCAGCATATATATGTTGACCTTGGAGCAAGAGTGATTAAGGGTCATTATCGATGTTGCCTCTTCGAAGTCTGAGGTTGAAATGAGCTCTTTGGGTGGTTGAGGGGCGAGAGGGGTAGCAGGGATCGGGAGTGGCAGAGGTCTGTCTTGGTTGCCGGCCATCGAGAGACTGGAGTGTGATTGTGGGTGAGGGGAAGGATGGGAGAGTGGGAGTGGCAGAGGTCCATCCTGGTTGATGTCTGAGGTTGGAATGAGCTCTGTGGGATGGTGAGGGTTGGGAGGGGGTGTCGGGGCCGGCAGATATCCGGTCTGATCGGAGCTCAGTGGAGGAATGGGCTGTGATGGTGAGTGAGGGGAAGGGGGTGTTGGGAGCAGCAGAGCATGTCTGTCTTGTTCAAAGTCTGAGGACTGAATGAGCTTTATTGGGTGGTTTATGTGCAAGGGGGAGGGCGAAGGAATGGGACATGGAGATTCTGCATAGATTTCCATCCCGTCAATCAGGTGACATGTAGCGCACCAACATTGTACGTCAGGGTTAAGGATGCACTCAGTTCACTGGGAAAAGTGAAAGTTCTGTTATCCCTTGACCTAAAAAGTGGCTATTGGCAGATCCCGATCAAACTGTAGGACCACAAGAAAACCACTTTCACGGCCCCGATAGGAGGCGATTCCAGTTCTGCACCATACTTTTGGCATAAAATGCACCCCAGCTATTTTACAGCCCATGATGGTTCATGTGCTTGACAGCCTTATTAGAGACTGCATGCTTGCATACTTAGACAATGTGGTCGTGTGGTCAGAAAGCTGAGAGGAGCACTTACATAATATGTCCATGTTTCTAGAGTGACTAGCCATTAAAAAACTGATGTGTGCTGTAAACATATGTCCCATAGGCAAACAAGCCTAGATTTTCTGGAACATGTTGTGGACACGATAAGGAACATGCCAAATCCTGAACAACTCCATCTTATTGATCACTACCAACCCACGTGCACACGCAAGCAATTACGCAAGTTTTTCGGATTGTTAAACTGGCTGCGTGAACACATTCACAAGTTCTCAGTGATCACTATCCCGCTTACCCACTTATTGTCACCAACAGCAGTTTGTGTGGAGCAACGAAGCAAATACAGTTTTCCAGGAAACTAAGGACAGTTTCTGGTCGTGCCCAACCTTGGCCCAGTACAACCCAAATAAACATCTTTACCTGCAGACCTACGTCAACCAGGAGGGGCTGGGTGCAGTGCTTTATCAATGCAGTGATAACGGATCATGATTGGTCATTGATTTTGAAAGAGCAAAGCTAGGACAGACAGAGTGCAGATATGATGTCAATGAGCATGAGTGCTTGGATGTAGTATGGACCATCAAGAAATACTGTGCATTCTTCGAGGATCAAAGGTTCACACTGAGCACCTATAATTGTTTCTCGTTTGGCTTCATAACATGTGAGAGGCGCATAGCAAACTCACCTGGTGGGTGTTGCTCATACAAGCATACGACTTTATCATAAAGCACATCCCCGGGCGAGAAAAACAACTTGCAAATGTACTATCCAGAGCACCATGCACTGATTTCAATGTATGTAATAATTCGGAATGGGACGAAGCCCTACCTTCAGAAACAAAGGATCCCTTCTATGGCAAGCAATCTATATCGGGAGGTGGAAGATGCACAAACTAACTGTGGATTTGCACAAAGTATGAAAGCAAAGTGTGCTGTACAAACACTTGTGCAATGGTGCATCATGAACAATCGACTGGAGACTTGCGCACCAAGTGATCCACACACATGAAAATTGTTTTTACCACCGGAATGCAGAGCATGAGTACTTGCCATGCACATGAAAGTACTACCGCAGGTCACCCAGCTGCAGACCAGACCGTCAGGAATGTCAGAGAAAACTTTTTCTTGCCTAGCCTGACTCATCAAGCAAGAAAGTATGTGCAGCACTATGCGCAATGCAATACATTAAAGGCATGCATAGCGGATGGTGCACAACAACAGCAACCAAGGCTACCCCGGCGGCCCATCGAAACTGTTTTGCTAGATTTGATGGGACCATACCCGAACTCCATGTGAGGGAAACTGTTTATCATCTTAGTGACTGACAACACTTCCTGTTGGGGGAGGCTTATGCAGCCAGCAATGCACGAGTGCAAAGTGTAGTGAAAGTGTTGCAAAACTAATTTTTTATCAGATGGGGCTGCCAAAAAAACCTGTTGATTGACAATGGCACACAGTTCACTGGCACAAAGTGGCATGAGATGTGCACCCAATGGGTGGTGCATTATCTGAAGATGGTGGTGTATCCGCCCTGCATGAACCTCATGGAGCACAGAAATCAAGAGTTAAAGACACAGCCACAGCTCTGTGTGGATGAGCAATACAATACCTGGGCTGACCACTTGCCCGCTGGGCTCTTCACTCTCCGCTGGCATGTTAACACCGCAACCGACATGTCCTGGCGAATGTCCTGCTAGGGAGAAATATCAGGTTACCAGGGGAGAACAACTTCCCAACTGTCAACGCAAGTAGCAGCACAGAGACTAGTGGTGCATGCTAAGGGAGGCATTGGTACAGGCTTAGGGAGCTAAAAATGCAGCAACAAGAGTCCACAGCAAAGTGGGTAACAAATTTTACTCCCCCCCCCACTAGCACTGAGCGCAGGGCAAGAAGTTTATTTGTGCACGCATATGCAATACACAGCATGCAAAAAATTTTGTGCAGGATTAGCAGCCAAGTAGAGCAGACCACATAAACTTCTGAGGAGCATTGGGACCACCACATATCTGATCAGGGCAGGCAAGAAAACCATCAGAGAACACCATGATGATATGCTGCTGTCGAAGAAGACATCTCTGGAGAAGCAGAGTCGGGTGTACGAGCATCTCATGCCGGGGAAAACCCAGCTGAGCTCCCAGTGCAAGTAGAGCAGGAGGAAGGAGAGTCAGCACCTGTCCTGAGGAGGTCCTTATCGGCGACCGACAAGCCGCCGATGCCAGATGTAAATTTGTTCCCTAGGGGTTATGGTAGCCAAAGTCGAGGTGTGAGTGATGAAGCAGTACTACCAGATACTGCTGCACACGTATCAGGAGTGAGCACTAATGCAGAGAAATATGCAAGCAGACCTGCAAACCCTGTGGTCCATGATGGTGATGCTGCCATTAAGCATCAAGAGGGGGCTGAGGTGGAGGAAGTTGCATCCGCACCCTCCCCAGGAGGGCCATCTACAGTTGTCGAGGCCCCGATGTTGCCTGGCACACTTGCCCCAGGTGGGGAACTTCAGATGTTAAGCACTACAGCGTTCGACAGCGCGGCACCTATGAGCACTATCGCCCAAGTGCTCGCACCCTAACCAACACCAGCACTCGTGCAGGAAGACCCTCTGGTAGATGTCACGATGCCCGCTGTCATAATGCCAACACTTGAAGAGGAGCCAGTATCAGCAGGCCGCATGCATGTACGCTTTACCCAATTGGAGGGGGCGGGATATGTTTACATTGGCTCCACCCCCAGTAGTCACCTGCCTGGGTTACTTTCATTTGCGGCAAGGCTGTGGACAGAGCAACAGCACATGCAGGAGTAGCAGCAGCAAGGGAGACAGTGGGAGAAGTGGGTCGGCCATTTCACTTTGCCTCCAACGATCAAAGCGGCAGCCACAACCACCGAAGGCCTATCCCATGTGGGGGGTGTCCCATCACCCTGCACTGATCAATGCCCAACAAAGCCGCAGCAGTTTTGTCAGCATGAGGGGCATCACAGGAGCCCCTATATGCTATGTCCTAGGCAGAGGGTCAGAGGAGGTACTCCTGTTGTATCTAGGGGCGTACAACTGCAAACGGTCTCACAGGGGTGGGGGACATATTCGATGCTTACCATGTTCCCTTCCAGTAAGACAGTTTGCTTGCCGTACACATCTCAGCTTCGCATCAGGGACCAGCACTCTACTTTGTGCAGTGCAGTAGTGCAACAATGTGCCTTATGGTGCATAATAAGTGCAATGAGTGTGTGTCAGTGCAACGAATGACTAGAGTGGCCTTGTGTAATTATGTGGTGCGATAC
The DNA here is from genome assembly GCA_029891345.1 of Dryococelus australis. NCBI lineage: Eukaryota > Metazoa > Arthropoda > Insecta > Phasmatodea > Phasmatidae > Dryococelus > Dryococelus australis. Next base: position 57,702,539 of record CM057004.1, read on the forward strand.
ACAAGTGGAAATAGGGTAGGTGAAATACCAAAAGGGCTTTACGGCAGATGCTGGACTCAACCCTATATAAATAGGCACTTAAGACATCCCGACAAGAACCCCAGTTAATATTGTTTTGGTTTTGAATATTTATTTTGCAAGTGTTGTGTTCATGGCATATGTTTTCGCCAATATTTCATCTCATCAAGGGCAAGTGTTTTGTTATGTTTAGGATAATCAACATTATTTTTATTATCTGTTATCATTGCAAGCATCACATGTTTACTATAAGTTTTGTGCAAAGTAGGTCAAGAAGTAGTCCCATGTGATGAGCTGTCCACCAACACGGGCAGCATGCCACATGGGAGAAGTTAGACATCACAGACTGTCTCAAGAGTACAGTCATGTATCAGTGTGTCTCGCATCACACACACTGAGGCGGCCAGCATCTTTTGTACCAATAATTTAATTTACAGCAGCAGTTAACTTCATGGAATCTCGTTTGTTTTAGCCACCTGGGAACACTGCCACTCTCCTTCCCCAGTGCTTGAATTGCCTGGGGAAGCATAATTTTCACTTAACCATTTTCGCCGATTTTGCGCCACTTTTCACAGAGTAGCCTTCGTCAGCAGGCAAAGCCCGGTAACATGTGTAAGTTTTTCTCTAGTGGAATGTGTTAATTTACGACGAGTAAATTCATGCCGACCTGAATTTGCGTGTTTTTATTTTGACTTACCTTCGGGTATTTAAGAGTGTGGATCCTTGCCTTGCCCGCCAAAACCTCGAGTCTTTTACCTAAGTGTTGTGCTTATTTCATTGTTCTCAACGTGTTGCATCGTTCTTTATAATCCAGGGGAGTGTGATCAGCCTGAATAGGCCACTGCGCAGTACACAACAAAGTTTGTAAATTGTATAGCAGAGTACTGGTTTTCCTGCCACAAGGATTACTGCCTTGATCACCAGCCGAATGACTATGAGGTCAATGAGAGTCTGCTCTACCAGAACTTCACGGCATCACAGTGACGATGTCTGGCACCTACTGGGTAAAGTCAACATTTTCCTTAAATTCCTTAACCTCAAACCTCATTGACCTTAAAATCTCCTCTCTAACTATCATCACCGCACCAGACGCCATAAAGTTGGTTGGTTGCTTATTTTGATTCTTCATATAAATGCTCTGAACTTTTTAAGCTCCCCCTTCCACCACTCCCATTTATTATGCCAAAGCTTTTGCAATGTATCTGGCTTTACGTTATATTTACGATTTCAATGTCTTAGATCCCCTGATTATATCGGATTCACATTGTTTGCTTATGGCTTTGCCTTCTCCTATTTCCCATAAGGATATGTTTATATGGCTCATACATGGATAGTGTGTTCTTTTGTATAAACTAAATGTTGTTGTCTTCTTTATGTCGGTGATGGGTTATGTAGGGATTCGTGAGAATGCGATAGTGGATAAACTTGAGGAATTGAGTGCTTTACAGGATGTCTCGAAGCCTCTACTTTTATTTTCGGTTTTATATCTGATGTGCTCCATCCCCAGAGATGATAAGCTGTGTTCGTGCTCCGCCTGGTATGGCAGGTTTAAGGCAGGAACTGTTGAAGGTGCCCAGTGCCATGTTCGGTAGAGAATGATGATGATGAGGGTCGTATGACCGATGGTCTACAGCGATCTCTGGATCTGTCTATTTGAGGATAGTCTGGGTCTAATAATTAATTATTAAGTTAATTCTGTAAAAAAGACCCTTTTCTAAGAGACAAAGATTTCGACCACTTCGCACGCCGATGCTAACACTGAAGTTACCCGGCTTGTGGGAGGCAGGCCCCTTAAAACAATACTTTTTAACACTGAAATACATTGTGGAATAAATCTGCATTATGGTGCAGTGCTCGATGATACTCAGGAGAGTATAAGTCAATAAAAGTTGCCCATTAAATATGTGACAGTTTTATTGGCTGAAGGGTACAAACCGATGTCACTCTGCAAATGCATACCCTGATTATGCAGATTCGGCACTCGTGACCTGCCGGTGGCCGTTGCTGTTAAGTAAGGCAAGAACCTTAAAAATTCTTACATACAGAATGTGTACGTGATGTCCTGGAATATTTCCTCAGGCGCAAGTTGGGCCTCCCATCGGCTAAAGTAAGATAAAAAAAAGGTTCATGTTTTACTTTATACAATTGCCTTGAATGAAATCAGCCTATGTTGAATTGTTGAGGGCGTGACTTTGCCCTGTCCTCTGTGGGTTTCGTGCAACCTTCTATGGAATAGCAGGTGGCTTCCCTAGTTAACTACAGTGCAACACTAGGCAAAATCCACTGTTTCGCCTCTCATTAATTAATGCTGCTAGGGAGCCGCCTGTTACTTTACAATTTCTTTGGGAATGTTATTCCCCACATTCACATCCCTCTTGTGGCCACGTAGCACACCGGATTCGGCCACAAGGCCCGCTGACATCGCTCACGTCGGAAAGGTGTAAGGTAAAGCGGCGCCACTTACTCCTGTGTTGCCTCCGATGGCTATTTTTCTGTTGTGACTTCACGGGAAACGCACTTTTAGGCCACATATCAATTTATTACGAGAGTTACCTATTGTAATAAATTAAAAATATGTTTGCCCTCGGCCCACAGGTTGCAGAGCGGCAAGAAATGTTTAGTCACACGTTCTTGTCGATGTGCACTGTTCGGAACCGAAACTTAATGTCGATCGGTCGGGTATTGCTGTTATGGTTGATGCGTTTGCAGTGGAACAAACGACCACATGGGTTACTTGGAAGTCTGGAACACGTCACATCCCATCTCAAATGGGGAAATTTTCTGGTGTTGGAAACAGACTTGGGAAAATTATACTTTGGTTCTAATACTGTATTTGCACATTTATTTCCAACATATTCTCGGCAAGGTTATCAACATCATTGTAGTTCCTATTGTTTAGCAGTCACTTCTTTTCATCTCCTTTCAGGCCAGTGCACCCCAGTCTCATTTGTATAAACTTCATATAGTCCCTAATCCCTCCTGCATCTGCAGTATTCCACTGGCGGCAATCGAAGTTCGTTGTATGCTGCCATTCAGAAGCTTCATGTGAGGTCCTGTATCTTATCCTTCGGTACTTTTTCATGAATAATACCATGCACTGTCTTTCTGCTATCTTTGGTTTCGGTTGTTGGCTGGCTTTGCCTTTAGCTACATTATCTAGGGCTAACACAAAAACAATACTCTATGGTTGTAGATAGATGAACGAATGCACTTGTGCGGTGGCGACTAGTTGTGGAAAACTATCGACAGTTAGCGCTATCGATGGTTATCGATAGTTTGATAATAAACCATAAAAACTATCGATTGTTTTCGATAGTTTTTGCATTTTTGATACTCCAAAATCCAGAATATCAAAAACTAAAACAGCCAATTGCTTGTGGTCATAATCAGGTATAACATTAACAGTAAGTTAAAAATGAAATTTTTATAATTAAATTCACACTCAAAAAGACAATATTGAGAGTGCTAGATTTAACAGACATGAAAATAGTATGAATAATATTAAAAACAAAACCCTTTTATTTAGTTTTGCAACCAAGAATTATGGTTAATGAAGACGAGTCTGTCCACATTTTTTGGCTTTATGTTTGAATGACGTTCAGATATTGCAAGTTCTGTTTTGCTGAAAATCCTTTCCGATGGCACTGATGTTGCTGGTGTGCTTAGAAACTTTTTGGCACATGACCGAAGTGAAGGAAAGTCATTGCCACTTACCTTCTAAAACAGCACTGGATCAACGTCGTCATCGGCATTGTTTCTCTCAAGATACTGATGCAGCATTATGATGCTGTCCACAGTCCCTGAAAGATTTTTCTGTTTTTCTCCTTTCTGCTTTTTCACAATCCAAGAAGAGACGATGTAGGCTTAACAAACTTGTTTGGACTTGCTAATTCAGCTGCTGCTGCTGTTGCTGTTGCTACAGTTTTAAAGGCCATATCGCCCTGGAGCAGTGGCTCTTCAGCCTTGGAATTATCGGATGAGCGATAACCTTCCTTCTGCATACGAGGATCCAAAATTGTGGCGAGGTGGGGTATGGTTCGTTCTTCATACAGAAACAACCTTGTGCGAACTCCTTCTTTCATTGCTTCAAGGAAAAGGTTTCCCTCGTCAGAAGTTGTGTTTTTAGCCATCAAATGATTATGTATACCACATACAATTGGTATTATGAGGGACATGGTGACATAGTCTCCTGAAACCTTGTTGGCAGCTTCATCAAACATATCAAGAATGCATATCATGTCATTCAAAATGGAAGTTTCTTCTAAAGTTAAGCCAAATGGAGCTTTCGGCATTTTTGACATGACAACAGCAACACAGTCATTCATTTCGACTACCCTTTAAATCATTTTTAAAGCACTGTTCCAACGGGTAGGGGCCTCTTGAAGTAATTTCAGTGGAGTCTTGTTTTTTTTTCTTTTGCTCACGGACTAATTTTTGCATCGCCAGACTGCTGCTTTTGAAATAGGCAACCAGAGTCTTGTATTTAACAAGTAACATAAATTCCTTGAATTTTCAATTCATCTTGAACCACTAAATTCAAAGTGTGTGCAGAACATGGGTGGCGATGCACTTTCAATAACTGGCAAGCTTTTATCATAGATGCAGCATTGTCTGGGACAATGCAGCACACTTTTTTTCTCCAGATTCCAGTCTTTAGAGATATTTGACACTTGTGCTGCAATATTTTCGGCAGTATGGCTGTGGGTCATTGTGTTTGTGGACAAAACCACATTTCTTATCTTAAAATCGTCATCAGCAAAGTGGCACATCACTGTTAAAAAGCTGCCCCCTTCTCTCGACGACCATAGGTCACATGTAAATGAAACATAGCTGACTTTTTCCAACATTATTAAGAGCGTAGTTTTGCACTCCTCATAAATATGAGGAAGAAGCTTGCTTCTCATAGTCGTTTTGCTGGGAAGTTCATATTTTGCATCCAGTGACTTTAGAAATGCTCTAAAGCCTTTGTCCTCGAAATGCTAAATGGCTGAAAATCACAATCCACCATAACAGCTAAATTTTTGTCAGTTCTATTTTCCGGTGGCTTTCGGGATGGTAAAGGTCCTGCCTCTTGAAAAACGATGCTATGGTTACTGTTGGTGTACTTACAGAAGATGATGACGAGCAAGGATACTCTCCATCTTCATCTTTTTGTTGTGGTTTTCGATACACTCATCACATTGTAGGAAGAAAGAATTCAATAACTAATAAAGTAATATGCACATTATTTTAAATGCCAAGAAAAACGAACACCATTTTTATTTTTACCACACATTTACATTTTTCCTTTTTTTCTTCTCACAACTAACTTAACAAAACAAAACTTCTCAATTTAAATAGAACAGAAATAAAATTTCTACGTGAAGGATAAGGAAAATACATCAAATATTCCTACACTCCCCCTATTTTTTTCTTTTCATGTCACCTACAAGGAATTGCAATCACTAGATACACAATCCAATCAGACTGCAAAATCTCTGAACCTTACTGCTCAGTAAATTCTTGGTAAATAAATCTACAGCATTTCTGTCTGATGCAACACAAACAAAATCAATCATTTGTTTTTCTGATAGTTCCCTACAAATGTGATACATGATATCAGTGTGTTTGGATCTCTCACTGACACTATCACTCTTACTTAGTTTAATTGCTGCTGCATGTCAGCATTGATTTTACAGGATGTACTTATGAGCACTTCCTTTCCAAGTTCTGAAAGAAAATCTATCACCCAGATCACATCACAAGAGACCTCAGCCATAGCTGTGTACTCCGGATCCATCGTCGATCTGACTACACAGCTCTGCTTTCTACTGTACCATGACATTGCTCCCCCTGCTATTATGATTACATAGCCGCTTACAGACTTTATCGAGTCAGAATCCCCTCCCCAGTCTGCATCACAAAATACCTGTACAAATTATTCATGACCCTTAAAAACATAGTTTTAAGTCATTAGTTCTACACAAATATCTTATAATATGTTTGACCTCTTTCCAATCCTCGACCTTAGGATTCTGAGATTTTTGACTGACCTTGCTTACTGCGAATGCAATGTCTAGCCTAGTATTGTTTGACAATTGTAACAAACTACCTACTGCACTTCGATAAACGGTGGCACTAAGTTCCTGTTCGTCGTCTTCAGCTGCTGTATATCTAGAAGGTAAGAACTGTTTTACTAGGCTTGAATTCGGTCATACAGAAGTCATTGATTACTTTCTGTATGCACACCTTTTGACTTAACATGACCCCCCCCCCTCCTTCCATTTGCTCTACCTTGATAAACAGTACATTCCTGGCTATCTCTAAATCTTTGATTTCTAACTTACTTACTAAATTATTTCTCACAGACTTCACTTCTTCTCCCGACCCTATCACAATAATATCATCATCATACAACCCTACGATACAATTACCCTTTACATAAATGCATGGCTCTTTAATACATTTCTTGAAATCTAGCCTTCTCGATACATCGTCAACACAAATATTCCAATCCTTACCAGAGTTGTGAAAACCATAAATGCTTTTCTTTAATTTACAGACATAGTTGCGTGCATCACACTCTCCAAACATTTCTGGTAGTACCATGCATATGGTGCAATTAATATTGCTATTCAAATAGGTATTTGTCACGTCAAGATGTTCCACAATCCAACCCTTTTCTACTGCTATACCCATGAGAAGCCTCATTGACTTTCTTTCTATCACAAGATTGAATGTGTCCTTATAAACAAAATTCATCAGTTTCTTGAAGCCTGAGTTACCAACATAACCTTATACTTCTGAATTTTATCCTCACTATCATGTTTCAATGAGAACACCCATTTAGAACCAATCACTTTCACATTTTCTGGTCGTTCAACAATTTCCCAAATATCCTTTCTTTTCATCTAATTCATTTATACTTTCATGGCTTCTATTCACTTATCAGACTCTAAGCTCAACAGAGCTTCACCAACCATCATGGGTTCTGTCACTTTCTCCTGTCCTATTTCTTTTACATTTACTACCCTACAACATGCACAAGTATTTTCTGTCCTATGTATAGCTGAACACCTCAGATTAGGTATTCGTTCCTCTACATTTAGCTCAATTTGTCTAACTAGTGATTCAACCCCCAATATCCCCTCATTGACCTCGTTTCCTTGTCCTACACCTTCCATTTCAAATCCTATTTCTACTTCTGGACCCTCTACTAATGTTATGATAAAATATGTCTCCTCTCCTTTGGACTCTAGCACATTTACTTTGGGTACGTCTTTAACTTGCTCCTTTCCCTCTAATGGGAATTTCTCCTCTTCAAATAATATGCTCCTCGTTATGATTATTTTTTCCCTTTCAAGACTCCACAGCCTATAGCCATATTTTGTTCCTGCTTCATACCCAATCATAACACATGATTCTGCCTTAGAATCTAACTTATTTCTGTTCAACCTTACTGCCCATGCTTGGCATCCAAATATTTTCAATTTAGCAACCTCTTCCTCACCTAACTACCTGTTGAACCACAACTCGTAAGGAATTTGAAAATTTATAGCAGATGATGGACACCTATTTCTTACATGAACTGCAGTCATAACTGTTTATCCCCAAATTTCCTTTGGTATGCCAGATTGAATCAATAGACACCTAACTGCACCAAATATGGTCCTGTTTTGCCTTTATGCTAATCCATTTTGTTGTGGAGTGTATGGTACAATCCTTCTGTGTGTAATGCCTGACCTTTGTAATTCCTCTTGAAGGCTACTGCAAGTGTACTATGTCCCATTGTCTGACTGTATCTCCCCAATACACACACCATGTAACTTTTCTGCATTTGCTTGATAACTACAGAATATATATAGTACCACATTCTTAGTTTTTACACAAATAGCCACATTATACCTGGAATACTCATCAATCATGGTTACAACATATTGTGCTTACCCTCGAGAAGATGGATTGATTTTTCCCACATCTGTGTGCACATCAAGTGATTTCTCCGCCTTACATTCACAATATTTTGGAACCCCTTTGTTACACAATTTACCCTGAATACACATTGAGCAAGTTTCCATCCCTGGGTTTTTCTTTAACTCTAATACAGGTAGTTTAATTAAAGCTTCAGAGTGTGCATGGCCATGCCTCTCATGCCACAATTTAACCTCGCCAATGCAGAAATATGCCATGCTACTGCTATTTACAGTAAGTTTTTGCTCTGTCACATCATTACATTTAGTCCTACTCACAATTGCATTCTCATTTCTACCCTCTGTTTGTACTACATACACATCATTTCTCCTGTTGGCAGTAAACAATGATTCCTTTCTATTCTTATCCAATAAAACAGCCTTTTCACCTACAAAACCTACCTTGAATCCTTTGCTGGTCAACTTCCCTACTGAAACCAAATTTGTTCCTAGATTAGGTACATACAACACATCTGTAAAGGTAATCGTCTAGCCAGTTTCCATCCTTACAATTACTTTACCTATACATTTAACAAGTAGCTTACTGTAGTCTCCAATTTCCACACCCCCTACTACATTCCTTGATATATTTGTAAACATTTCTTCTGATGGATACATATGATGCAAAACACACGAGTTTAATAACCAATGTCTATTCTTTCCACTTTCTACTGACACTTTCATACTCATAGCTTTATCTACTACGTGTAGCACTTCAGAATTCACAAATTTACCACTAGCATTTACTGATTTTCTCTCTTGTGATGGTACTTCCTTTCTTGGTTCTCTGCATACCTTCGAGTGATGCCCAAGCTTCCCGCAGTTGAAGCACCTTGATGCATTGCAGCAGTATTTGGATGTGCATTGTTTCCCACAGCTGTAGTAGTTGTACTGTCGCCCTTCTTCTTTCTTACCATGCGTGCGCCATTCATCTTCTTTCTTGGCATGATGTTTCTGCTGCACAACCAATGCCTGAGCTTCATCCAGCTCATGTTTGGATATGCTGGCCTCCATTTAACTTAACTGAATTTTCTTCCTTCTTTCTTCAGTTAGAAGCCTCGTTTTCAATTCAGAACAGCGACAGTTTCATCATTTCAGCTTCTAGAGAAGTTACACACACTGCATATTCTTCTGTGAGGTTTCCAATAATCATTCCTGCAACTGGTCGCTCAGTGAACTCGTATCCAGCCCTGGTTGTTTTCTTCCACAATTGGTTAATTTTGGCAAAGTATTCTTGTACACTCATGTCTTTAGGCTTAACGAAATGAGTCAGCTTGGCACCATTCACAAGTCCTTCATCACTGTACAGCTCATCTAATGTCTTCCATGCTTTATTCGCCGAATCAATTTCTTCAATATCACCCTCAAAGTTTTCTCCTACATATTTAAAAATAATAGCCAATGCTATCACATTATTTCTTGCTTGTCTTCTTGTTTCTGTTTGGGGCAAAACAAATCCAAGTGTGTCCTCGTATCCAATAACTGCTTCCTCGACGTCTTTCAATAATAACTCTTGTTTTACTTTTAGTGCCCACGAGAAATAGTTGTTTACTGTAAGCTTCACTACATTTCTATTACATGTCTCTTCCCCTGTCAATGATCCTGCCATAATTCCTCTTATACTAGCTGGGTTTTTCTTTTGCAACCGTGACTCGTTTCTCTTTCGAATTACTTGCCAATATTCCATTTACGTTTATTTATTTCTTCTGGAACATCCCGAACCCATAACCTGTTCAATAAAATGTATAAACATGTAATTTACTGTAATGATTACAGCCTACAGTTAAATAAATAACCATCTAAACACACAAGTAAACTTTATTTATTTAAATTAACATCTTGTCGACTGCAGGTTCATTATAGAATGGTATACCAAGAACAAAATGAAGGGAATACATGTAAGGAATTGGTCAAATTGTCTTTATTGAGTCACGCCAGAAATTGCATGGAGTGAGTTTGAGAAACCACGGAGATTGGAAATCATGAAGGCTACATTCAGTAGCTAAAAAATATGAGAACTGATTTGGTTGTAGGCCTACATTCTTGTATTGATAAACAGCTGATTTTTTGTTTGTCACTGCAAACTCTGCTGACTTGGGGAGAAAAAAATTGTAAGAAATGAATTCCATAAACTCCTACACTAAAATAGCAAATTGACATTTAGAAAAATACGTATCTACAATTTTATAAAAGTGCCTGTACCTCTAACGAGTCCGCAACTTACAGGTTAGACCTTAAATTCATAGCACGTTAGTGATCGCAACAGCGCTTGCAAAAATTAAACATACTGCAATTGTTAATTTACGAAAAACAGATAACATATACCATATACACACAATTGTGCGATATCTTTCATGAATGTATCAATGGTATATACGAATACACTTAGCATTGGATTCGCATTGCCCAGCTGGTACGCATTTCCATACATTAATATTAGTTTTCGTTGATCGCCGAATAAATAAAAAATAGATTATAGATTTAAGGTGTGTTTACATGCCAAATTTACTTTTTACACACACAAGAATAATACAAATTTAAAGAAAATTCAGAATTAGTTAATTCATATAGCACTTGCAAGGTTGTTCAATTCCAATGCAAACAAAAATTGTCTCACTCCCTCATACCTGCTTCACTTGTAACACACTCGCAGGCGAATTCAATAGCGTATTATATTCGCTTTTAGTATGGTTAAAGTTTTATCATAACTTTGAAAAGCTCATATAGTCATCAGAAAATTATTTCCTGGAATATTTTCAAGGGAAAATATATATGGAATGGGAAGCAAACCAACCAAAACACTGTATACAATATTTCCATTTAAATGTAAATAATTTATAATTTTACATATTTAACGGCGAAATTTATATCTAGTTATCTGAGACAAACACACTAACGCTTTGTGTTTAATATCGTTTAGGTCCAACATGGTTGTATATTAATTTATATATATTTTAATACTCATCAAAATACACGTGAAAGATAGGCCGATACAATGTTTTTGGTTACTGTTGATGAGGTGACCTTTTCTACCCGAAAACAACCATCTTACTTCAACTATAAATTGGCTCCACTTGATAACACTGCACGGTATAGGACATAGCCACCCGCTAGTTACAACTAGTGCTACCTAAGCGCACTCCAGCTGTAGCAGAATTCGGGTGTTAGCCATCCCTTCAATGCAGTCATTTCCACAGTGGAATCAAATCACAGACGAGTTGTCTACAAAATTATTGACATAATCTCTAATTTTTAATTTGGTGTATTGTATGATGCTAAGCAATCAAATTACCAATGCCAGGCTGAAGTACTGTTATAAACAAATGACAAAGGAATCGTTCCGACTAGAAGGTACTAAACACAAATTTTAAATCGCATACGACCAAACTAATAATTAACTATCGAAAACTATCGATTGTCAGTGAAAAACTATCGATAGTATTCGATGGTATGCACTATCGAACGGATCAGTAGGGGCCGGTTTCACTAACACATCTTAAAATTTAAGCGCTACTTAAACACTGAATAAGCTCATCTTAAAATGTTTTAAGCAGCTCTTAGTTTAGGCATCCGATTTCGGATGCCTAAAGGCCAGTCTACAATTGATTTAGTACAAAGATAGCACCAACGATAACACAAAACACACGCACAACTCGAATCTGAAGATGTACAATCAAACAGGAATACGCATAGAATCGACGGATGTTTAAACAAAACGGACGTGAAAATGAAAGAAACGATGCTCGGTAAGTTTCGCGTGCGTGTATTGGTCGCCTTGGAATGAAAAAAATATTGTCGACAGCTGTTTACTTTGCTGCTAGTGTTTAAATTTGTATAAATATAATACGTTATACCATTCATCTTAAGATACATTGCTTGTACGATAACAATCTCAATCAAAATAAACCAATATTTATATGGCGGCAAACTCTCCAAATGCTAGTCAAATTCATTACTTTTGCAGCTATTTTGTTCATCACATGAACTCGGTGGTATCGACGTTCTGATTGGTCACGCATGGCGCACACGCACAGGAATTATAGAATATTGGTGAACTTTCTGTGCATATGTTCTGTGCTTGTGTTATGTGTTATTGTAGGCATCGCCATTCCAAGACTTGCATTCTGCTTTCTGTGCGGTGCTATATTCTGTGCTAAATCAATTGTAGGCTGGTCTTAACTTTTTAAGCTCTGCTTAATCACTAAACAAATTAAAAGAAAAATGGCTCCTACTAAAAAAGTTGTGTGTTGATAACCCCAAATTTGTTATAAAGTATTTAGTTTTATAAATTAAATTGTTTATAAATAAAAATAAGAAATTACATTGTCTAAGTTATTGAGTCTGGCTGCAAGTCTTTATTTGTTGATACAACCTAAGATGATGGTCGAAAACAAAGCTCATGGCAGACTGATGTTTATGTATATTTTGCACGTATTTTAAAGAGGCAAAACCAATATATACTTAGGTAATTGAGTGTAAAGGCAGGATAAAATATGAATTTATTGAGTACGCATACGCTACGGAAGTACCTATTTGAAATAAATGAGAAAAATGTTTGCCTTCAACTATACTGCACGTATGTACGATATGTAGGCATAAAAATAAATGATTACTTTGATAGAATTTGAGACTTACATAATATAATGCATTTACACCTACTTTTACTACATATAACAAATTTGCAGTACAAGTTTGGCACACATTCGACTTTTGTTTTGAATTAGAAAAGTTAACAAGGGCCTAATTACAGATGTCATACAGGTGTGATGTAATAATTATATCTATTCCAATTCGGGCACTGGGCGTTTCTAAATTACACATGAATATCGGCCTTTTTTTTTTCTTTTTGCACACGAATATCGGCAATGTTATTATCAACAAACTATCACAATTTCAGAAAGTTTAATTCTGGTTAGTGATGAAAGCCAAACCAAATATTTAAAACATAGCAGTAATGACGTACGTAAAACATAAAACAGTTCTACTAAAGTAGAAAGATTCGGGATGGCCTTCTAGACTATACTAAATGTAGGCTACTTAAATATATGTACCGAGTCTAAAACATTACTCGAGTAGATAAAATATAAAAGAACATTCTGACTAGTAAAAAACAGCCAACGCCTAATATAGATGATAACTTATGCTGCGTAAATCACACTTCTTGGCACTGATAATTAATAAAAAACGATCATAAAACAGCACAGAATTGCAACACAGCACTTCCACGATGGTAAATCAGCCTCGAAAAATTAAAAACTTAACTATTAAGGTACGAAATTTTAACATAAATTTCGGTACGCGTAATTAATTGAACACATCGAGTACACATATCTCTTTTGAATATGCATTTACATTTGTTTTAATTGACTCTTATTATTTGCCAGGCAAACGAAAAAGCTTTATTAATCGTTTATTATAAAACATATATTAGGTTACAATTTGTAATGCTAATAAAAAAATAAACTTAATATTTAATGGTTGGGGGGAAATGTTTTTTTTCCCCCTTTCGTTGAAATAATTCTCATTGGTTCGTTTAGTCACATGACGATAATACGTCACTACCAACATGAGAATATTTGCAACTTGTTTCTTTAAGCAACGCATAGCTAAGATGCGCTTATAAAACCGAGTTTTATAATAGTGAAACACATCGACATCCTAAGTGCCACTAGGTGTTTTTGGCGGGATATTGTTTATTATAGTAATGTAAAACATTTTTAAAAAATATTAAAAAGTCAAAGCGTATTTGTACACTTGTTTACGATTATATTTTTCATAAAAACAAGCTTCTTTGATAGAAAATGTCAACTTTGAAGTATGATATGCTTAAATATTGGACGAACATAAGTAAAATCATGACAGGCGTGGGCTATTTCCAATTACAATATATGCGTCTAGTCTATTGCTCTCGTTTCCACATGTTCCTTCGTTCAGGAATTACTTAATTGTCTGCAACGAAGGGATGGGTGTGTGGAAGACATTAGAATTCTGCTAAAGCTAGAGCTTAGGTAGCGCTAGACGTTTCTCACTTTTTACTACTTTAAAACCGGATTCACATGTACGCTACCACGCCAAACAGACAGAGCAGGTAGAACCATTGGTTCATAATCTACCTGATTTTCTTGGTAGCCAATTTGCTTTGAATTAGTGATTTATAACGCCAAAATTCTAAAACAAATTATAGATTACAAACTATCGGCTGTCTTGTATCTACTTCAGTTTATTAATTCTATTACAAAGTTACTTATTTATTGATACTACTTTTCAAGAGTTTCTAATTTTTGTTTCACATCCATAAAAATTTAAACTTTAGCGCCACCTTTCGGATAATTTTTAAACTACGTTTATGTAATTTAATGTTGTATAGTTTTAACTTTTTTTATTCACGTATCTCATAAATTCTTACATTTAATTATTCTATACATTTACATCTATACACGTCCATTATATAAGTTTTAGTAGTATCAAATATGTAAACTAGTTGACTTTTGGGAAACATCTGCGAAATCTTCTCTTTCAGCGAGCAGAAAATATCGTAATGAACTCATTGTAACTGTGCTTTTTGCTTGGAAACCAACGATGACTTCTGATTGGCTGTTCTAGTCTTCCGCTGTTCGGCGTACATTTGAATCCGGCATAATTGTATATCTGGTATTTGTTATATCTACGGGATCTCGGTGAAATGTTTTCAAATTTACAGCAAGCGAGAATTATTTTTAAATGGTTGAGATTTTATAATTTCAACTTGGCGATGGCTGCAAATAGAAATCTAGATTTCTTGTTAATTATACAGTTTATGTTTGATGAGCATATACAAATTGCATATGAATTTTTCGAAATGGTTAATGTGTGTAATGAAGTTGCACAAGAGGTCAGTATTTTAGATTTTTATGGGAGTCCAATTTATGCACTGTTAAAGTAAAATCCGTAGCTAAAGAATGTGACAGTGCACAGTGGACTATGCACTGTCACATTCTTTAGCTACGGATTCTTTAGCTACTGTCACATTCTTTAGCAACGCCTTTAGATTTGCTAGGCATCCCTAAAGGCGTTGCCTAGCAACCACGGCATTGGAGAGAGAATCGTTTCTGCCATGTTTACGATTTTATTTAAGTAGGGAGGCATGTATCTGTAGAAATTATTTCTAGAAACAAATCTGTCATGTGATAGAAACAAGATAATTAAGCTATACTTGTTAATATTAATTTTCACCCTTGCATATACGTAGTGTTTGGAAACAAGTTTTTACCCGAAATATTTCAACCCATGTTTGTTTACTTTCATTTTCGTATCACCTGCATTACCAATTCAATTTGCAGTTGATATGTAAAATGTATTTCCCCGGACTACTGCAGGACCACATAATGAAGTAGTTGTAAAAGTTAATTCCTTATGCACATACTGGTACACCATGAGTAAGAATGAATATAAAACAAGCGAAATATTAATTTCTTTAAATATTCTAAGATATATTCAAGCCTCCAATTTCTCACAATTATATGGATGAGGCAAAATTCATTATAACTGTTTCAGCACCTTTAAATAACATACGCAAAAGCCACAGTTTATATTATAATTATTCACAAATATTCTGTAAATGAGGCAAAGAATTCTGAATCACCCATTTATCTATTACGTGATATAAATGAAAAAAATAATTAGGCCTATAAATGGATATTAAAGCAATTCAATAATTCATGTTTAATGTAGTCTCAGCCGCCGACTAGATAAAGATCTTTGATACCACAGGGATCTCCAATAAAATTAACATCTACCCTAAAAAAGATTCCATTTATAAAACAATGTGTGGTCAACCACAGCTTTTAAAAGTACAATCGTGATAAGTGGCAAAAAAGGTTACCCACTGAACCTGCTTTATATTGTTCACAATAAGGCAGGATCACCAAATAATTCTCAAACACGCTTTTAAAAGATGCCCTTTAAAATAGGTAATAAAAGCCACTCTTTAGGAGACTCATAAAACATTTCTCTATTAAGCTCCACCTGAGCTTACATGAACATATCCTCTCAAGCATATATTTTCAAACATACTCGTGAATCAAATAGTCCAGATTATCGCACCAGTGTGAAATACAAATAGGTGTTTAAATTCATTAAAGTGCCCAAGTTTTTATTACAAAAATATTCTGATTACCTAAAGCTCGACTCACGAGTGCACATACAATCTTACCCTAATCACACTTTTCTCTTCATCGATATACGTTTAAAAGCTCGTCACAACTGACTGGAAGTTAATTCTTTTGGTTTTTCAAAATTATGATCCATTTTCGAATTGGTTTCAACAAAGGATGTCAGCATTTTCACAATTTATGCTGGAATGTAAAACAATTAACTGACATTTATTCTTTATTACTAAGGCACCATGTCTGCAAGTATCCAACTTATCAAA
The DNA here is from genome assembly GCA_029891345.1 of Dryococelus australis. Lineage (NCBI taxonomy): Eukaryota > Metazoa > Arthropoda > Insecta > Phasmatodea > Phasmatidae > Dryococelus > Dryococelus australis. Next base: position 57,718,916 of record CM057004.1, read on the forward strand.
AGGGACAACTGCCCTACAGCATTTAAATACTGGTAAAGCAACTTCACAAACTTCACAAATCCTATAAATAGTAGAAAAACATTACCAGGTCTGACCAGCGACAATTTCCACTCAAATTCCTACTTTCAGAACTCTTAACTTGCTATATTTCCGTGGAAATGGTGCTAAATTATTCACTAGTTCCAAACAATGTTTGCACATAACTCAACATTAAATGTTTGGCACTCCCATACTAGCCCGATCAAACAGGGGCATATTAGCCGAAATTTCACACCAGACAGTGGGCGACAAATCATTGCCCAATCAAAGCCACCATTTTCCGACATGGAGTTTCCCCTGCCAATTTCATCACACTCATTAGAGCCAATAAGCAAAAGAGCAAGTAATATTAATATTAAATATTGAAAACTAGAAGTCACCGCAATGATAAACGCTGGCCAGACTGACTCAATGAGTCGAGGCAGTCAAACTTGGAACAGGCCGCAAAATACGACCTCGTTTATTTGCATGCTACAAATGCGCCCTGAAAAAGCACTGAAAATCTGAAGATTACGTGACCCACAATCAATTTCTCTCTGAAAACATTCACGTATTTGATAAGACTAACATTTCCACTTCACCCCAAAATGCAAATGCTGACTGGCCACCCCGACTCACCGGTAAATTGCTGATAAAGCAGATATAATAGCGGTTGAAGTCATGTGCATTCTAAAGCAGTGCGCGTCAACACGAGCTGTTTGCTCGCCAACATCGTAGCCCAGGAACTATCCCCAGACGTCTTATGGTATTAGAAGCGATGTCGTTTGCAGAACCATGGCTAGCCCGATCACCGAAGGAGAGTTCACAACAGTGCGCAGCTCACCAAACCCAAGTTACTTAAGAAGGCAGGGAGGGGAAGTGTCGGGGCTTATATAGACATCATGATGGGGAATGTAGGGAGGGGAGGAGGGCAGCCAAAGGAAAACGAAGGAGAGGAGCAAGTTGGCCGAACAGTGTGATTATCAGCCAGCAGTTGAATGTTTAAAAGTAGCGATCGGCGACATACAACTGTCACTCTGTGATACAAATAAGGAAATTGGTTTCTTTTAGATTGGATGGCTATTGAACCAGCTGATGAATATGGTGTTTGTAACTATCATTTCCAAGATGTAAATTAGGGCAATTACTGCCTACTTGGAAGAGCAATTAAAATTGGGGTTATTACACGTGCGAGATACTGCAGTTTTGACATGTTTTCTTACCATCAACTGTTGCTATGATTTATGATTTTTTAACTAATTTAAACAATGTTTATTTTAAACTGATTTCCCTTGAGCTAAAATTTCTTATGCTTTTTAATTCAAGTAGGCCTATATGAATATTATATATTAAATGAAATATTGTGTTGGACACTTGCCTTTGCAGCAAAGCTCATGTCACAGGATACTAGAATTGAACATACAGACACAGAAAACCAACCAAGAATAGTTGCCAATAGGAATGCCTACATGAAGAATACAGAGAGAACTCTGTAGAAGGAATTCAGTTAGTAAGCAGCAAATTAACAAAATAAACATGAAAATACTAATGATGGACACCACAAAAACAAACACAGATGTTCATGTACCTGTTGACAACTATTCCTGTTTGGTTTTGTGCATTTGCATGTGTAATTCTAGTTTTTTGCAACATAAACATGACGCCAGCTAACAGCCAGCGGCGCAAGAGCCCATGACGGCCCTCACCACGCACATGTCACGTGTCCCGCACGTGCGCAGAGAGGCCAATAATTTTGAACTTTCGTATAAATGTTATCAGTGTCAAATGTGTTATATTGTCTTTGCAGTGTTTAATATGTCTTAAAATGTGTTTATGTTCTGTACTAATTTTAATTGTTTGGTTATAAAATTCTAAGTGCCCACGGCACCGAGATTAAGAACACTTAATATTCCGATATGAACGCCATCATAAAGACACTAAAATAATATTGAAATTCATAGGAACATTACAGAAATGTAAAACAATATTTAATTTTATTTGTGCCTTTTAGTTTTCACTAATAAAATATTTTACTCGGCGTGCATAGCACTTTGCTTATGTAAACCCCATAGGTGGCCATGGTAGGTCCGTGCGACGCTTGTATCTGGCAGTCTGTCGAGGAGAGCTGGTGAGGTAAGACACTGTCACGTACGCACTACAACTTTTGTTCACTGATTAAGGTTTCCATAGTTGATTTAGTTACCGGTTAACCTTTGCTTGCGTACGTTTTTGCCAGACATTTTCCCCAGCATTATGCTTCCGCTTTATTAATTTATTGCGTCCTTGCGGCATTTTTAACTTACTCGAGGAGATGGAACAGAAAGATGTCGGAGAGGCCACGCGACCCGTGCAACTTGAATCAGGCTCCATCCGCCTATGTTTATGGCATTTCATTGTAACTTCTGCATTATTGCTACACACAATTTTAAGGGCTTTACTTTTATGTCTGTATTTGAGGAAATTTTCGTGTTTGAATATTTTACGACATCACGTATAACCACATGGCCGACTGGTGCCAGATCTTTGTATACGCCATCGTTGCATTTGAGAGCTTATTTATGTAACATTGTATGTGCAATAATGTATTTCAGGGTTTTATGTCAATTTTATTCAGGGTTCAATGTATTTTTCACGTAAACTGATGCTTTTTGTACTTGACCACGCTGTCACAGTAATGTTTGATTTTACTGCCATCAGGCATGTTACATGCCTATAACCACTGCATTCGTAAAGAGAATAATTTTCTCGGCAAAAATAATCTTTTGTCTGAATTTAGTTGGCCGTTTCCACGCAGAAATATTGCAATTTCACCTGCAACACGTGGTCCGCTACAAACTTCATCCAGCGACATCCGCGCCATCTAAGCTTGTTTACGCACATGTGTGTGTTTATTGTGAATATTCATCTCGTGTCCCATCTTGTTTCATTTATCATGCAAGGGTTTATGTAATTTTGTAATTATTCCCTTCCTAGCCGGCTCTCTGTATAGGCTGCACCACACCACCCACGTGCTGGAGGGCGAGCACCGACGAGTTTGCGTTAGTGATGCTGAGTAATCACACGTGTTAATATGTATTAAGGGTTTCATTTGTAATTCACAGTGTCCTGTCTTCAGGGAAAAACCATCGGTTTACCCTAGTGGCTGTCGGCTCTCTTCCCTTGTGAAGGCTGTGCTTTCATGCACCTCGGTGAGATCATCCATCTAGGCATGCGCTAGAGTAATTCAGCCTGGGGAGCACCCAAGCGGAATTGGCTAGTCATGACCGAGATAATCATTTCATTGGCATATTGATGTGTATGCAGAATGACAATAAAAGCAAGTCTACAGTGAACTTAATTCTTTATTCAGTAGTGGCAGTGTCCTGGCCACATATGTTTTATTAAGTGTTTATTTCCAGTAATGTTTAGTAAAAAATTTAGTATTGCTTGCGTGTTTATAAGTACCCACGGGTGAGACAGACACACAGAACCCACAGCATCCCTGAGAACCCTGAGTCTCAATAGTGCCGTGATTGGGAAGCACTGCTGGCGCCCAAATTACCAGTTAGTATTTGTGTTTTCGTTCATCTCGTGTCTCACCCAGTGGCATCAAATTCTGCTACAAAAATGTAAATCCAAAACTATTTATTATTTGTTTTATATTGTTATGGCCCCTTGGGGTGGGAGCTATACAAAATATAAGTGGGAAGTGTGCTCAGAAGGATATAACACATAAACCTGTTTAACATCCTATATTTAAAATAGGCCAACATACACGTTTACATTAAGTTAAACAATATTCAATACAATAAGTTAGAACCCACCTTGTGTTACTGTGGGGGAGTTCAATAGTACAAGTTAAATATTATGATTTGCTATTAGTTACATCAGTTACTTCTTTATGTATTTAATCTAAAGAGCCACGTATGAGTTATTATAAAGTCTTTGGTTACTTTCGGAATATCTTCGCCTTAATATTGATATAGAAGGGTGATCATCGTAGCGTTATGGCGGACGGCGAAGCCCCTGTCGTCGTCTCTCCAGCTTGGCTCCTCGGTGGTTGGCTATGGTAAGACAAAGTCCTGCGCTCGATGCCCAGCAGCTGATTTATATGCGGCGCTCATTTTGACAACATTGGCCTGTTGTCATAATGTCTTGCTGCTTGTGACCTTGCCGCAATGTCTTCGCTCGCCATACACTTGGGATGGCATGTTCTGGCAAGCAGTACAGCCAAGGGTAAAGCCAAGGATTGCCCACGCCATTACAATATGTCACTACTGTAGACATGGTGAATAGTCGAAACTGTGAGTGATGATGATGATGCTTAGACTAGACAGTGTTTCTTTTGGTGAGCGCAAGGTCAGGTGTGTGCTCGGGCACTCAATTACTGTGATTGAGTCAGCTTTCTACTAGAGACTAGCACTGGTCGAGTAGGCTAGAGGCTTGGTACGAAGTCTGCCGTGGGCAGTACCTTAATATTTCTTACTACCACCTTAGCTCTCCTGAGGCAGGGCTGACTTACCATGCTACTCACTCACCAATCTCCTGGGTTCCGGTGTAGAGGTAGGCCGGCTGGGGCCAGTAGTTGTCTGGATGGTGCTAGTTGATGAGGTGCCGTATGGAGAGACGTATCTCTGGCTCCAGGCGGCGGCTGCGCTGCACTGCACTGCTTCCAAAGAATGAGTTGGCTATGCCCAACCTGATGTCACTCCCATTGACCTAGGCATGTACTGCAGGATGTGTATCAACACTTAACTTACGTTCCGTTGGTACAAGCAATCAACAGTACCCGTACTAAGTGTAAAGCCCATTAGCAGTTGATGGCGCGAACCTTGTGCTCGTACGGTTCTGCACCTTGGTGCACAAACCTAGAGCGATAGGTCTTCCTACTACTGTCAGGGTGAGTTCCAGCAACAGTGGGGCACTCCAGTCCCAGGAAAATACCGCTGCCAGCACCAGCGGTGCTCCGGTCAGCGATACTATCTGAGGTGGCTGTCTTGCTCCTGATGGAGGTGTTCCTAGTGGTTGGGCCTGTACCTTTATACACCTGGGTGCACAGAACAAGTGACCGTCAAAAGTGGTGTGTGTGTTGACGTACAGATACCTTACAGCGATCTGTAGTCTGACGCCGGCTACAGCCAGTAGCAGTCAGATCATGACGGCACTCACAACTCATGTGACAAGTGGGCAAGCATGTGTGCAAAGAGGACATAACACGGACTTTCCCATAACGGGATTGTTATTGTTTGCAGTGTACTATATGTTTCTCCATTTTATTTCAGTGCTAAAAGTGTTATCAAGTGTTAAAAATGTCTTTTCATAAATATTGCAGAATGTTCTTGTAAAATTCAAAATGTGCCCCGCGCGAAGAAACAGACATTGATATTCAGGCATGAACGCCTTCAAAAGACAATTTTTTGATAATGATATTTCTGATTAAAATTGCTTTAATAATTTTGTATTGAAAATAATTTATGTGCCATTAATTTTTACCTATTAACATTTTCACTCGGCGTGCATAGCAATTCCGCTTGTGTGAACCCCGTAGGCAGCCATGGTAGGTCCGTGGGACCCCTGCCTCTGGGCAGTCATCCGAGGAGAGCTGGTGAGGTAAGACGCTGTCACGTACACACATCATATTTTTGCACTCAGTTAGATTTCCATAGTTCACTTTAGTTTACCGGTTAACCTTTGCTTTGCGTACGTTTTACCAGACATCCCAAGCATAATGCTTCTGCTTAAATAAATCTTTTGCAGCCCTTGTGGCTTTTTGAACGTAAATCGAGGGAAGGAGGAAAGATGTTGGAGAGGCCACGCGGCCCGCGCAACTTTGAATCAAGCGCCATCCGCCTATGTTAAAGGCTTTTGCAGTGTAACTTCGCTTCATTGCCATGGTCAATATTAAGGGTAAATTTGTATGTATGTATGTATGTATTTTTAGGGTTTTGCTATGTTAAATTGTTTTACGGCCACATCATTTGCGACTATGTGGTTAACCGCTGCCAATTCTGCATTTGCATCATCATCGCACTTAAAGTGTTTCTATTTGTAATTTTTCGTGCGATATTAATTTTCTCAGGGTATTACGTATTTGTTCCTTAAAAGGGTTCTTGTAATTTTTGTCATGTTCAATGACCATGCGGTCAATCACACACGTGGATATTTCCATCAGGCACGCTAACAACGCTTGAGTGTTTGAAATGCCATCAGTATAATTGTCCGAAGAGCGCCGTAATTTTGTCCAACAGGATTTACATGAATTTCACTGGAAATATTGCAATTTCACTTTGCACCACGTGGCCCCGCTACGAACTTCATCCAGAGGCATCCATATCATGTAAGAATGCTTTCATGCATCTGCATGTTTATTGTGCCTGTTCATATAGTGTCCCATGTTTTCTTATCAATATTTGTGTAATTTGTATGGTGACATTATTTTCGTTCTAGTCAGCTAAGTGTATAGACCATCACCACACACACCATGTGGTGGGAGCGTGTCCCGATGAGTAAGCGTTAGCAACATCAGTAATCACACGTGTTAGTGTTCATTGTTGTAATTCTCCGTGTCCTGTCCCCAGGAAAAATCTACAGTCCATCCTAGCAGCTGTAGACCCCTTTCCTTGTGGGGGCTGTGTTCTCAAACACCCCGGAGAAAATCATCCATCTAGGAGTGCACTACAGTAATTACAAGCTGGGGAATCACCCAATGGAGGTAGCTAGACACTTCCGAAGTTAACCATTAAATAATTTTCTGGTACAATATGTAAGAGTGGTATAATAAAAGCAGTTCTACTAGTGTACAAAAATATGTTTCTGTTTAGTGTCAGACCAGCAAACTCCCGCCTTTTTTAGTGTTAAATGTTTAGTAATGACCAGTGTTTTGTAAGGACGTTTGGGTGAGACGAACACACAGAACCCACAGCATCGCTGAGAACCCTGAGTCTTGAAATGCGGTGTCTGGGAAGCACCGCTGACGCCCACCTGCAGTAAGTAAAAGTGTATTAGTTCGTCTTGTGTCTCACCCGATGGCGTCAAGTCCTACACTATGGTTTTGTAATGTTTCTACGCCTGGTCACTTGCTTGCTCCATCTAGAAGTAGAGTTCCTGGTATCAGACAGGATTTACCTCTAAACAAACTTACTCTTAGGATAGAATTAAAATGGTATTTATTATAAATAATAAATACTAGTGACTCGTACCTATTATCAAGCAGAGTGAGAATGGAAGTAAGCTACGCCAAACAGGTGGAGGTGACCTGCTCCTACACTAACCAAGTATAGAATGAACTCCACGGCTATGAAAACAACTATGATGCAGTTACTCTAACCTGGGGAGTCTAGACAAGACCTAACAACAGGGGCCACTACCAGAAGGGCAGTGGTTGTAGTTGCCACTTACCAGCAAGGAGCAGCGGCTGTTGATCCAGGAGGGTCAACAGTGGATGTGTGGAGTGTTGTTGAGCGCAGGCATCTGGTGTTGAAGTCTTCGGGAGCTTCCGGACAAAGGGGTGGAAGTCTCTGGTCGTTGGTGGCGGCAGCCACTGGTGGTTGTTGAAGAACTGGAAGCTCTTGGAGAGGACCGTGAGGACCTATATTCAGTAGCGAGCCCTAGCACAGAAGTGTTGAGGCGAGCTACTGGAGAATACCACTGGCGTCTTCAGCAGCGCACTGCCTTATATTGTGTGCTCGGCCGGCCCATGCCTGGGCTGGAGTGGGAGGCGTGATGTCTGCCTTGGTGCGAACAGGGTGGGAGAACTACCCTTGCGCTCGGCTATAGTAGTCAGAATGCACAAGTACTCACAGGGCAGATCTTGTGCAATCTGACTACTTTGTATAATGTAATGAGTAGCCTAGTGGCCTATTTCCACCATTTGACATATAAATAAATTGTAAATATCTGCATATCTATTGTATGTCAAGGTGTTTTTTTATAATATGTAGGGTATTAAATGTAATTTCATTTCTCTTCCATTTTGCTGGATTAGGTGATTTTCTCTTCTTGTTCTTACTTTTACATTTGGTAGAATCACTTGAAATGCTATCATCATGCGATAAATTATCTGTTGACATATTGCTTGACAAGTGGGAAGAATCTCCATCACTTATATTAATAAACATAGTACACAAGATACTTAATTCGCAGGGATTAAAACATTTTTAAATAATGTTATAAACTCTATAAGTATCACAGTTTACAAACACACCACACAGCTACACATGACATCTGACTGAACAATAAAGAACTGGTAACAGTGATACCAAGCCTTTTCTGCAAACAACACTTCCCTTCTTTTCGTGGGACAAACAGGATCTAACGCCAGGAAGTAGATCTGCATTGCTCCAAACACCAAAGGGGGCTATTTGTAAAATTTGTGTTATAAAGGAATGGGGGACAGTTAGATAGTTCTGGCATACTCTAAACAATCAGGCAATTTTTTTTTACATATGAATCAATAGATTTTTTTTTTTTTCTTCCAGAATCCTACTTATGACCTAAACACTGAAGTGTAGTGTTGGATTGTGCACTTGTATGACACCGGAAACACTTGAATACTGGACCATTCATGACATCCACTTCATCATTGCACTCTACTCTCGTGAAACAATATAGAAGGAAAAAGATCCTAGGAATAGGTACAAGCATACAAACTGCATAAATTGAAGATGTTTGTACCTGTGTTAAAAAAAATAATATTGCAGAAAATTAAAGGTAATCTGTCTTTATTATTTTATTTTATTAGTTACCTTATTTCAATTTAAAGTTTATTTAATAGTTCTAACCAACCACAAAAATCCTAATTTAGGCTAAGTGCGTAACTGGAAATAAAACCACATTTTTCCAGCTGTGCTCTGCCAGTCGAATATTGGACTCTTGCTCAAGGGCATTTGTGACCATACAATGTTTTGGTAACAATCAGACAGTTTTAAACACTTAAACATAATTGAAAGTTCCGTTACATTTTGAATGCTGGATTACTGCAAAAGGACATCGGTTACTACATCTGACAATTATATTCCTGCAAAAACTCATTTATTAATATTTAAACCATTTCTTCTTTTGAGAGACATAGCTATCTCACTTTTGCCACTTTCACAGCAATTTAAAATTCTTAATTCTAATCCAACTGTGACTAGTAACTAACTCTTGCTGAACACAATGTTGCATGTCTGCCCACATGAAGAGGTCAGAACATTCACCACATTTGTTCCGTAACGTCTTCCAAACTGAAAGTGACAAATTTATGTCAGTAATGAATCATCACGGGAAAGCACTCTGTATTAATGAAATTTAGAATAACATTATAACGAGTTCCTCTCCCAAACAATTCATCCCCTACCCAAATTAAAATATTTAGTACACACTTATGCATGAACTGGACATTCCTACATTATCCACCATTGACCTGGATTCTCTATTTTCCTCATAGAGATACCGGTCACTGGCCTAACATTTTCCAAACCAATGACACCCTATATTACAAGCTTACACAGCAGTTTTGTATGTGTTCTTTGCTTTTGAATTTGAGTCACACCAAGTACTTTTTTCGTTTTGTTTCAGCAGTCGTTGCAGCCACCATTTTCAGGGTCTCTCCATAGACTGACCTAACTGCTGTGATGAGATCCACAAGATGGTAGCTGCAATGACTGAAGAAACGTCGGAGGGAAAAAATACTTGATGCAGCGGTAAAATCCAAAAGCCAAGAACACAGCGATACACTGTCCATTCTGAAGTTTCATCTATGCTCTGTGCACTCACCACATTATATGTTTTTGCTACAGGATGCCCAAGTTTGAAATTGTGCTGTTCTGGAATTTTACACATAGCACTATGACAGGTTCTGTGACCCTTGCAGCTATAATGCAAATGGCATGAAGTGTCTCTATTGTTATTACTTTTAGTGGATGCAATTTGTTGTTTTATTGGTTTTGTACAACAGGAGGCCAGGGAACTTGAATGTAGACAGTGAGAATTTTGGTTATTTATTTACAAACATCATAGTGTGCATATGTTTCTGCTAATTTTGATCTCTATATTAAGAAATGTTATTTAATCCATAAAAGGAAACTTATCTCATTTGGTTAAAACTGCAACGGTTTATCATTTACTTCCTTTAAACCATCTACCACTTACAAGACATCCTGAATCAAGAATTTCTTAACTTAAACCCAATATTACTTCAAATTTAGTATTGCTTTTTAATATTATGTATGTAGGTTATTAAATGTTGTCAGAGAAATGACGTACACAACATAACTTAACCTCACTCTAAAAGACAAACCAAAATATTTTCCTTCATAAGATTTGAATTTGTGACCATCTGGTTGGTATGAAAGCTTTCTAATTGTTCAACTATCTGAAGGTAATTTTAAGCACAAGAGAAACATGACATAATACTGAATAGGTATCTATGTAATACCCAGCTGTTAATGCACGTGCATTTTTTCATGTTGGCAGCATATCTCCAAAGCAAAGATGTGAACATTGTGATAGTAGAGTGGGATCAGCTGGCTGGCAATATGTATACCAAGTCCAAGAAGGATTTGAAGTTGGTTGGGTCTCGTGTGGCCAAGCTTGCAGATTTACTAATCGACGCGGGTCAGGATCCTGCCAAGATGCACATTGCAGGCCACAGCCTGGGAGGACACATGTCTGGTATTGCTGCCAGCCAAATCACCAAAGGAAAAATCGGCAGAGTTACAGGTAACTTGTTTATGACATTGTATGTATTACTCTTTAACTACAATGAAATCTCTACAGTATGGATTTCATTTTTGAGGAACCAGACATAAAATGTTGCATGCAGACAACTGCAGCATTTGTGCTTGTACCTATATTTTTTTCTTAATGTAAAGGTTGAAGACAGATTAGAGAAGTAGCTAGTTTAACATAGTCAAGCTTAATGCCACTTCAGGTAACAGGACATGCAAAAATAAAAAGACATATTTGTTAAAATCAGTGCTGCACCGATAGCAATACCGCAGTATCTGTATGGGAAAAAAGATATATTTGTTAAAATTAGTGCTGGGCTGATGCCAATACCACAGTATTGGAAGTATCCGTTTGGGAAGTATCCGACAAAATAAATTCAGGTACTCTGCACCGATACCGCAGTTTACCTATGCTTTGCTATAACACCAGAGGATAAGAAATAGAGTGGTGACATTGGAGTAAGGTAGGCTCAACTGCTGCTGTTTTGAGGCAGTAGTTGTGCTTTTCTTATTCCAAGAACTAAATCGACAGGCTTAATCAACAGGAAAAGGCAGGTAAGACTGCCCTGCTGTGAGATAATCATCTATGGGAAGAGTAAAAAGAGTAACGAAGAGAGAAACAAATGCCGCTCCCACCCCACTGTGGCCGCCTGCTGTGACAGGCACTTTAAGAAAGAACCATTTACAGCCTGTTTTGCGGGCAGCCAAATTACCAGATTTGCAGGGGTCGCACAGCTCAATATTGTCATTTTAGTATTTAAAGTATTTTAAAAGCAATATTAAATTTGATATTAATTACCTGGCAACAGACAGTGCTTCAATTTTACTCTCAGTAAAATAAGAGTGTGCTGAATTTAAAAACTATACATTATTAATAATTATTAATTTCCTGACCATAAACAAAGTTGAATAATGCTGAGAAATGTGGTACACAACCTTTTAGATTTAATATTTTCTATATGATAAGTTTAAAACATAAATTGTTTAAGTTACCTTGACCTAAGATTAAAAATATATTACTAAAGTATTCTTTGAGTGCTGCTTTTACTCCAATTTTGAAGAACTTACGTGAAATTAATTTACCGGATTATTTTGTACTGACACCGGCTAACAGCCAGTGGCGCTAAAGCCCATGATGGAGCTCACCACGTACGTGTCACGTGTCCTGCACATGCGCAAAGAGGCCAATAATTTTGAACTTTCATATAAATGTTATTTTTCAGTGTAAAATGTGCTCTATTGTATTTGTCATAAATTGTCTTAAAGTGTTTGTTACTATTTTGAAATTGTTTGGTTATAAAATTCAATGGCACCGAGATTAAGAACACTTAATATTCCGGCATGAACGCAGTCATAAAGAGACACTAAAACCATATGAAAATTCATAAGAAAATTATAAAAATTTAAAACAATATTAAATTTAATTTGTACCATTTCATTTTCAATAATAAAATATTTTACTCGGCGTGCATAGCACTTCCGCTTTTGTGAACCCCGTAGGCGGCCATGGTAGGTCCATGCGACACTTGTCTCTGGACAGTCTGTCGAGGAGAGCTGGCAAGGTAAGACACTTGTCACGTACGCACTACAACTTTTGTTCACTGATTTAGGTTTCCATAGTTTATTTAGTTTACCGGTTAACCTTTGCTTGCGTACGTTTTTGCCAGACATTTTCCCCAGCATTATGCTTCTGCTTTATTAATTTATTGCGCCCTTGTGGCATTTTTAACTTAATCGAGGAGAAGGAGGAAAAATATGTGAGAGAGGTCATGCAACCCGCGCAACTTGAATCATCCGCCTATGTTTATGGCATTTCATTATAACTTCTGCATTATTGCTACACACAATTTTAATAGCTTTGTTTTTATGTATGTATTTGAGGGTAATTTTCATGTTTGAATATTTTACGGCAACATCACGTATAACCGCGTAGCTGGCAAATGCCAAGTCTTTGTATGTGCCATCGTTGCGTTTGAGAGCTTATTTATGTAACATTGTATGTGGAATATTTTATTTCAGGGTTTTATGTCAATTTTGTTCAGGGTTCAATATATTTTTCATTTAAATTGATGCTTTTTGTACTTGACCACGCGGTCATGTTAGTGTTTGATTTTACCGCCATCAGGCATGTTACATGCCTGTAACCACTTCAATCGTAAAGAGAATAATTTTCTCAGCGAGAATAATCTTTTGTCTGACTTTATTTGCCGTTTCCGCGCAGGAATATTGCAATTTCACCTGCACCACGTGGTCCGCTATGAACTTCATCCAGCGGTATCTGTGCCATCCAAACTTGTTTACACACGTGTGTGGGTTTGTTATGAGTATTCATTTCGTGTCCCATCTTGTTTCATGTATTAATTGAGGGTTTATGTAATTAGTGTACGCTGCAATTATTCCCGTCCTAGTCGGCTCTGTGTCTAGGCCGTCACCACACTACCTACGTACTGGAGGGTGAGCCCCAATGAGTTTGCGTTAGTAATGCAGAGTAATCACATGTGTTAATAAGTATTAAGGGTTTCAGTTGTAATTCACAGTGTCCTGTCTTCAAGGAAAAGCCGTCAGTCCACCCTAGTAGCTATCGGCCCTCTTCCCTTGTGAAGGCTGTGCTTTCACACACCTAGGTGAGATCACCCATCTAAGCGTGTGCTAGAGTAATTGCGGGCTGGAGAGCACCCAAGCGGAATTGGCTAGTCATGACTAAGCTAATCATAATTTCATTGGCACTTTGATGTGTATGCATAACAACAATAAAACAAGTCTACAGTGAACTTAACTCTGTTATTCAGTAGTGACAGTGTCCTAGCCACATATATTTTATTAAGTGTTCATTTCAAGTGATGTTTAGTAAAAAGTCAAGTATTGCCAACGTGTTTGTAAGTACCCAAGGGTGAGACTGGACACACAGTACCCACAGTATCCCTGAGAACCCTGAGTCTCAATAGCACTCAAATTACCAGTAAGTATTTGTATCTTCGTTCGCCTCGTGTCTCACCCGACTGCATCAGTGTGTTTACTTAAAGCATAAAATAGGACATAGCGTGACACTGACTTTACACAGATTTCCATCAGCTTTCCAAAATACGTTTAGTGCTAGTATAAGTCTTTCAGTTCATTGTTTTGGGTTCTTGGCTGCATACAATATATTTTAGTAATAAATCGAGAAAGTATTCAAATCTCTTCTAATGTGGGTATCGGTATTGAGTATTGGCTCACAATAATTGGTATCGGTAGGATAGGCAAAATGTGGTATCGCCCCAGTCCTAATTAAAAATTTTCTGGGTATACTTAGTGTAATTTTTATTTGAAATACTTTGTAGTAGTTGACTGATTGTAATATGTGACTTTTGCACATTTTGGAAAGAAAGCTATTACTTAAATTTCTTTTTTTATGAGCTAATTATGTGCAGATATGGTTTCTTGTATATAGGTCTGAAAATAAAGACTACTTGAATAAACTATTGATATCTGGAGTATCTGTGTAACCAGTATTGGTAACTGTGAGTATCTGCAAAATTTGGTATTGCCCCAACCCTATTAAAAATATTTTCAACACCAAGTTGCTTCTCTATCAGCAGGGTGCTTGGGACAAAAACTACATACTTTTCTGCCTGAAATTGTGAAAGTCTAGCCACACTCTTTCTCTGCTGCACTCTAGGGGCATCAAACAAAATGGTGACATTGGAGAAAGAATTACTAAAATTCCTGCCTTTTCAGGCAATGTGTGCACTTATTGTTCCAAGCAACCATTACATATTAATGATATATGACTTGTGACAACAGAGATAGGGAAAGACAAGTTGGGGCTACGTAAAAAGAAGCTTCAGAAAATTCACCAAATGGAGTCTTTTAAAACACTGTTCTCTCTGGAAGTTTCTTGAGATTGCGCAAAGTAGAGGATGGGTATGGAAAAATGATAAGAACAGGAATGTTGCATTGAGGTTATAGTACTGTATATTGGTTAAATAGAATTTGGTGTTGCAATTTTTTTAACTGGCTTTAATTTCTATAGACTATTTCTAGAGTGGTGGGGCATAAACTGCTATGTCCATTTTTCAGGAGAGCACATTAAAGGTTTGATGAGTCATAATAAATAATGATTTAGTTTTAGTAATGTACTTTATTTTCTATACAATATATACTCTATATGCCTGAATCAAAGATAAGATAAGATTTTTATCTTAATTGATTATTTAAAAAGTAAGGGTCTCCTTCAATTCAGATATATAAATTTTTAAGTTACAAATTTTTGTGTCAATATTTATGAATTTTGCATTAAACCATGTGCATAGAGGTTTTTGGCACATGTTTTTTGGAATGAACTGTAGGAAGAAATGGTACAGACATTACTGAGATGCCAGGGGTACAGAAATGTTAATGTAGATTATTGTACTGCAGAAATGGCTGACCATGTGGAAACTTCTGCAAGCAGTTTCTCTAAAAGGAAAAGTTATGACAAACTGTAAGATAATGGTGATTAATTATACTGAAAATACATACAATTTTGCAGCTGCATGGAAAATGGCTTATCTGAAGTTAATGTTGATATAGTTGTTTGCACATAAACTCTAAGTATGGCAGTTTGGTACTGTAACTAAACATTTGCTTACAATTTATATTCTAATTTTATCACTAACTAGCCAGCAATTTTAAAAAATGCAGTGAATAAATATTTTTTCCTGCAAACACTAAGTTGTAATGGGGGATTGTCTTAGATTCAAGGTTGCCTTGAATTCGGATATACCAGATGCTCATGAACAAATGATAAACACCATAGTTAACCCGCTAATGGCAGTGGCAATGTGCAGAGGCAGGTAGGCAATCACAATAACTAGGCTACATTCAGTGCAAAATTACACTTTATTTACACTTTTGGGCTGAAGGCATGGGGACACAGTGTCTGTTTGATGTCTCTGTTCAGTGTCTGTTCAAACTGTCGGCCACACGGCGATGCAGCACTGAACAAATTGCAACACACATGTATAAAGGTTTCTGGCATAATGAGCTCATCCCTAATGTCAAGTGGTGTGGCATACACCATCAATTTTATGTGGCCCACAGCCAGAAGTCAGGTGAGCATGGTGGCCATGCTATGGGGCCTCCACTACCTTCCACCAGTTCGGGAAGTGCATGTTGAGGTACTGGTGAACCACAATGGTGAAATAAGGCGGGTCCCATTCTCACGAGCATCTAAAAGAACTTCTTCCAAGTATTCTGGTAACATGTCCTGCAGGAACTGTAGATACGTAGCACCTCCGAGACTGCGACCGTGCGATACTGGGCGGTGTTATCAGGCACGCAGACCTGTGCACAGGCTGGTTACAATGACACGTGACAAGGTTGCATACCCGCCCCTGCACATTGCCACTGCCATTAGTAGGTTAATTATGGATGTTAAGACTCCTGGTTCTGATGCGTGCCCAAGAGGAGTGGGGGGAAAAAAAAAAAATTATTTAGTGGGACTAGACACATCAAAAAATGACTTAAGACATTTGGGGTTAAAAGTTGTGGTGTCTTTTGTCACATAATGTTTATGTGAGGAAGTGGACATTTTAAGTCACCTTTATAGATATAACTAGTGATGCCAGAATTATGATTTGCATTGGGCACCTTAATATTTAACTGGTGCATGGCCAGTGTATAGAACAGCTCTGGTGGCCTGTCTGAGGAGCACAAAGTCTAGAACCGCTGTCATGGCCCTACAAGCTGGTAGACCCTTGATCACACTATTACCTGGAGGTAGGCTGATCTTTGGTTGGTGTGGTCCTTGCTGGAGACTCTTCGCTTGGTGTGGCGGAGGCTGGTGGGTGCCTTGGGTGCTCGTCGACGGTGAAGCGTTCTCGCTCTGTGGATGACTGCTGACAGCTGACGTTTGATAAGAGTTGACTACAAAACCATGGGTTTGCAATTCCCAGTGGAGGTTCTTCACCCCCTAAGGAAGGCCTCGACTACGAGATGGGTGGGTCCTTCAAGCTTGACTAAGGGTGGAAAGAGAGGATTCTGCAGTTCGGATAGGTGAGGCCTCTCGATAGGGCGGGCGGTATGAACTCGACCCTGCTCGATGGAAGTGCAAAGTGCAACTTTGGACTGAGGATCACAAAGGAATCTAGTTTTGGGGGCAATAGTTGCCCTTCTTAACCTTCTCTGTTTACTGTTTACCTCCCTTCCAGGTGTAAGGCATGGGAGATTAAGGGTACAACTATGACCTTTTGAAAGTAGAGCCGGTGCCTGCATTTCCCTAATGTGTACTTCTGAGTAATTCGCTATCTCCTAGGCAAGAATGTTTACCTTTTTCTCCTTTTGCCTGGTCCCTTGAGGAGTGGTGGACAGAGCATTAGACTGCTTGAGCTGTTCGACAGGAATACCCAGGTGTGGTATCTACAGGGGGTCAGATGGTTAGAGTTATATCCAGCTCCCTTCCAGCCCCTTAAAGAGTGGTGATGGAGTATGGAACAACCTGATTCACTTATTCACCTGGTGGAGGAGTTTCTAGTGGTATAGACTACCAAATTCTACCAATTTGACAAAGCCAGGTGGCCACTTAGTGGGTGTGTATTTAGCTTAATTCCTGGTGATCTGCCGGCTTCACTTAGTAGGCTGAACTACATAGGAAACAACGGTGCTTACATAAAGAAATCAGAAGAGTGGTGGAATCTGCCGACGTACCAGCGAGCGCAAACCAGATGGCTATTTCCGGCCCTGTACAAGAGCGGTGGAAGTGCAGAGACTTGCGAGCGCGTCGTGGTGGTGGCTGCCTCTGGCCTTGAGGGGAGTGATGGAGGAGCTGAGACTTTTATACTAATCCCGTTCAGGTCTTCGGAGTCTAGGTGTTCAGGTAGTGATAGCCTCAGTTGCAGGGGTTCAAAATTCAAAAGTGCTGAGGCAGCGCTATCATCCCATATCCTGGCCATAGGGTAGAAGTAGAGTGGATGCTTCCTTCTCTCAGCTTGCCATGGAACTAGTATGACCTTGACTGGAGGGAGCAGTGGCTCAGTCAGGTAGTACAATCTTGCGTCTGGAGGTGGTGATGTGACGTTTCTTGGAGAATCTTGGCGAACAGTACAAGCTACGATCACGTGTCTGTAACCACTTCCAACATTGCGCTGGTGTGCCCTGTAGGTACGTGTCCCATCTCGTCAGTACTGTGAGGAGTAATTGACCTGCCCAAAGGTTTGAACATTGCGCTCAAGATGAGGCGAAGTCAAATGTAGAGTGCGCATCTAAGATGCATAAAGCATCATGCATCAGTTCCTTGATGAAATATGCTTCATTTTACTTATCTACCCTACTTTTATGTTTATCATCATTTGTTCATGAACACCTGGTATATGGTGTATATAATACAAATGCGCTTAACTTACAAAATTGTTTATCATACTATATCTACCTACAGAATTGTATAAATCAGTGTATCGTGCCTAGACCAGTGAAATTTTTCACAAATCACTCAAAATGGATATAGCTGTTTTTTGATATAACTTAGACTTGACCATAAGTGATTCATCTAGTTTGGAAACGTAAAAAAAAAAAAAAAATTTATGGGACATCGCTCAAAGCTTATATTTATTAAAATTTCCTTAATATGGTGTGAATTCAAAAGGACAATAGTGCTAAAGAAGTGTGAATGTCTTTCTCTGTTACTACATTTCTCAGCACCTTTGGACACTTACGGTGACAATGTGCGTCACCAGTTAGTTAAGATACAGAATGAAGTTACAATTTTGAGCATGTTGCACAAGAATAACAATTTCAGAATGCCTGAAATTTGTCAATTACAGAATAGGGGTTGCCTTTCCTGTATTAAATTAGATGTTTTACCTTCAAAGTATTTATTGAATTCACAAGGACCACTATTAATAATGAATTCCAAAAATAAAATTAAAAAAATTGTACTGTAACCCACTGTTATTCAATTAGCAGCCCACTGGTGACATAGGGCTTGCTTGACTCGTTAGACTGGCCTGCAAACAAAATATTTTCTCAGCTAATTGTTTCACTATAGTTACCTAATTCATTGTCAACTGTAACTATTAAAAACTTGCAATAAAAGTGTAACTTACATGTATTATTTCACTTGTTATATATTAACATAAATAAACTTGCTGTAAAACTGAGCCACAACTTTGTAATAAGTGAGTGTGGTCCACCAAGCATTGTAATTATTTGTAAGTGACCCAATGGGAGAACTTATTAAGGCAATGATCTTGCATTTCTACAGCTTTTGCGAGAATTAATTTTTTGTACCCTAGTGGGAGCCAATATTGTGAAATCTTCTTACAATTTTGTTACAAATTGTTTTTATTATGCTTGGGTGTGTTCTTCATTTATTCTTTGTTATGTGTTTTACTTGTGATTATCACATGATATATTATTACTAGGTTTTTAAAGACTTGAATCATAACATTTGTTCATAGTGTTGTAGCCTTGCTGCCAGCCATTAATTATCGTTTTTTACAGATGTAATTCTCTGGTACTCCTAAGTCAAGACATCCTTATGTAGTACTTTTTTCTTTTCCTGATTTTATAGATGTAGATGATTGTATTTGCTTGAATAGTTTATGTTTATTGGTTGGGAGGTCCAAAAGAGTGGCAATATAGATATTAAAGGAATCATTTCTTTTCCTGTACCGATATTAGCAGTTATTTTAATGCAATGAGTAAGAAGATGGAAAGATTTTTCCCTTTTTGAGAATTAATTCTCTGGTTTAACTGATGCTGCTAGAAATACATAACAAAAATTAATTGATGTTAAAAAAATTTTAATAGCATATAAAGCATGATTTTCTTACGTTTACTATTGTAAAGAAGGAAGTCATGTTTGCAAACATAATTATCACTAATTGTTTGGGGAAAATGTAACGTAATTTCATTTTACAGCTACATAAACAAACACATTTAAAAAAAGATGGTCAAAACAAAACACTGCACATACTACACAGCCTTCTAAATAACACGGGATCAATGGGTAACAAAACTACGAATTTAGAATGGTGTAATTTCATCCATCCATTCTTCCGTCAAAAGTTAAAGCTTGCCTAGGTTTTGACGGATGTATGTATAGAATCAATGGCCACCTCTGATTGGCTGTTGGTCACGTGATTGACAGATGCAATGGGTTGTAAATCTTGCCTAACATCACCATGTACATACTTTTTATTAATTGAAGAGATAGCACATCTATCACAGAGTATTATTCAAATATTTATACATTAATTTGACATAATGTATTTTAAACCAGAGTTGTTTTGAGCCCACACGAGATTGATAGAAATACTTTAGTGACACAGCAGTGGAATAGGTGACTATGCTGCCATCTGGTGGCCAGTGCACGACTCGCTTTGGACACCACACCCCCATGAAATGTATTGTTTTTCATGTGTGAAATGCATATATGCAAACGAATTCTCAGTTTTAAATTTTCTTTGAGTTCTATAAATATTTTAATGTAATATTTGTTTGTAAAATGATTTTGCTTGCTAATAATTTGGATTCAGCCTACAATGGCCAAGCCTTTTTGAGGCCTGCTTGCTGTTTTTTTTTTGTCCTGACTCTCCTCCCACTTCAGCAGCAAAGCAAAAATAAATGTAATTTTGTATTTATTAAAACTACGCATTGTTCGTGATGGAATC
Source organism: Dryococelus australis (assembly GCA_029891345.1). NCBI lineage: Eukaryota > Metazoa > Arthropoda > Insecta > Phasmatodea > Phasmatidae > Dryococelus > Dryococelus australis. The sequence continues at coordinate 57,739,251 of CM057004.1, forward strand.
ATTTTGCTGCAATTTATATTTATGTTAATGTGATCTTTTGTCATCCATTTGCACTCGGATGCCACGGTTAATTTATAGATAGCCTCTGCGTGTACAAACTACTGTAAACTACACAATCTCACCTTTTTGACGAGCAGATGCCAGTTTTAATTGTGAAGTATTTTATTTTTATGAATGAAAATGTGCTATCTGACAATTTCCCAGAAGTCCTAATAGTTCCAAGTTTCACATATATTCACTGTTAGAAATGTGTGTAAATATTGTACCCGAACACTTTTAATATTAAAATTAATCAGTACTGCATCACTCGACCTCAGCCTGTTAATTAACAGCGTGTGCATGAGTTATTAATAGCAGTGGCACGCGACTGGCGGCAGTTGTTCAATATTTGACTTTGAACTGGTGGTTACCACCCTCAGTAAGTCGGGAGTTGGCTTTATATACCAGCTGCGGATTGCAATTCGAGGCTGGTTTGACTAACCCCAGTTGTACGCCGTTACTCTGCCAGAGTGCACATTGACTATCATTTCAAGCTCTAGCATCTTCGCTGCAACCATAGCTTTGGCTATTACCTACAACCTACAATGTTACTCCGTGGGTCAACCACAGTCACCTCGTAACATCGCCTACAACTGACATTCATGCTGCGCCTAGTGTCACTCAAGTTCGTCACTTTCTATCTACCTTTGACGTCACCATCGCCCTGCCAGCATCCATGTCTACTGAGAGTACTCCTATGATAGTAGTAACTGGTAACCTAGGTCTGGCTCTTCAGGTCTGGTGTGGGTACGGGGTGGTTTTTTCTGTTTTACATTTTTTTTTTTTACTAAAAATACAAATATAAACTACCTGGTGTCTCTCACCAGTCCCTCATCTTTATAAACCTATTGCCCCACTGTCACCCCATTTTGACCTGTCTCCTCACACTCTTACAGGAGTTGGCACAGTCTCACCCTTCAGGTGTTTTCAGCACCTAACCTACCTCTTTATGCTGGAGACCAGGATATGACAATATCCCCGTCTTGTTGGTCACCATCGAGAGGAGTGTTCAGTCGCTGTAGCAGGCTTCAGTGATGTACGTGCCGTGCTGATGATAACCCTGCCCTACTTGTGTACTTGCTGGTAGCCTGCAGTGGAGGTCATCCTATCGCACAACTTGAGAAACTTCCCATGGAATACCAGAGTGCCAGCATTAATACTGCTCACTTCGCTGTCCTGGGAAAGGACACGTGTTGTGTGGGGCACTGCACCATGAGGGACGTCACTGCCTTCCGGGATGCCGCCCGGGATGCAATCCCTTACTGCCCCTTTTATATGCCCTTTCTGCCATGTAGAACTGTGCCAACTGCTATGGAATGCCTGCTATTCTACTTAACTCTCTCTCTCTCTCTCTCTCTGCCACTTGAATGCCTCGTTAGAGGGCTGGGCAATAGAAGGCTGCCAGGCAGACCTCTGCCTTCACTAGGTAATCTGTGGAGTCTGAGCCTAGGCCCAGCAGAGAGCCTGGCTTCTTCAGAAGGGAGCAGTTCAAGCAAACACAGAAGAACCACTACAGTTATCACTGTGACGAGGGCCCATGCTTCCCTACCCTCAGGGGGAGAAACAGTAGATGCCACCAAACTGTATACACACACACACCATGAAGTGGCATTACAGTGCACATTTTATATTGCAGTCAGGGGTGATCATAACCTGTAATGAGGACTGTATTTTTCTTGCCTGCTGCATGTTACTGGATGTTTCTGTCATTTGAAAAAAGGCCCTTTGCATCATTTGGATTTACATTTTTGGTCAGTGGGTGTGGTCACATTTCCTATACACTTAAATTAAACATGTTATGGTATGCTTTGTAGCTATTTTGAACACTTGTGTAACGTTACAAGTGAAAACCTGCAGTGTCCTTAATTTTTGCACACCAATGTATTACACCATAAAATAACAGGGTCACTGCTGAAAGTGTCATTGAGGTGAGTTGTCAACTTGAAGACTGCACATTAGTTCAGTGTCTCGCATGCACGCATGCATGTGTGCCTGGGTCTCTTTGAAAATTTCTGAATTCTGACACCTCATAGACACTAAATACTGTGCATCCTTGAATACAACACACTATACTCGATCATATTTTATAACATTAATTACAATCTAGATGGTTATATCTGTTTCAGCTTTAGATCCTGCAGGTCCAAGCTTCAAGTCCTCTGACTTGGAAAACATGGTAGACTCTTCAGATGCAGTATTCGTGCAGGTGTTACATGTGAATAGTGGGGTTTTATGATACAAGAAGCCCCTGGGTCATACAGACTTGTCAATGATGGACAGAACCAGCCAGGCTGTTCGAGTACAGATTTGGGTAAGGTACTTGATTTCACTAAAAATATACGGACTTGCACTTCAAAATTGAGTCGTAATGCATCATGACACTTATTGCAATCATTGTTTCGTCTTTACTTTTTTTTATAATTTTAATAGTTGGGTGTTAAAAACTGGCTGTGTATGTTAAAACAATTCAAATGGGGTAACACATTAAAGTATTTTAGATGATTGGCTTGTGCAAATTGGTGGCGTAGAAGATAGGGTTATTTTTTCATAGCAACTTCAATTAATTTCCTTTAAGGACTATGACCACTAAAGTTCGTGTGTACATAATGTTGTAAATTCTCATAACATACACTGTATTTTGATACCACAATTTTGGCCATCTGGTCCACAATCATATTTTCCAATACAAAATTACCCTTTTATAAAGTTTTCCCTTATATAAGGCTGAAATTTCTTATGGCCCTTGAGAAATGTTTAACAAGGTTCCACTGTATTCTAAATGATCCGGAAACTCTTAACACAAAAAACAATGCAATTTGATAGGCTAGGGGTATTAATTCTCATTTGTGGAAAATCATACCCACCTTGGAGTAATTGTGTGCATTTCTGCATGTGATTACTCCAATTATACCATTACTTATTGTTATTTATGGTAACCTCAAAAGTGATTTAAAACAAAAGCTTTATTATAGTTAACCTAAATTTGTCACTAAAACAGTTTGTGTATCCAGAAACAACTGATTATAGTAATATGTACAGATGTGCTGTGAACATACTAGATGGCTCTTCTACTTTACAAGAAAAATCACAACTTCTCAAAATCCAGTGTGAAAATACAGACATACATACAGACTGTGACATCTTGACTGTGCACTATTTTGAGATTCGGATGATACGTAGCTTCACTTCACAAGGCTCACATTGTAGTAGTACAACTCCTTGTTTACTTGTTTATTTTGAGGCTGAAGTATTCTCTGTTCATTTTAATGTTGTTTGTATTGCAGAAAAATATAATATTTATTTATTTAAATTTCATTTGTTTATGCCCTCCTGTCCCTAAATAATAACAAATGGTTCTTTACATTTTTTGTTGACATTGTCAGATTCTTTTCAATTAACAAGTAATAGCCTAACTCAGATATACAGGACAGTGTGCAAAACCACGGAAAGACTTTTGATTGTCACAGTGGCTATAAATTACAAATAAGTTTGATATAAGACACTGTTTAATATATACTTTCTCTGTGATGAGAACAATTTCAGCATAGATGTTTCTCTTTGACTTCTTTCTCTGAGGAATTTTTGAAGTAACAATCAGAATGTGACAACACTAGGATTGCTACGGTGTAAAGGAAAAGTTCTAAGCTTAAATCCTTCTTCTTGAAATAGTCATAGCAGGAGATGGACATATGTAAAGGAGCTATGTTTCGACGCCGAGTTTGGCTGATGCCAGAAATGACTGCACCTGAGAGACGACCGGACCTGTGATGCCCAGCTTCCCAGGAGATGTGGGGTGCATTATTTCCCACATGTGAATTGGATTTAGTGATCTCGAAGGATAAGATGGATGGAACTATGTCATCGCGTTGATCTGTCATGTAAGCCCTGTCCATAATGGCTTTGTAGCATCATTGCTGTTTGTCAAGCCATCTCAAGCTTAATCTTTATAAATGTTATGGAAATAAGAACCTCTTGAAGGATTCTATTTTATGTGTAAATCATTTCTCACGAGAAGTTAAAAATTACATAATTGAACAGTTTACCAGAAGTCCCCTGCTAAGTGCAAATTCAAGAATCTCTACTCTATTTATTGCTAGCCTGAGAGACAATTTTAAATGAATGAAATCTGCATCAGTCAATGAATAACCAGTTAACTATTCTAAATTGTTTCCCTCTGTAATCATACATGTGGAAGGTTAAGTGTATTAGAAATGATTTCTTGCTCATCCCACACAATAGTCGAATAGTTTGGCTGACAGCAGCAATTTTATAGTTGAAATTAATGTGTTGTAATTTTAAAGTGAATTGTTGTCTTCGTTAAAATATAGTTGTTTGAATTTTAGTGTCTGTGTGATATTTTTTGTAGTGCTGATAAACTGCCTGAATAGTGTCTGAGAGTTATGAAATATTCACTATGAAATGTCTTGTTCATACTATTCAAATATTTGACAGTCACACGTTACTCCAGTGTGATTATCTGAAAACTGCAATTTATTCTTTCCTTCAAATGATTAATGAACCTTCTATCAAGTGTAGTAAACAGCATTTGATTATATTAAAATTTCTTTAATAAATTTTATTCAGCTCGATTGAATATGTAAGTTTTGGATAATTTTCTTTGGAATTTCTTGCTGAGAGAATATAATTTGTGTTGTATGTTTCCACAGCAGTAGTTGTACAACGCAGTTTGTATGAAAGTCCTGAACTTCAGTTTCCCACTTCTCTTCCCTTCTTTTTTACACACTACACACATATTTATTATAACATATAGACTCAACTGGTTAAGATATATGAAACGTATGCTGAGAATACACGTCTAAGTTTTACAACAAAATACACTATAACCCTTTTTTTACACTCCATGATGTTGTATTTTCCAGCATTTTACTTATTTTCCTCCCATTTACATTTTATACTAAATAAATTTCCCCCTTCTTACACTTTCCAGTATGTTGCGACTCTTGTTCCTGATCCCTTGAAACATGTGAAAAAGGAGTTTCACTACAATTGTGCTTTGTTTACATTTTGTTTTAATTCAGTGGTTTTTGTGAATTTTTTTATCCAGACCGTAAATACTATTCCTGCAATCAAATTGATCTAAATTTGTAAAATCTTGCTGTTCTGCTTTTCAGGTATTTGCAACCATATGCGAGTAGTAGTTCTGTTTGAACAGTCGGTCATTGATGGAAAATCCTTCCTGGCACACAAATGTCCAACCTGGAAAAAATTTATCAGTGGAATGTGCAATGAAAATCCTACGGCGTATATGGGAGAATCTTGCAGCATGAGGTTAGTAAATTGTATTATTTTCTGCAATGCTATACTGGTACGAAAAATAGTGTTTACAGTAGAAACTGGTATGTATTTGGGCTTGCAGCTTAATATTTTTTTTATAATATTTATAATTTGCATGTTGTAATTGTAACTTCCTGGAAGGAGGAAGTAGTATTTCAAACAATGTATGACCAATAGCTTGGATTTAACAAATTGATTATTGACCAAATATGTAAAGAATGTACATATAGCCAAACGCAGGATCTATGGATAGATTATGAAATGTTTACAAGGTAGAGTAAACCCACTGAAATACATAACAACTGTTTCTATATACCTGATAAACTATTAAAATTAGAGGTGTCAATTTGTCAATATATATTTTAGTACTTGAACTATTAATCATTGACTGTAATTTGGAAACTAGTCCAGTAGTTTATAAACCGTTACATCTCTCACCAGTTAAATTCTGTAGGTTTAGCTTGAAACTGATGTATGTTAGGGCAGTACAGTAGTATTTTTTAATCATGTGCCTAATCAGATCCTGGCAAGTGCAGGATAATGGCTTGATTACTGGGATTATATTGTCCATTTCATATAAGTGGGGTAAAATCTGACGGTCAATGTGATCAACCTACACTCTATGTAAACAGTAAATGCTCTCGTTCATACAGTGTTGTATCAGCTGATGAATTGCTGTGGGATCTGTGTTATTAAGTTGGCTATTTTTATGATGGCTTTGGTAGAAAATAGTAGTCAGAACTAAAAGTTGTAATTTAAAATTTTAATTATACTTACAACATTTATGGTTTAAATTATGTTTTTAAAGCAATATTACATTTTCTTGGCTATTAGTGACTGGACTTTAAAAACATGTTTAGCATTTATGACAAAGTATGTCGACATGTACGAACAGTAAACGTTTCCAGCCAATGGCTAGCCATGTTTACATCTCCAATTTTCAGCCCGGTAAACGGCCGTTGGCGCGTACTTTTTTCTCATGGTGTTTATTATATGAATATCTTGTTGGTGTTGTCGGAGTATTTAATTGGTAATTAATTATTTTGTATGAGCTCTTTTCAAGCATAGTTGGTTGTAGGTACCGTTGTGCGATTTCTTGAGTGAAATGTAACATTATCGGCACGTGTTACCGAATCCTTTCCGCCATTTTCCTTACCGCCTTCCAAGATGAATTGATACAAATATAATTTACATATCTAGTTTAAGTTTGTTTGTATCAGGAAAAGTGTGCAGTGTTGATTTTTCTGAGTGATTCTGCGAATAAATTATTTAATGCAAGTGACAGACATACGTGATTTTAGTGAAGTAAACTTGGCAAGGATTGCCATTTAAAAAGTGTTCAGAGGTTGCAAATTTTACAAACAGTAAATTTACATGTTTTAAAAATGTATTTGTAAATTGTTAACACAAATATTGAAATGCACTTGGCCTGAAAAAGGTGCACTTTCCAAACTTGTAGTGAGTGGATAATATTTGTTTATTTGTCTGTATCGTAAATTCGAGTGTAAGGTTAACTTTGGTCAAAGTGTGTGCGTGTATGTATTGCTGCATCTGTACGAATACGAACAGCGAAGTATGTATCGCATTTTGTTTTTTCATTAAAGTTAAAATTTTTGAAGTGAAATAATTTAATGTTATTTCCATACGAGCAAAATTTTCCATTGCTCCATCCAAACAATATGCAACCTACAATGCCACACACTCATAAGAACATCAAAAGGTCATCTCACGAAACATGTAAAACAAACACCCCCTTAGCAAACGTAATTTTCTTCAGTGACAAAACAGCTGCTATGAAAGGATATATTGTGGCAGTGCTACTTTTCTAGAACTGTCAAAATTTACCCCATTTTCATGAAATGGACAATACAGAGAAAAGCAGTGCAAAGTACTTTGTGGTGATGACCTGATTGTGACGTGTACACAGTTGACCTAATTTAGAAAAGTGTTCCTTGTGATTTTAGATTTTGTTGTAGAAGTTCGTTGCGGTACATACGGATTGTTAAGATGTATGAATCTTAGTGACTCTGGATTTTATTTGCATAGGTTGTAATGTCACAGCCGCCAGAATAATGACTGTAAATCACAGCTCAGTTTTGTTCAATCTGTAGAGACATAAAACTTAGGTGCCATATTGAAATAAAATGAATTTCATTCTCAGATTAGTTACTTTATTTTATTTTAAATACCAATTATCCAGTTACATGCTTCCAGTATTCCAGTAATACAGAGTAATGAACGGTCAGATCAAGACAAAACTGAACATCGCCGTAATAGTTCAATTATTTATTGACGCCACTCCAAAACTCACCGTGCGAGAGAAATTTAAGAATGCTGGAAGGAAGTTCGTTCCCTCCAGACACCCATATTGACCTCCCACCTGTGGAAATAATTTAGTAGAAAAGAGTTAATAGGTCAAAAGTACTTTACAAACAAAAGAATTTGAGGTTGTGGGTTCCTGCTGGTGTGGCCTAAGTTGATTTGTGGCCATTTGCTAGCGAGCCATAGGCATTCAGTGCTCACCTTGTCACGTGCCTCCCCCCACTCGCGCACCTGTGTGCCAAAAACGTGACCAAATAAGCTCATACTATGGCCCAATATCCCTTTTTGTCATATCAAAGTGCATCGTAGTACAACTTATCGAACTTCTAGAACCTTCTCAAAGGAAAAACTGTACATGAGAGTAGTAAAAGCTTTTATCTCCACGTGCTGACACAACCTCAACTGCGACTTCAGAAAAAGCCAGCACATTTCAGATATACACTCGAACATGGCCAACCCTTAAATACTGATAAAATATTACACTCATTGCCAAAAAAAAGAGAAAAAAAAACTTAATGTCCTATTTAATTATTATAATAAACTGCATAATTTCATCCCCCCCCCCCCCTCAAATTTGGGAGAGATTTTGAAGAAACATATCACAAATCAAAACCTACCTTGAATGTGGCTATTCAGCAAATGACTGCAACTCTGTTTTTTACAAACAACTTGGTGTCTGACATCTTTGGAGTTATTGAGCACCATGAGGTGTTTACAGACTCCCCGAAGTCTGGTCTAAGTTTCTCTACGTAAGCCCCGGCTAGTTCTCTTGCCTCAGGGTGTTACTGGCCTGGTTCAGCCTAATTATTTTCAAAACTATGGTGGACGCCCCATGTTGGGTGCCAAAAAGCACCTCCCTTGACGCGTGACAGACCCGACTGATTGGCGGCTCATGTCCCCGGGTGACTTGTTCAACGCTAGGGGAGTCCCATCTTTGGGTAGATCATCTCTTGGCACTGGTACCTGACCAGAATATAATACTGGCCTAGTAGGCCACCAACTTGGCATGAAGTCCGGTTCTGACAATATAAATCTGCATGGTGCAGGCTTAGGGTGTGGGATGGAGTTCAAGCGAGTGGTACGGTGTGTCTGGTTTGTGGGTGGTTTTGCTAGTGTTGGTCCTTTGGCCCTGGTTGTGCTTGACTGGAGCATGGGGTGTGCATGTGAGGTACTGGGGTTTTCCACCGGCGTTGAGCCCTCTCCGAACAGGATCTCCTGCACCACTGGATAGTATCCTTCCGCTATACAGGTGGGTGGTTCAAACAATGCTGTAGGAGTGACAGATGGTACTCGTATGGTGAGTCGTTGCAGCAAAGCAGTTTGTTCACGTGGACTCAGTAACCAGAACCCACTGGGAAGGATGCCAAGCCCTTGTGGATCTTTAGAGGTAGCCCTCGCCTTCTTAGCTTTCTTCTGAACACTTCTGAACTTCTTCTGGCTCTAAACTAGGATTGGACCTGCAGGGGTCAGGCAGTCAACCTGTTGGAGTGCAAGTGTAGGTGTGGATTGCTACTGCCAACTTCGCACCTCACTCTTAACTTCCCCACTGGAGGTGTGGAAGTCTCGAGCTGCAGTGTGTTGGTTGCAGGAACTGCACTGTGTTGTCCCAGTAGGGTTGGTCGCCCCTACACCGGAGTGTAACCCCACTCGGCATCGTGAAGTGTGCAATGAGAGAAGTTCACCCCAATCAGCAAGCCAGTCCCATCAGGGGCGTGCCTAGTGTCATGGCTCTACAGTTCTTCCCACCTGGGTGCAAGGAATGGGTGCCCTTCCAATAGTGATGAGGTGAGTGTCCCTAGGTCACTGGTCTCCCCAGGCCCAAAAATGTTTCCCTCCTCGGCATCACTGAGAGTGCGGTGAGGCGGGGACGACTTCAAGCTGGCAAGCCACCTTCCATGGGGTGGTATCGTAGTGTCGTGGTTCTACCGTTCACTGTACTGGGCAGAGAATGGGTGGCATTCCAAAGATTTTTGATCTGTTGTCAGTGTGGCTTTGGAAAGAGCAAACCCAGTCCCCATCAGATTTGATGATGGTGAGGGGTAGGAGGTCAGAGTGATACTCGAGAAGTTAGGCAAGATCAATGTTTATTTTGTAGTAAAGGAAAATAAATAAAAATGGTGGAAGTACTATCTCATTTCCACTCGGGCTTGGCGGAAGGAAAACACTGTAGCGTAAACAGGGGAAGGCCCCTGTAAAAGCTAAGGGAGTAGGCAGTTACTGGTGCGTGTGAACTTCAGTTTACTCCTCTGGGCTAACTCTACTCTCGGTTTTCCATAAGGGAGTGAACGTGTATCAGTGTGCTGAGTTGATGATGCCGCTGGTATTTCCTTAATAGATGGCTGGAGAGGATCTTCGGCCCCGTGAGGTAGCGGTGAAGTGTTCTTGATTGGTGCTGGCCTTGGTGTGCTTGTGTGATGAGAACCCAGGGGAGGAGTCAAAAGACTGATCAAGTACTGAAGCAGAACTAATGGCCCAGAGGCTGGGGCGCATCTCGGTTCTAAACCATATTTCAAATGTTTTAATGCATACGTGCGTAACTGTGAAAAATGTGCGTCAAGTATTAAATAGTAATAAAAGACACGGAACCTCCTTAAGACTACAGCATTTGTTAGCTTTCTAAAGATTTTGCACCTAAAAAAATATGTATTATTTGCACCTAAAAAATTATATGTTGTTTGCGCTAGCGGCGGCAGGTAAAGTGAACAGCCAGAGCGATGAGCTTGCGGTGTGCTGTTCAGGTTTCATAAGATGGCCGTTATAATATTGGCACACTGGCATTTAGTTAGAACAGCAACACTAAATCAATATGAGCGCGAGCAGATGATTGGTTGAACATACTTGAAAGAGTCTGCGGCGTGCTGTTTATTTTTCTCAAGATGGCCGTTATAATAGGGACACTGGCAGTTAGTTAGAACAGCAGCACTGGATTAATATGAGCGTGAGCAGATTATTGGTTGAAAATACATGGAACATTTAACAGCGTGCATTTTGTTTCGTCAAAACTTTCTTGGTCCCTGTGTGGCTCAGGTTTTGTATTGCTAAAAGTTTAAAGTTTTTAAATTGCTGGTTTTACTGTATTTTTAAGTGCGGAGTTAAATTTTCTAATAATGTTTACATAGACACCGACATATTTATTACCTTTTGGTCTTGCGGGATGTTTTGAAATGTACATAGTCTAAATATTTTTGTTTTTCCTACTAAGCCACCATGTTGAAAACAGTTGCATTGCCATTACAGGTGTTTACACGCACCTTTTTATGTTTAGGTGCACTGTAAAATAAAAACAATGAGCAGTAATACTAATGACTGCCCGTTATTTCTTTATTTTGTTCCTCTAATTATTTCAACTGACAACAAAGAGGAAGTAGCCTGCAATAGGACACAACATATAAGTACAGTAGACCTAATTTTAATGTTAACATGCACGTGTCTTGGCAATTCCTTGCATAATTCACCCACCCTAATATTTTTTGTACAAAAATCCTGTAAAAAAAAGGTGCGAGAATTATGCCAGTAAATATGGTAACACAGTGGTGAGTATGGGTTCTCAAGATACCACTGAACATTTGGTCAGTGTGGCTTGCAGGCATGGGTGACAAACTATAATGATTCCAACTATACTTTTGTGAACTGCAGTGCTGTTAGGGTCATATTGCACACCCATCGAGGATGCAGTTACACTTATACTAAATAAAGAATGCCCACGCTGATCCCTTTTACTACCTTTATTTACCATAGTTGCCACATGTTACAGAATGTGCGGGCTACGGTGGTGTAGTAATTAAACCACTCGCCTCCAACTAAGGCGAGCTGGGTTCGATGCCCGACGGGGTCGCTCCCAGATTTTTGCATGTGGGAATTGTCGGGCAATGCCGCTGGTCGGCAGGTTTTCTCTGGGATATCCTGTTCCCCAAACCCCTGCATTTGGGTGCTGCTCCATACTCATCTTGCTTCACCCTCATCAGCTCTAAGACCACGATGTTAAAAGCTGCCCAAATTTCTTCACTCGCTTAAAGAACTGTAAAAAGATTATTGATGCTGCCAATTCATGCAGATTAATTAAAAAATCCGGCATTGGCAGGTACCATACGTCTAAATACATGTGGCCGGCTGAGCGCACCATGGCTTGAACCAAAAGCTATTTAAATAAGTCTGCAATTTGTGAGTGCATGTATGGTGGCAACATAAAGAGGTTTTAGAATACATTAAAATGGCAGCCAGAAACTAAAGAATCAGTGTGGCAATACAAAATGCAGGCCTCTACAGGATGTAGGTTCATCTCTAAATGCTGCTGCTTTACGACTGGCAATGTGGTAGCCAGAAGGCAACCTTTCCAGATATCCTTCTTACTGTTACACAAAACATCAATATCCTGACAAAACTAAAAGTGTGTGTAGTTCTAATTCTTTTGCATAAAATAGTTCAAACAAGAATAACCACTTTGTTACTTTAAAAATACTGCTAAAATAAAAACATTTTGAAATGTTTTGGCTTGGGGGCCAAGAGTATGTGACTTAGTTGTTTAGATGGGTTCGAGAGTATGTGATGTCACATGATGCTCAGATGCCTGGGTACCACTCGGTGATGTCATGTTTTTACTACACACTTACTGACCACTGCCTTCCTTTGCTGGTTTCCTACACTGCTCCCATGTCTTTGCTCACACACCAGCATACAATCTTACGGTGTCCCCAAAGCACTGCTGGGTAGCCACCAAGACTTTCAAAAAGTGAGGGGGTGGATGAGGCACGACAACAATGCATTTGCGTTGCCATCACTGCTGAAAAAAAATTATTTATTTATTTTATGGATTTGTTTTACATGTGTGATGATGAGTCCTGAGTTGTTATTCTTTGCATGATGTAAATATTGTAATTTAGATCATGATGACTTCACTGGGTGTGAATTTTCTGTATATTGCACCCTAATCCAGTTTTGTGATATGTGATTGTTTGGTACTTGTAGAAAGATGTAACGTATGGTGCAGCTTTCTAATATTTCTTTTTTCCTCGCAGGACCTTGTTTGCTGCTGTGTATTAACATGTATTAGTGTCACTTGTTACCATGAATCATTCAGCTCATTTGAGGTCCTCTCCAAAATCTCCCTCTACATTAGCTGGTTAGCTTTGCAGTAGTTACTAATAAATTGTGCTTTTAGTTGTATACAAATCAGCTGATAGTTCATTGTGTTATTACTTAATTTAATCAATTTACTGTTACAGCACCCGAGGAGTACATTACCTTAAGACAGGTTCAGTTCCACCTTACATTCTATAGAATTATGAGGGTTGTTGAGCTTCTGGATGTGTGCGTATGTGAATACTGGATAAAGAAATATCATGTAAATTATTTAGCAAATAAACCAATATCACTGTCTTATTACTGTCTCTAAGTGAGGATTCGACTGCATTAAAGGCCAGACATAAATGGAAGTCACCTAAGGTAGATACTTTCGAAAAAATTGGTCAAGAACAGGCACAAGTTGTAAGCTGTAAACTTGTACTTGTCACAATTTAACATCTTTGACATGAAACTATTTGTTGTTGTTGTACACATGGGAATGTTCAATCTTTCATCTATATTTTTCATAAATGTTATTGAAGTAAAAACAAAAGTCAAAATTTAATTTGTCTATTATGATAGGGATGGGTCATATCCTTGTTTTTGGTCTAATCTGAATCTGATGTTGTGACTTTAAAATAGTTTTTCTAAAGTGGGAATATATTGCAACACAAGTTAAATAGTAGCGACCTTAAAAAAAATGACACGGAACTTACCAAAGCAGTAGCACTGCTGTATATAAGTAGACCCCTACCGAAAATGCTATTTCATAATACAGTACCCTGCAAGTATCACAGAAGCCTCGGAAAAAATATACAAAATAGGAAGACATAAAATTATTAACTAAGCTTGACGCATGCCCGGTTATAGACTGTTTGGCACGATTGTTGTGGTTTTAGTGCGCTAGACCAAGTGCGCGTTTTGTATGGACATGCGGTGAAAAATATACGTAGCACATTGAGTAGGAGCAGTCGGGATTGCTCGTAACCTTAGTGAGGCGGCGTGGTTCTGTTCCGCCTGTCTTTCCTTTGTAGGAGGGGCTACGGTATTCCGCTGCTTGGCAGCTAGGTGAGCAATCTTTTGTTCCCTATGCCATCGGCCATACCTTATCTTATAAGGCATAGAGTTCGGTTCGCCGCTGAACAAAACACATTGTGCGCTATGGATGAGAAACTATTTCCTATAATATTTCCTATAAGTGGCTACTGGACAACACGTCCAGTAGCCACTTGATAGCACAAGCTCAGTGTCACCGGTTAACCCCCCACTGTAGCGGGCAGATCAGAGACGTTGAGCCATGGTTCTACTGGATGTGATATTCAGCCAAGGTCAAGCCGCAATACCCAAGTCAATACCTCCTCCAACACCTGGGTGCTCTGGTAGGAGATAATAACCTAGGTTTGCTGTCTCTCCCTGGTTGAAAGTATTCCTAATGTTTGTGGCTCCTCTGTTCCTTTCCTCCAGCACCTCGGTGCTTGGGGTAGTACGAAGCAACAGGTGGCCATCTAATGGATGTGTTACCAGACTGGAGGTCTCCAGAAGGGGGTCCTCAGTCAAGTTAGTTTGGTTTTAAAACGTACCCAGTTTCTGTTGGCAGTGCACAGTGCAAATTATTCCTAGCTGGCGAAGTAAATGTTACTCTAGAAATAAAAATGTATGGATAGAGAACAAAACTGTATTTATTGAGGACTCATAAACGCAGTGACCCGTGCTATCTCCTATTAAGCAGACGGAGTACTGAAGGTAACCTACGTTAGCTAGGTGTAAGCGACCTGGTCCTAGGCTAGAGAGAAAGATTGAACTAGAAAACTGAATATTTAACTACTGAACTAAAACTGTCTAATTGCAGGTGTCTAGAAAAGAGAAAAAGAAGTTCCTTTGCGATAGTAGCAAGGTATATTCTTGTTCGATGGTTGCCACGAAGGCTACTGAATACTCTACGTTCGCTGGAGACCCTAGCACTAAGGAGTGCTTGGGGTTTTCTCTAGAGAAGAAATACAAATGACTTTGGAGCCCGCCACGCATGGACTTTAGTCAGAAGTGTAGGTTGCTGCGGTGGGGTGCGGGGAAGGCATGTGACGTCCTTCTGCCGTGAGGCTAGCATGGGAGGTGAGAACCCTCATGTCAGCGCTCTGCTTTGTGGATCTTCGGTGGCACTCGGCCGCGCCCCAAAGTGGCTGACAGCTTTTTGGCAATCAGCATGGGGGGTGGAGGGAGGCGCCCGCTGGTTGTACAATCTTGAAACCACGTGTTCAGCCACCCGGTAGATTAAAGCAGCGTGCAAAATCCGTATATTGGTTTGCGGTATTTACTGTCACGTAGGCTGAAGTAAGGGTATACTTGACGTGATGAGGGATGAGTTGTAATCATATTTAATAGTGGTATAAGCGGCACGCATCAAGCTTGTGTTAACTGAATTTTATGTGCAGAAAAGTTGCACACATATTTATAAAACAACATACCTTGCTAAAAGTCATGGAACAACAACTTTAAATCAAAACTATGGACTTATAGAAAATCACATTCAATAACTGCATGAAACCACAAATTTAAAGCAGAACTATAGACTCATCGATGAACACATTAAAGCCAAATTAAAGATTGAAATATTACGCTAAAACACACTAAAAGATGAACAGGAAAAAAAACCTTTCAGTAAGGCTACTTTTAATGGAAGTGTTCGTACTTTCGGTAACGATTGCCAAGTGGCCGGTAAAATAAATAAATACGATGACAAAAGCATTCATGTGTTATTAATATATTACTTGGTGAAAACAAAAATAAAAGAAGTCATTCATGCATATCTTTGATAATTTTAAAAACATGTTTACATAAAACCTAACAAAAAAATCATTTGGTAATACTGTAGATATACGAATCTATGGAGTGTACTATGTGCCTTCGCTGAATAAACGTGCAGCCAGCACCTAGTGGCAATGGAAATTTTTTTTCATATATAGTTCTGTAATTTTTTTCTGTTTGTCACATTTGTATACTACCAACGAAATTACATTAATTATGCAACGAAAAGTGAAAAAGGACATAATGCAAATTAAATTAGTTTATTTTAGAAAGTTACAGAGATCAGTTTATTTCCAAAATATAGCAATACACCATAGAAGTAGATGCTCATTTACAAAATCGCTTGGGCAGTGTACATTCGATACATTAATTGTGTTGACTTTCGGATCCTGACTGCATATTGAAACTATTTATTGAATTAGCATCGTAAATATGAAGATTCACGGCGGAAATGTATTTTTTAGCATATTTTTTGTGTGTTTTGTTGTTTTTTGTGAGGTATGAAATTTTTTGCATGAAAATGTGTATTTCTCATTTATTTCGCGCATCACGAAAAACAGGTGTGTCTAGTCACGACTGACTTGATGTTTACAAATGGTGCTCCCATGTTCCGATAATTACACTGTAAGTATACATCTCTTTCCCGTGCTGTAAATACCAAGTTAGTGAAATTTTGTGAAACTTTAATGTTTTTTTAATCTGCTGTGATGAATATGGGGCAATCCAATAAGTTGTTAAAGGCAAGTTAACTTCAATAGCTATGTTGAATTGTCTCGAATCCTCGGATCCTGTGGATTCGACGGATCTTGAATTTTACTGTCCCATCCCTAAAGTTGAGGGTTGGTGAATGGCACAGGAGTCACAATGTGGGCTATTGCAGGGGTGGTAACATTTGATAGTTATAGTCTGGTTGGCATTTGTGGTAGGTTGCAGCTTTGGACGAACCAGTTTGTTGCAGAGGTTAGGTGGCCTTTTGAAGAACAATCTGAGTGGTTTGGAGAGCAGATCTTGTGTTTGTAATGAAGAAGCAAGAATTTTGTCTGAGTTTACTTAGGTCTTCATGATATGGGACCACTAGAGGTATATCATGTGGTGTGCGAGTCCTCCTTGGGGCACCGGCATTATTTCTCGTTACCAACAATGAACCTCTCTTGCAGTCGACGTTTGATGTGTGCAAACATTGTGTAAGCTGGAATGCGTCAATTTAGGTACAGTAGAATCCCGTTGTAGTGAGCACAGCAACTGTGAGAACACAGGTATAAAGTCTTTTTGAGGAACCGTCGAAAAATTGCAAAAATATTCCATGAAAAATTGTAATTTTATGATTTTAAATATGTGCGGCAAGATCTGAAGCAGGCTTGCGGTGGGACTCGTGACCGTGTGAAGCGCGCTTTTGTTGTCTGCCGTAACACCACTCCATTGCGCCGCCTCCCTGATTCCCACAGTCCCTTGTGGCGCTCTCATGTGTCACATTCTTCCGCCTTGCCTCCTAACCACCCCACTCACTCAAACAAAGCGCATTGTTCTATAAATAGAATCCCACCCTTTTTACCTTGGTACCAGTTTTATAAATCTGTTCTGCTTTTCCATAGTCGTTCACGGTCATTGTGCAGACAACTGTGTTTGGTTTCAAACAACTTGGCGTATGTGGGTCGAACACTATCATAAAATGAAAACAAATTTCATTTAAACATAACAGTCCAAGCAATAGCTGGAATCAAATACAACTACATAATAACAGATTTTCACTTTTTTTTTTTTTTTCGTACTGTGGCACACCAATAAAAGATAGGACACAACTACAATGTACTACATTTTATTGCTGTGCTATAAAGAACTTTTAAATAATTTTTATAAAGTTTTCTTGAATTTTTGCTGCTTTTGAGTAAGTCTCGCACCATGCAGGTTTTGTTAGTTGAAAACGTATAACTTTCCAGTGACTGCCTTATTTACTAGCATAATTCTCGCACTGTCACAATTCACGCCCCCGTTTTTATGGTGCCGAATTAGGCGAAAAAACGTTTCCTTCCATATTTCACGCAGCATGTTTCAACGAGGCATGTAATGCTAATGGGGGGGGGGGGGGGCAAGCATTTTGTTTGACCACGCCAGGTCGCATCGCCAGGTCGCATACACTTCAAGGTCACTGGCCCCGTTATCAATTTCTGGTTGCCGCACCCGTGCTGCAAACATGTAAACAAAATCAGTCGCGGAGTTTATTTGTATGCAGGTGGTTTTTTTAATGCAAAGAGAATAATCTACATTTATATTAATTTTTGTTTAGTATGAATGCATAATGGGTAAATATGCCAGTATGCTGCAATTAAACTTCAGGTAATTGCGTGGAGGAACACGGCAATAGAGAAGTGGGCCGAAAATTCATTGGTTCTGAATTTAATGTGCATGTCATGTTTTCCCAATACTGGACCGTTGTTGCTAAGTGAACTGGTCCTGTAACGACGGCAGTGGCGGGCCGCCGCCCGCCAGAATAATTGTGTAGCGGCCGACCGACCGACAGACAGCTGGCCCGACCAAGGATCTAGGGTTGAGAGACAGCGGGAAGCCACACACCCAGCGACGCTGCAGAGGATCTAGGCGCTCACCCAGCTACATGCACAGGGCAATGTTTTCGCTGCTAGCCCCAGCACACGAGTGATTTAATTTTGAATATGTATATTCATATTTATTATCAATAAATAAAGTGCTGTGTTTTTAAAATACATATCCCCTGTGGTTGGCGAGGGATTACATACAGTACACCCCATTTTAATGTTTACATACACATGTCGTCGATTCCTTACATAATTCACACACCCAAATTTTTCTGCGCTAAAATCTTGTAATATAGGTGCGAGAATTATGTCAGTAAATACGGGTATTTGGTTTCAGGCAGTCGTGCGGAGCTGTGACGGGCTAGTTATTGCTTACAGGCAGTGCTTCGGCACCCAGGTAAGTCAAAACGGGAGAGGCTGCGTAGACCGGACAACTGATTGCGGGACAATGATGCGTAGGCCGAACAACTGATTGCCGGCTGAGCGACTATATTTACTGGCACAGTCAGATTTTCCTCTCATTTTCACGCAATCAGTTTTCGTATAACAGGATATTTTTTCCGTTATTGTGGTTTGAACACAATTTAAAAGCAAATTTAGGGCAATTTTTAAGTAGTAGGCCCTACTGGGGATAAAAATCTGTCTAATTCGGAAACAGCGAGGACACTCCTGTAGCGAGGATCGAACCTGGAACCATGACATCTCGCTATAACGGGACTCTACTGTTCACCATGGTGTTCTCTTAGGTTCAGATTTGACTGCTTCAGCATTGGCTTTTCAAAGGGAACTGATTTCCTTTCTTACCAAGGGTGGGTTCAAACTACGGAAATTCATGAGCAATGATAGAGCTCTTCTTGATTGGCTCCCCCTTGAAGATGTTGAGTCACCACAGTCGTTCCCTTGGATCCTGATGCTCAGGTAATTTTCAAGGTCTTGGGGTTGCAGTAGGAATCCAGTATCTGACATATTTGTATACAAAATTCAAGGTAGTTCTGGTAATGCCACTAAACAAACCATCCTTTCTAGAATTGCACATATTTTTGACCCTCCAGGGTGGCTTGGTCCTCTCCTAATGTTCGCTAAACATCTTGTACAAATCCTCTGGCTGAAAACTATTGACTAGGATGCTGATCTCCCCTTTAACCTCTAATCTTGCAGATTGGTGACACTTCAAACAGGAGCTTTCTTGCCTGTCCTAAATTGCTATTCCCTGCTGCATAAAAGGTCCTGATGGGTGTGTGTATGAAGTCCATGGTTTCTCAGACAGTTTTGAGATTGGTTTATACAGCAATGGTTTACTTGCACACCTTGGGTCCTGGTGATAAAATCAGCACTCTGCTGTTAGTTGAGAAGTGGGAAGCAACACCAGTCAAAGTTCATTCATTGCCTCGCTTTGAGCTGTGTGGTGCTCTAATGTTAACACGTTTGCTCAATCTTATGACCTATCAGAAGCATATCTACTTATCATCGATCACTGCTTGGACATATTCCCAATTTGAATTGGCCTGGATCACCGCGCACGTGTGCACACACACTTAAAGATCTTTGTAGTCAATAAGTAAGTTATCGTGTGTACACTACCTTTAGAGTGGAAAGTTAGGAAATAACACAGCAGAAAATCTACATACATAAATACACAACCTAGCTAAGGTCAGAGCTGAGTCACAAGCCCATCGTGTTGGTTTGGAATGATGGCCGGGGCATGTGGTGTCTGCCACGTTGGGGCTGTGGTAGAGAAGGTTTGTTGATGGCTGCTTGGGGAGTTGAACCCTTGACTCTAAGCATTAATGCTAATTGACAACATACTGCAGATCTGCGAATGGTTTGTTTAGTAAAGGAAAAAGTGTACATCGACCATCGTGATGTCAGCATCACAAAGGACATTCAAAGTAATGTCAAATGCTTTCCCTGTGCAAATACGTGGGCATGTAGGTTTGCTTAAAAATATACTAGGGCAAAGTCTTACCTTGGATACTCCTGGGCTCGGAGCTCTAGCTGGTTGAGACTGATGACTTGCAGGTGATAACAAGTAAATAGCGGCCCACGCTGGCTGCGGTGAAGTTGTACCTAGGTAGTAATCCAAGCTAAAGGATGGTACAGATGGGGAGGATATGCAGCGAGAATTGGGTCGTAACCTAATAAGGAACCTTGGTATTGAGTAATTAACCAATGTATTACATGAGGTTTACCAGATATTTGAGTAGGTGGTTCGAATAAGGGTGTTAGGGTGTCTACTTGTTTCTCTACTAATTCTAGAATTACATAAACCAGGTTTTGTACATTGACACTGCATTTATGTATGATACCACCTTTATGGTTGTATGGCATTGGAATGCCGTTAACAAAATATAGGAAATAACTGGTGTATCGCATTCTCCTGCCGTGTAGTGCTGAACAATTTACGTTCCACAAGTTCATACACACTGATGTTCCTACCCAGCTTTGTAAGGCGGTGAGTGGAAAGTACGGTGCGTAAATGAAGCTTGCGAGGTAGTAGTGACAGGTGAAGTTTCACTGTGGGTTCAGTGGTCAGAGCAATCCACTCTCCTCTCCTCCAGCCTTTTACAGCGGAGAGATGGAGTAGGGATGTTCTCGGAGCAATGAATTCCTCATGTGAAAAGTGTTAGCCTGCCTTGATGGCTTTCTTACATGAGGCACTTGATATTCCTTTACGGAATAAGTAATGCTGGCCTGAATAGAATAAAGTAAAATATTGTAATACACAATGCCTTGTGGGCATAGTGAAATTTATTTAACCCTTATTGACAAGATATGAAAGATTTAATTCAATGGTATGAGCTTTTATTAAAAAGTTACTTAAACAATCAGGCCCACAATCCCCTAGAAATATATTTCAAATACACATAAAAAGAAAAGGGCAAATCTATATCAGGAGAAAGCATCTTGAATAAAATAATATTAATTGCATATAAGAATATTACGTTATTGGTAGTAGCCACACTAATTAAATTAAATTTACTTTAGGACGTGTACTGAAGAAACTTAGTTAAAGCAGCATCAGAAGGGTACTGAAGAAGTGTGGTGGCTGTTGGGGGTTTACCAAAAGGAACGTCGTCAGTGGCGGGATCCAAGGAAGGTCACCAAAAAAAGGGAAGGGCTTGACGGTGTTGGCAGACCCTCTGGTTACATCGGCGTCCAGAAGGCCTCGGGAGCTGGGGATCCAGAAGAGTTGGAAGACCCTCTGGACTGCTGGCGGGTTCCCCGGAGCTGCTGGTGGATGTTGAAGTCGAGGACACTCTGGAATCTTGAGGCTACTGATGCAGCGCATAGGGTTCGAGCAGCTAGTGGTCCCTGTTAGATATGCCTTGTGGCCTCTTACAGCGGGAGACGGAGGCTAGTGCTTACCTTTCTAGGGCTGACATCTTCCAGTGGCCTTTTACAGTGGTGGAGGTGTAGCAGACTGCATTAAGGCCAGAAGACCGAAGGGTGAGGGGGAAGCAAGCTCCACCCTCTTGGGGGGTTTGTCGTGTGACGTCATGCATAGGTAACTGGATTCTTGTCTCTGGAGCGCTTGCTGTGAGGTGGTGGTGTTTTCTGTACTGCCCGCACATCTTGGAGGCAGTGAATGCTCCAGCGAGTGGCGCTTTGCTCTACAGCAGCAGGATTGTGAAGTACTGCTACTGTCCTGGAATAGCGGGCGATTCAAACGGTAGCGGAGGGATGACACTGTTTACACTTGTGACGTGTAGCTTCACTTGCAGGAGCGCGTGTTCCTGCATAGTACACTAAGAAAGCTAATTATAATATTATCATTAGACAACAACAACAAATTAAGTTAAACTTATTTATTTCAACATCATCTTTCCATTAAAGTTTAAGTCACTGCACCTATAATAATAATTTATGAATTAAATACATAGATATCAAATAACATATAATAAAATTTTAATGAAATATAAATAATTACCAATAAAATATTCAATATTTTAAGTAAATATTTATTTTAATAGGTAATTAATATAAATACTCCCTTTTTTCATTTAAATGAAAAAAGTAAGGGATTTGATGTATATAAAAGTTTATACAAAATGTTATTTACCTTATAATAAGTTGGTATTATAAAATATAATAATAAATTATTTATATTATAATATTTAAATATCTTTATTCATATAATAATAAATCAATTATATTATATTTATTCTATTAATTATAATATATAAAATAAATAATGTATATATTTATTAAAATCTTTTATCTTTAATTATCTTTTTTCAATTATAAGTTATTATATTAAATTAAGGTATAGATATAATTATAAGATCTTACAATCCATAAGGATTGTTACTTCCAAGATGCAAAAAAAACCGCAAGTAGAGTGCGCTACATAAAGGAGCAGATAGCATCGTGCATCAATATAATAGAACTGTAAGATCCAACGCACCTATCCAGGTGGAAACGTGTGTTGTCTGAAAACAATCCTGCAGATTATGCTTCAATGTGACCTCTTACCTTCTCAGCTGCTAGATCACAGCTTGTGGTTGAGAGGTCCATCGTGGCCAAGAGAGCCAATGAGACATTGGCCTTCAAGGTCACCAGGTGCTGATGATGTGGATCCACCCTTACCTGAACACAAAGCTGTGACGTTGGCAACTGTGACACAAAACCAGGACATAAATCAGTTGGAGAATCGGTTCAGTCATCTGACCAAATTTTTGAGAATCGCAGGGTTTGTTTTAAATTTCATCCACAACTGCCGTACTTCTCTTTCATTGCACTCGAAGGGAAACTTCACACCTTCAGAACTCAATCTGGCCTTAATATTTTCCTTCATTCAAGGCAGATATTTCTGCTCTACAGAAGAATCTTTACACTTCTTGATGTCCTTGGCTTGTAGCCTGTGCTTCTGTCACTGCCCTGTTCTGTGCTGATACACGCCATCGCTAACATGTTCACCACATCCTCTCTATACCTCAATGCTGGAAGTGTGCTGTGCTGCCTGCCAGTAGGCAACCCGCAAGCTACTGACACTCGCCACTTCAATAGGTGGGCCACCACCTTGTCCAAGGCTGTGCTGGTTGGGTGGTACCGCATGGGCATCCTCGACAGGCAGGAGGGTTGGTTACCCCTACACTCTTGCTGCTTCACATGCCCCTTGCTCGCCCCAGCCCTCGAAGCAGTATGTATGCTGCGAACCGGCCATTTGCATGGCAGTTCACTGGGAGTAGGTCCCCAGCCTGAACTCTGTGACAGTTGTCCAGTTGTTCCAAACACATGTCAGTAACCGCAGTCTTGGAGAGTTTACTGGGAGTAAATCTGCAGTGTCTTCGCTGCGTTGTTTGCTAGCCAGCTATTTCAATGGATGGGAGATCAGTGTGTACAGTCGGCCAGAGTTTGCCACACGCCCATGCCGTTAGACAGTATCACGCACCATATGTTACGCTTGGTTCTCGCCCGTCGGGAGTCTGTGCTTGGCATTTTGACATTAGACACACGTGCTCTCAAGTCAGGCAGCTACCGTACCTACTACTAAATTTCATTAGACTTGTGCATGGCTTTGCTGCGACATGAACATCCATATATCAGATCTGGAAGGAAGCTCCTTGTTCTTGTCAGAGTTGAGACCATGGCTGACAGCATGTCATGCCGCTCTTCTGGGCACTCCCCTGGCAAGGGCATACAGAGTCTTTCCTGGCCTCCCAAACCCGAGGAGGGAAGGCTTCAGCTGTGCGCCTGATTTGAGCAGTTACCCCCCCCCCTCCCCCCCCCAAGACATCGCTGGAGAATCAGAGGTGGACTTGTGTTCTCTAGGAAAGTCAGTATCCTCAACATAATGGTGAGACTTGAGCAATTGTGTTGCCCCCTTTACTGTTAGTTGATGGGAA
Organism: Dryococelus australis; assembly: GCA_029891345.1. Taxonomy (NCBI): domain Eukaryota; kingdom Metazoa; phylum Arthropoda; class Insecta; order Phasmatodea; family Phasmatidae; genus Dryococelus; species Dryococelus australis. Next base: position 57,763,168 of record CM057004.1, read on the forward strand.
GGTAAGCGCAAAACTCTATGGTATCAGCACCAGGGGGCATTGCCAGCTTACTGGGAAGACCACGCCATATTAAAGTTCCTGACAACCAAGTACTTTAAACTTTACTGTATTGTACCTGAACATACAGGTTTCAGACAGACCCATTTGCCTGTGTACCTTCAGTGTAAACCACGTTCACCATGCTGGGAGGAAGAAGGCAGCTACGATCGCACTTGCCCAGACAGTGTGTACTGTCGCCAGGGACCAGCCAGAACCAAATCGGCTGCCTAGCTGTTACGGCATCTCTCTGTTTCTGTCTCAGTTTCCAAGGTTTACAACAGCTTCGGAATATACATTAGGATTAAAAATGATCAAGAACTTTATAGATCACCTTTACTTCGATTACAAATATTACAACTTCATACAAACACAAGTGTTATAACATTAGCCAAATATGCTATTCATTTTCTGGCTTAAAGGGAGTGCTTCCCTTCTGCATATGTATATTAATGCATGCCAACATGCGACGCAGAGAGAATACGTGCTCTGCGGATGACTTCGCCCCATCTACGAACCACATGTGCTCAGGGGAGAAATATATAAATGGCAAACCAAATTGTATCGAGCAAGGAAAGCCCATGAGCCTGGGTAGCCAATTACATTATTGTAAATTATGCAGGTAATTACAATTCCCATTGCTCATCCAAATTTATGCATTGCAAAAGGCACCCCCATGAAATAAATAAATGTTATGAGAATTCTAATACTTGTCGCTCAGCTCTGGACGAAGTTCCTACAATCCTTGTGCCGTCACGGCCCGGTCGCCTCCACGCGGGGCAATAAGAAATGAGTGGCACGCCCGCTACCCCAGATAAACCTGCCCCCGTGTGGAAGGCTATGCTCCCCCCCCCCCCCCCTTTTCCTCCTTAAGAATCGCTGATATGAGAAAAATCAGTATAAATAGAGGACTGGCAGCCAGCACCAGCAGAAGTGCCAGGCTTGTCGGCCAAAGAGGACGCGAGCCACCCTGAGTCTGCTTAAGGCTCTCTGCTTCTTTGAGTCTGCCCAAGATGTCCCGCTTACCTTGAGTCTACTAAGACTTAATTCTGTTTAGTCTGACCAAGGACTCTCTGCTCCTACCTAAATCCATCCTACCCGAGTCTGCCCAACGACTCCTCATAAGGCGCATGTCAAGTCTGCGAAGGACTCTCTCTCCCTTCTCCAAGACCTGCATGCCGCAGAAGACCAGCTTGAAAGACGACTATGCTTACTTCAGGTATACCTCGCCTTAACCCAGTCAACTTCCTGTGACTCCGCAGTAACGAGCCGGCGTGTTGTAGAGTACCTACCTGATTAGCTTCCATTTTATTTTAGCCACTGTAAAGTTGCATTGTTATAGATTTTGATAGCCGCTGTAAAGTTGCGTGCTATAGTTTGTGAGAGATTTTTTACTTTATCCCCAGGCTCACCTTCGCCTGAATCAAACCACGTACACGTCAATAATGTAAATCTCTTATTTTAAAGTGTTTAGTTAGCTAGGTTAGCTAAATTATTACTTGTTTGTATTTTTCTGGAATAGCGAACTCCAGGGCGAATCCCCACAATAAACACCATGTCCAATTTAATTATCCCGTATTTTCTCTACTTTGGTATTGTGTAAAAGTGTGTGAACCTAGTGGGCGGATGTATAGTAGAAGTGGAGGTGCGCAAAGCAGATAGTGATGCAGAGAACGTAGCATCTTAGCTCGAACTACGGTAAGTTCTACGTCCGAGGGCGAACCTCGTCTAGCGTGTCATGACCCCGTTCCGCGACCAATCTCCCCTTTCATTCAGGGTGGCTCTCTGTTGAAAATATAAAATTCCAGGGTTTTTCCAGGTTATCTTAAGGATTTTACACACACACTTCAAAAACCAGTTTTGTACAGTGTCCCATCTTTTACAATACAGTGTATATAGAAATACATACAAGTATGCATTAAAAAGACAATATAAATACAATATAACCTCCCTAGACAAAAAAATATTTTATCTACACATTCAGTACTACTTATATAAAGTTCTTTCCTTGAAAAACTGTAATAAATGCTTATCTGCAGGCCAACTGTGCACAGCTTACTATAAACTGCGTGCCTGTCAGCAATGATACGTCCCGTTGTGATTGCAAGCTGGGACAGGCATAAGTTGGGCTATTTCCATGCATCGCCGACTATTGACTGCGGTTCCTACTTCCTTTAATCCCCACATGCGAGTGGAATGATTGTCGGGCACGTGTGTGTGTGCGTGCGCACACGTTCAGATTTGCATAGGCCATGTAACAGTGCTACGTTAATGACAATTTTTAGGCTTTTGATTTTGGATTTCGACTTCTTGCACCGAGTTTGGAACTGAAAGTATCAATTATTGGTTATATTGTATGTGATTTTATTGAATTACGGTATTTTGTCGGCCCTAATTTTTGTTTTCGGTTTTATGCTTAGATTTGACAACTCGCTTACGTTTAGGGGGTTAGACTTTAGACGACTCCTGATAAGACAAAGGGTGCGGTAGCTAGTGTAAAACCGTAACAATTCTGGAGGAATATTAAATAATAAAAGGAAAGAACTGGTGGTGCAGCGCGGCGGCAAATATCTGGACCATCACCCTTCACTCCTATATTAATGGGTGTCTCCATGGTACTGTATGTAAACGATCGTCAATAACTCTTAAAATGAATTTGCACATACCAGTTATGCCACATTCGTAAAAATGTTTATGGCCTGCTAAAAAGCAGCGACACTGGAGCCTAAATTACGTTGCACAGTTTTAACTTTTTTTGGCGATAACAAGAGGCTGTATTTATACATCTAGGATATGATTTATTCTGAATTCAGTTGCTTATTAAAGCATGATTTATCATCTAGTATTTTCATGAGAAACAACTGAAACTAAACATGAAATTCACTAAATTAAACACATCGCGCAAAGTTTGAACTTTTCTAGGCAATAATGACATTGTGTTTATACGTCTTTGTATCACTTTATTCTAAAAACAAACTTGTCCTTATTAAAACAAATTTATATAATGTAAATAAATTTCCCAGTTTACTCAACAGCAACAGAAAATGAACCTAGCACATTGAACATTTTGTTTATAGTAATGAGACTTGTTAATAATACTTCTGGGACATCTTTCGTTTTTAAAATGTCTACATTTTATATTTAATTAGTATATAATTGAGTTAATAGTCGTTTTTACTTCATATACAACTAAATGCGGACTTATTCGGCTTGGTAAAACGTCATGACTTTTATTTGTAATGTAACATTGAGACAAGGATATGGTAAAATACACTTTCACCTGGCCCTGTCATTTTATTCGGAAGACATCTGTGGATTAAATGAAATTAGTAACGTGGGCATCATTTCCGTCTGACTACGATTCCGACAATGAAGGAGAGAAGTATCGTTAGAAGCGACATGGGAGGCATGTGTTGATTGCAGTGAAGCTACAAACAGTCTAGTAGTCACGAGGCGTTGGCGACCCGTAGCTTTCTAGCTTCCTACTGTGCTGGGTGGCAATTAAAGCTGTGCTGTAAACTTCTACAGTTAAATAAAGCTAAGGGTATGTTACATCATTAGTTTAAATGTTTAAATCAAGTGAAACATTTTGGACGATTAACACACACAGCAGTAAAAAATACGAGCGATTGTTAGGCCTACTTACCTTTGCTGCAAGAAGAAATAGTTGCGGTTTGGTTCGAATGTGCAGAAAAGAATGCAGTAACTTGCAAGTTTCTCGAATTATCATCAAGTATTTTTTGATGCAGTTTAAATTTTGCATGGCTTAGAAACGCTGCCCTGTCCATTGTATCTATTTTAAAACTGTTAACACACATTTTGCACAGCACACTGCCTCTATCTTAAGTGTCTTCTGAAGCCCAAGGAAATTCTGAGTCGTAACGAGATTAATGTCTAGTCGACATGATCACTTTATCAAGCAGCAAATTACACACAAACGCTGAAAAATAAATGAGCAGCATGACCTAGATGTTGAAAGAGGTAAGATGAGATATGCCTGCTGACAATGTTCCCCTCCAGTGACATGTCACTCAAGGTGGGAAATTACTATGGTGGGCGGGTGAGAACTGGGCATGGCAAACTACTCTGACTGGAAAAAAAGGTTGCACAATGTTGACAAATGATTGTTCATGTAAAACTATCCCGACCTACCATCACAGTATTCTGCAACAAAACTCTTAACACCCGAAAAAGAGGGCGGGAATTCAGCTACAGATGGACAGAATTCCGGACTTTCCAGGTTTTTCCGGGTCCTTTTCAATTCTATACTTTTTTCCGTTTGGTGGCCACCCTGTTCATTCCCCTCAAAATCACCACCTCACTGGATCACCTTCTTGGTGCACACTGGCCAGGGTACCTGACGGCCGAGTACGAAGACAAGGAAAAATTACTCTCCCTGGAAGATAATACTACTACTAGTGACACTTCAGCTAGGTAACTGGCTAAGACAACTAGCAATGTCAAACTTCAGTCAGGTAAATTAATCCAGGTGTCACACCCAGAAGGTACTGTACTTCTGAAATTCTGCTCAATAAAGCCAGCCTCTGGGAAAGTTGTACAGGTTCGACTCCCAGCTCAACCAGATACAGATTCCACACAGCACCAATTTCGTTCCTACACGAAAACCCACTTGTCCGGTTAAGATCTCCTCTGCAAGAAAGCATACCCTCACCTCCACGACCAACTAATCACCATCTCATTCCATTCACCCAGGACAGCTGGCATCCTGCATATTGGCGACCCTTACAGTAAGGAGATTAGAGCTCCCTGGACAGGCAGCCACATCCATCCGCCTCACTCTGGGGTTTGACTTCTTCAACGCCCGACTTAAGCCTACACACATTGCCTAATATTGTGTACAATCCCATACGGCCACAGCGGTCAAACAAATCCAGTATTATTCGCCATGGTGAGCCAAGCTAGGCTTGGACAGGGCAGTCAACGTCATCCTCCTACCATCTAAAGTAGCAACCTGGAATAGCACACGCGTCTATAGTCCATTCCCCATTGGAACCAACTTTCTCGGAGCCCTACTAAATATCTACTTGCAGGCCAATTTCGTATTCTTCTGCCAAATATAAACAAACATTGCCATGTGACTGCCATGTAGCATCTGTCAAAATCAATGTTTACATGCCATTGTGTGTGTGTACATGTGCTCGTATACTTTTGCTACACCTAAAAATAAACATTGAAATGTGACTTCTGCTTTTATACCTGTCAAATGTGTTGTTTACTGTTTACAACTTTTCAAAGAATTCTGTCATATTCCAAAAACCATCCCGTATGAGTATTCACAGCTTAGGCCTATAACATTATTTAAGTCAGCTTTATGACGTTTTAAAAATGCCTGAATTAGTGCTTACGGTTGGATTACATTAACATATTTGTTTTCATCGACATAACACATTACATGTAATGCAGGTTAATACTTTGCCGTGACTGTGTTAAACACTGTTACAACTGCAGGGTAGTGAACTGTGGTATTTAACTTTTTGTAGTTGATATGTGTTGGGTTATTTCTTTAAAAGGATGGCCTCAGTTCGAATAATGAAGGAATAGCCAGTCCAACGAATAATTTAAGTTCTGCTTAAATTATTCTTATCAATCATCACTTAGTTTATACATCTGTGGGTACTATTTGTTGGTCACAAGTTTTGCACATAAAATAGGGTACATAAAATGTACCCTATAAAAATTAATTTTAGGTTGTTGTTGTTGTTCAGGCTGAGTGATTCACAGCAATATTATTTACCATGTAGTAGACAAGACTAAAATTATATTTAAGGAGAAAAACAAATATAAAAATAGTTTCATTTCCATTTAAATTATTCGTTGGACTGGCTATTCCTTCATTATTCGAACTGAGGCCATCCTTTTAAAGAAATAACCCAACACATATCAACTACAAAAAGTTAAATACCACAGTTCACTACCCTGCAGTTGTAACAGTGTTTAACACAGTCACGGCAAAGTATTAACCTGCATTACATGTAATGTGTTATGTCGATGAAAACAAATATGTTAATGTAATCCAACCGTAAGCACTAATTCAGGCATTTTTAAAACGTCATAAAGCTGACTTAAATAATGTTATAGGCCTAAGCTGTGAATACTCATACGGGATGGTTTTTGGAATATGACAGAATTCTTTGAAAAGTTGTAAACAGTAAACAACACATTTGACAGGTATAAAAGCAGAAGTCACATTTCAATGTTTATTTTTAGGTGTAGCAAAAGTATACGAGCACATGTACACACACACAATGGCATGTAAACATTGATTTTGACAGATGCTACATGGCAGTCACATGGCAATGTTTGTTTATATTTGGCAGAAGAATACGAAATTGGCCTGCAAGTAGATATTTAGTAGGGCTCCGAGAAAGTTGGTTCCAATGGGGAATGGACTATAGACGCGTGTGCTATTCCAGGTTGCTACTTTAGATGGTAGGAGGATGACGTTGACTGCCCTGTCCAAGCCTAGCTTGGCTCACCATGGCGAATAATACTGGATTTGTTTGACCGCTGTGGCCGTATGGGATTGTACACAATATTAGGCAGTGTGTGTAGGCTTAAGTCGGACGTTGAAGAAGTCAAACCCCAGAGTGAGGCGGATGGATGTGGCTGCCTGTCCAGGGAGCTCTAATCTCCTTACTGTAAGGGTCGCCAATATGCAGGATGCCAGCTGTCCTGGGTGAATGGAATGAGATGGTGATTAGTTGGTCGTGGAGGTGAGGGTATGCTTTCTTGCAGAGGAGATCTTAACCGGACAAGTGGGTTTTCGTGTAGGAACGAAATTGGTGCTGTGTGGAATCTGTATCTGGTTGAGCTGGGAGTCGAACCTGTACAACTTTCCCAGAGGCTGGCTTTATTGAGCAGAATTTCAGAAGTACAGTACCTTCTGGGTGTGACACCTGGATTAATTTACCTGACTGAAGTTTGACATTGCTAGTTGTCTTAGCCAGTTACCTAGCTGAAGTGTCACTAGTAGTAGTATTATCTTCCAGGGAGAGTAATTTTTCCTTGTCTTCGTACTCGGCCGTCAGGTACCCTGGCCAGTGTGCACCAAGAAGGTGATCCAGTGAGGTGGTGATTTTGAGGGGAATGAACAGGGTGGCCACCAAACGGAAAAAAGTATAGAATTGAAAAGGACCCGGAGAAAACCTGGAAAGTCCGGAATTCTGTCCATCTGTAGCTGAATTCCCGCCCTCTTTTTCGGGTGTTAAGAGTTTTGTTGCAGAATACTGTGATGGTAGGTCGGGATAGTTTTACATGAACAATCATTTGTCAACATTGTGCAACCTTTTTTTCCAGTCAGAGTAGTTTGCCATGCCCAGTTCTCACCCGCCCACCATAGTAATTTCCCACCTTGAGTGACATGTCACTGGAGGGGAACATTGTCAGCAGGCATATCTCATCTTACCTCTTTCAACATCTAGGTCATGCCGCTCATTTATTTTTCAGCGTTTGTGTGTAATTTGCTGCTTGATAAAGTGATCATGTCGACTAGACATTAATCTCGTTACGACTCAGAATTTCCTTGGGCTTCAGAAGACACTTAAGATAGAGGCAGTGTGCTGTGCAAAATGTGTGTTAACAGTTTTAAAATAGATACAATGGACAGGGCAGCGTTTCTAAGCCATGCAAAATTTAAACTGCATCAAAAAATACTTGATGATAATTCGAGAAACTTGCAAGTTACTGCATTCTTTTCTGCACATTCGAACCAAACCGCAACTATTTCTTCTTGCAGCAAAGGTAAGTAGGCCTAACAATCGCTCGTATTTTTTACTGCTGTGTGTCTTAATCGTCCAAAATGTTTCACTTGATTTAAACATTTAAACTAATGATGTAACATACCCTTAGCTTTATTTAACTGTAGAAGTTTACAGCACAGCTTTAATTGCCACCCAGCACAGTAGGAAGCTAGAAAGCTACGGGTCGCCAACGCCTCGTGACTACTAGACTGTTTGTAGCTTCACTGCAATCAACACATGCCTCCCATGTCGCTTCTAACGATACTTCTCTCCTTCATTGTCGGAATCGTAGTCAGACGGAAATGATGCCCACGTTACTAATTTCATTTAATCCACAGATGTCTTCCGAATAAAATGACAGGGCCAGGTGAAAGTGTATTTTACCATATCCTTGTCTCAATGTTACATTACAAATAAAAGTCATGACGTTTTACCAAGCCGAATAAGTCCGCATTTAGTTGTATATGAAGTAAAAACGACTATTAACTCAATTATATACTAATTAAATATAAAATGTAGACATTTTAAAAACGAAAGATGTCCCAGAAGTATTATTAACAAGTCTCATTACTATAAACAAAATGTTCAATGTGCTAGGTTCATTTTCTGTTGCTGTTGAGTAAACTGGGAAATTTATTTACATTATATAAATTTGTTTTAATAAGGACAAGTTTGTTTTTAGAATAAAGTGATACAAAGACGTATAAACACAATGTCATTATTGCCTAGAAAAGTTCAAACTTTGCGCGATGTGTTTAATTTAGTGAATTTCATGTTTAGTTTCAGTTGTTTCTCATGAAAATACTAGATGATAAATCATGCTTTAATAAGCAACTGAATTCAGAATAAATCATATCCTAGATGTATAAATACAGCCTCTTGTTATCGCCAAAAAAAGTTAAAACTGTGCAACGTAATTTAGGCTCCAGTGTCGCTGCTTTTTAGCAGGCCATAAACATTTTTACGAATGTGGCATAACTGGTATGTGCAAATTCATTTTAAGAGTTATTGACGATCGTTTACATACAGTACCATGGAGACACCCATTAATATAGGAGTGAAGGGTGATGGTCCAGATATTTGCCGCCGCGCTGCACCACCAGTTCTTTCCTTTTATTATTTAATATTCCTCCAGAATTGTTACGGTTTTACACTAGCTACCGCACCCTTTGTCTTATCAGGAGTCGTCTAAAGTCTAACCCCCTAAACGTAAGCGAGTTGTCAAATCTAAGCATAAAACCGAAAACAAAAATTAGGGCCGACAAAATACCGTAATTCAATAAAATCACATACAATATAACCAATAATTGATACTTTCAGTTCCAAACTCGGTGCAAGAAGTCGAAATCCAAAATCAAAAGCCTAAAAATTGTCATTAACGTAGCACTGTTACATGGCCTATGCAAATCTGAACGTGTGCGCACGCACACACACACGTGCCCGACAATCATTCCACTCGCATGTGGGGATTAAAGGAAGTAGGAACCGCAGTCAATAGTCGGCGATGCATGGAAATAGCCCAACTTATGCCTGTCCCAGCTTGCAATCACAACGGGACGTATCATTGCTGACAGGCACGCAGTTTATAGTAAGCTGTGCACAGTTGGCCTGCAGATAAGCATTTATTACAGTTTTTCAAGGAAAGAACTTTATATAAGTAGTACTGAATGTGTAGATAAAATATTTTTTTGTCTAGGGAGGTTATATTGTATTTATATTGTCTTTTTAATGCATACTTGTATGTATTTCTATATACACTGTATTGTAAAAGATGGGACACTGTACAAAACTGGTTTTTGAAGTGTGTGTGTAAAATCCTTAAGATAACCTGGAAAAACCCTGGAATTTTATATTTTCAACAGAGAGCCACCCTGAATGAAAGGGGAGATTGGTCGCGGAACGGGGTCATGACACGCTAGACGAGGTTCGCCCTCGGACGTAGAACTTACCGTAGTTCGAGCTAAGATGCTACGTTCTCTGCATCACTATCTGCTTTGCGCACCTCCACTTCTACTATACATCCGCCCACTAGGTTCACACACTTTTACACAATACCAAAGTAGAGAAAATACGGGATAATTAAATTGGACATGGTGTTTATTGTGGGATTCGCCCTGGAGTTCGCTATTCCAGAAAAATACAAACAAGTAATAATTTAGCTAACCTAGCTAACTAAACACTTTAAAATAAGAGATTTACATTATTGACGTGTACGTGGTTTGATTCAGGCGAAGGTGAGCCTGGGGATAAAGTAAAAAATCTCTCACAAACTATAGCACGCAACTTTACAGCGGCTATCAAAATCTATAACAATGCAACTTTACAGTGGCTAAAATAAAATGGAAGCTAATCAGGTAGGTACTCTACAACACGCCGGCTCGTTACTGCGGAGTCACAGGAAGTTGACTGGGTTAAGGCGAGGTATACCTGAAGTAAGCATAGTCGTCTTTCAAGCTGGTCTTCTGCGGCATGCAGGTCTTGGAGAAGGGAGAGAGAGTCCTTCGCAGACTTGACATGCGCCTTATGAGGAGTCGTTGGGCAGACTCGGGTAGGATGGATTTAGGTAGGAGCAGAGAGTCCTTGGTCAGACTAAACAGAATTAAGTCTTAGTAGACTCAAGGTAAGCGGGACATCTTGGGCAGACTCAAAGAAGCAGAGAGCCTTAAGCAGACTCAGGGTGGCTCGCGTCCTCTTTGGCCGACAAGCCTGGCACTTCTGCTGGTGCTGGCTGCCAGTCCTCTATTTATACTGATTTTTCTCATATCAGCGATTCTTAAGGAGGAAAAGGGGGGGGGGGGGAGCATAGCCTTCCACACGGGGGCAGGTTTATCTGGGGTAGCGGGCGTGCCACTCATTTCTTATTGCCCCGCGTGGATGCGACCGGGCCGTGACGGCACAAGGATTGTAGGAACTTCGTCCAGAGCTGAGCGACAAGTATTAGAATTCTCATAACATTTATTTATTTCATGGGGGTGCCTTTTGCAATGCATAAATTTGGATGAGCAATGGGAATTGTAATTACCTGCATAATTTACAATAATGTAATTGGCTACCCAGGCTCATGGGCTTTCCTTGCTCGATACAATTTGGTTTGCCATTTATATATTTCTCCCCTGAGCACATGTGGTTCGTAGATGGGGCGAAGTCATCCGCAGAGCACGTATTCTCTCTGCGTCGCATGTTGGCATGCATTAATATACATATGCAGAAGGGAAGCACTCCCTTTAAGCCAGAAAATGAATAGCATATTTGGCTAATGTTATAACACTTGTGTTTGTATGAAGTTGTAATATTTGTAATCGAAGTAAAGGTGATCTATAAAGTTCTTGATCATTTTTAATCCTAATGTATATTCCGAAGCTGTTGTAAACCTTGGAAACTGAGACAGAAACAGAGAGATGCCGTAACAGCTAGGCAGCCGATTTGGTTCTGGCTGGTCCCTGGCGACAGTACACACTGTCTGGGCAAGTGCGATCGTAGCTGCCTTCTTCCTCCCAGCATGGTGAACGTGGTTTACACTGAAGGTACACAGGCAAATGGGTCTGTCTGAAACCTGTATGTTCAGGTACAATACAGTAAAGTTTAAAGTACTTGGTTGTCAGGAACTTTAATATGGCGTGGTCTTCCCAGTAAGCTGGCAATGCCCCCTGGTGCTGATACCATAGAGTTTTGCGCTTACCTTCCCATCAACTAACAGTAAAGGGGGCAACACAATTGCTCAAGTCTCACCATTATGTTGAGGATACTGACTTTCCTAGAGAACACAAGTCCACCTCTGATTCTCCAGCGATGTCTTGGGGGGGGAGGGGGGGGGGTGTAACTGCTCAAATCAGGCGCACAGCTGAAGCCTTCCCTCCTCGGGTTTGGGAGGCCAGGAAAGACTCTGTATGCCCTTGCCAGGGGAGTGCCCAGAAGAGCGGCATGACATGCTGGCAGCCATGGTCTCAACTCTGACAAGAACAAGGAGCTTCCTTCCAGATCTGATATATGGATGTTCATGTCGCAGCAAAGCCATGCACAAGTCTAATGAAATTTAGTAGTAGGTACGGTAGCTGCCTGACTTGAGAGCACGTGTGTCTAATGTCAAAATGCCAAGCACAGACTCCCGACCTATGCCAAGGAGAGCCTGACGGGCGAGAACCAAGCGTAACATATGGTGCGTGATACTGTCTAACGGCATGGGCGTGTGGCAAACTCTGGCCGACTGTACACACTGATCTCCCATCCATTGAAATAGCTGGCTAGCAAACAACGCAGCGAAGACACTGCAGATTTACTCCCAGTAAACTCTCCAAGACTGCGGTTACTGACACGTGTTTGGAACAACTGGACAACTGTCACAGAGTTCAGGCTGGGGACCTACTCCCAGTGAACTGCCATGCAAATGGCCGGTTCGTAGCATACATACTGCTTCGAGGGCTGGGGCGAGCAAGGGGCATGTGAAGCAGCAAGAGTGTAGGGGTAACCAACCCTCCTGCCTGTCGAGGATGCCCATGCGGTACCACCCAACCAGCACAGCCTTGGACAAGGTGGTGGCCCACCCATTGAAGTGGCGAGTGTCAGTAGCTTGCGGGTTGCCTACTGGCAGGCAGCACAGCACACTTCCAGCATTGAGGTATAGAGAGGATGTGGTGAACATGTTAGCGATGGCGTGTATCAGCACAGAACAGGGGCAGTGACAGAAGCACAGGCTACAAGCCAAGGACATCAAGAAGTGTAAAGATTCTTCTGTAGAGCAGAAATATCTGCCTTGAATGAAGGAAAATATTAAGGCCAGATTGAGTTCTGAAGGTGTGAAGTTTCCCTTCGAGTGCAATGAAAGAGAAGTACGGCAGTTGTGGATGAAATTTAAAACAAACCCTGCGATTCTCAAAAATTTGGTCAGATGACTGAACCGATTCTCCAACTGATTTATGTCCTGGTTTTGTGTCACAGTTGCCAACGTCACAGCTTTGTGTTCAGGTAAGGGTGGATCCACATCATCAGCACCTGGTGACCTTGAAGGCCAATGTCTCATTGGCTCTCTTGGCCACGATGGACCTCTCAACCACAAGCTGTGATCTAGCAGCTGAGAAGGTAAGAGGCCACATTGAAGCATAATCTGCAGGATTGTTTTCAGACAACACACGTTTCCACCTGGATAGGTGCGTTGGATCTTACAGTTCTATTATATTGATGCACGATGCTATCTGCTCCTTTATGTAGCGCACTCTACTTGCGGTTTTTTTTGCATCTTGGAAGTAACAATCCTTATGGATTGTAAGATCTTATAATTATATCTATACCTTAATTTAATATAATAACTTATAATTGAAAAAAGATAATTAAAGATAAAAGATTTTAATAAATATATACATTATTTATTTTATATATTATAATTAATAGAATAAATATAATATAATTGATTTATTATTATATGAATAAAGATATTTAAATATTATAATATAAATAATTTATTATTATATTTTATAATACCAACTTATTATAAGGTAAATAACATTTTGTATATACTTTTATATACATCAAATCCCTTACTTTTTTCATTTAAATGAAAAAAGGGAGTATTTATATTAATTACCTATTAAAATAAATATTTACTTAAAATATTGAATATTTTATTGGTAATTATTTATATTTCATTAAAATTTTATTATGTGTTATTTGATATCTATGTATTTAATACATAAATTATTATTATAGGTGCTGTGACTTAAATTTTTTTTTTAGTTTACCGTAACTTTCTGTTTTATGCTGTGAATTAACATCTATTTTGGAATTATTTCCGTTTTATCGCTGTTCACCATGGCAGACTGTATGCTTTTAATATTATTATAATGTTACGATCCATAGGTTATTACAGGTTTTTCAGCATTAAAAACACTACTTTTATATTTTCAAATGGATGACTGGGTGCTTTATCAGAAATTATTATAACTTTGTTGTGCTGATTGGGTGTCTTGTATGCTGTATTTACTTAGTGTGTTAAGAAGTCGCAGAAAAGGACAATGGTGCTCTATATTTTGCCTCTAAATTTACATATCGCATGCGGACGGCCTCTTTTTTGCATTCTGGGGTTTTCGGAATGGTCACCAGTGCAGTTTTTAATGCAGTGGAAATTTTTCCCTATAACTAATATTTCAAACCATCCTTTGTTAGGACTAAAGTTTCTGTTATCAGACAGCTGGTACACCAAACCATCTGGAAAGTAAGTAAGTAATTACCGGTGGCAGTCAGGGGAACTACAGTGTTGGTATGACACAATCGTGTAGTGAAAACAACAGTGTATGGTCTAAATCTCTAACCACGGGACCTGTGAGCCATGCTCGTTGTACCGGAGTGTTGTGAATGTCTAAAAAGATTGCAGTGAGCAATGCTGTTATTTTATCTGTAAAGTAGAAGTGTTACTATGAGTGTTGTTACGTAACAGAACAAAATGCGAGGCCTACATACAGAATGGAGACGACTCAAAAGAAATAATGGGAATTGAAGCGGTCACAAAGTAGAAAGATTATTTACAAGGTTTTACCATTTGGTAAAGAAGAAAAGAAGGGAGGTATCATTATCCCGTTAGACAAAGCAGTAGGTGTAAGTGAAAAGACGGTGAGAGCGCCAACAATGACGGAACTTCCATTTCCACCCCCCAGTTAAATGTCTTACACAGCAAAAGAAGCTGGAACTTGAATTAAATAAGTGTGCCGTACGTTCTTGGAATATTATGAAGTGCACAATGTACCTAACAAACCTGTAGTGTATACGGACAAAACATGGGTTCACACTCATTGATGAGGAGTTACGACAGAACATGTGCTGTGTTCATTAGCCTCCTAGAGTCTAGTTTGCACGTGCACACAGTGTACTTGCCGTCTCATCTTCCCGTGCTACACCCCTGGCATACCACAGTCTAGTTGACAACAGCACGCTGACTTGTCAAACATGTAGTACTCATATTACGAGTGTCACAATTTTTCATATTTGTTTCAATAAAAAACTATTCTTTCAAAATTCTTTATATGAAATTCAGTCTGCCCCCCACCCCAACATTATTTTACAGGTATGCTGCATTATGGAAATTAACATAAAATAATAACTTATTAACATTTATTAATATGTACAACAGTTCTGTAAAATCTTGGTAAACACATCAGCCTAACAACAAAAAAAAATATTTTTATTTTGAACACAAAGTTACTTCATACAACTAGCAGGCTGGGTTCCGACACAAAAATCTTGATGTTGTTGGGGTTCCAGTAAAGCCCAGATGAGCGACATACTAGGGACCATACATATGGAATAAAGAAATCTTCTGGATGATCTTCTTCCACATATTTGAATTTGAGATCGGGAAATTTCTGCAATCAAAACAAAATTTATACATAAAACTTTAACACTAGTCAAAAGATATTGCAAAATGTTTTAAGTAATTCTACTTCATGCAAGAGGGCCATGGTTGTGGCTTGAGTACTCTACTCGCACCAATGCAAACCTTGTTTGATTTCTGGTGGAGATCTCCCATTTTCCCCAGACTTTTCATTCCTGCACTGCTCCACATCCACCTCGCTTCATTCTAGAGGTCTTCAAGCCTGATTTTCTTTGGTTCAAGCCTAAGCGAGCCTACTGAAATTTTTCTGGGCTTCAAGGTCTAATTCTCAGAAATAATTTTTACAGGAACACACCTAAAATGCTTTTTATTTTGTGAATAAAGAGATACACCTGATTTCTGTGAAAATGCTTCAGCGATTTCTTGAATTTTAACAATAATTTCTCTAATTTTTTTTTTTTTTTAATTTAAAGTGGTTTTAAAATGTAATGCAATATTACAAATGATAAAGTAAATACACAATAAATTTTTGTTCTACAAAAAGATTAAATTTAAGTTCTTAATTTGATTTAAGAATGTTTTTTTTTATGCCCAAAATTTGCCAAGTCAACAAGAAAAATACCCTTCAATCCATGTACGTATAACAGATGTGTGCATATAAGAGAAACAGTTGTCACAAATTTATAAAATAAAGGCAATTGCATGCATCACCAGCGCTATTCCCACATAGAATAGAAAACTGCTATAAAAATGTAACTAAAATAACCATTCTGTAAATGATATGTCACTAATAGTTTCATCTGATGCTTTGAAACAAACCTTTGAAAAAATCACCTACATAGGTGTAATATATTAAACTACTGTTTTTTTTAAATAACTTGTGTATGCCACAAATATATAATACTGATTAACTTAAAAAAGTATTGTACTTTTGAATAAATGGTACTTTACTATAGTATCATGTAGTGATATTTATTACATATTCAATACAAATAAAAACACAGTGAGAGCAATGATGTTCTGGCAACTGCTAGTAAGAAATAGTTCACATTTAAAATGTTGTTTTAATAAAGTTTTTTGATATGCTAATTGTAAATTCAACATTGCCTTTTTAAATATTTAGGTAGCCTTGATGGAAACACATTTCATTGATACAGTTAAAATAAAAATGCAAAATATGGTGCGTAGGCCCTAGTGACAGTGTTGGTTTTTTCGACCAAGGAAGAGACTGTCGGCTGAGCAGAGTATGTGCCTCTTCCCCGACTCCCCCCCCCCCCCCTTCCTCCAACCACTCTCTTTCCCCCTCCACCCTACAACTCTTTTTTTTTCCCTCTTCCCAACTCTCTCCCCTCCCACCACAACTCTCTTCCCACTCAACTCTTCCAACCCCCCCCCCCCCCCTCACATGCCCAAAAACCACTCACTCTTTCCCCTCCCACCTCTTCCACTACCACTCACTCTCCTTTCCCCCTGCCCACCCTCCCCACAACTCATCCAACCCCACCATAGATCACTCTCTCCTCCCCCATCCTTCCACCACAGTTCTTTGACCCCCCCCCCCCCCCCCATCATAACTCACTCTCCTTTCCGCACATCTTCCCCCCCCCCCCCCCCCCGGCTAACTCTTGTTCTCTCTCCCCAATTCTTCCAAAATCACCCAATTTTCTTCCAACCCCACTGCCACCACAACTCACTCTCTCCTTTCTCCTCTGCCCTCCCTCCCCCAACTCTTTCTACCCCTCCTACCCCTATTCCTCTCCAACCCAGCTCTCTTCTTTCCTTCTCCCCAACCCAACTCTTTCAATTAATTTGAAATCACAGTGAACACGAGTAATTGCATGAAAATCACAATACAAGAAGCAATGGAAATAATGATACACCCCGTCAATTTCAACAGGGATGACGGTTACAAGTTAAGTAAAACTAGGGAATTGTTTATTAGAAAAATTGGAGCAAAAAACAAGCCAGAGTAAGTCAGATAATGATTATTTGCTACTTAGCCAATCACGGGAGGGATACAGTGATTGGTTGCCACAGGAGCCAATGGTGAGTCTCCTCTTATTTACTACCTGAACAGCCAATCACAGGCAAATTGCCCTTGAGGCTAGATGTGTCTCCTCCAGGTCCTGTTCGAGACCCTGAAGATGCCTGCTGCAAGGTACAGCAAAAGGTTGGTTCAAGAATCTGAGACGTGTTTCCAGCCAGAAAGCCTTAGACTACTTACCTTGCTTTTAATGCTTAGGTTTACACACTGTTGTTAAAGTGATATAGCCAAATATACCTTGAGCCTATCACTAGGCCACTGAAGAGCTCCTTGCTGGATGGTTGACAAGACTTCACTGACACTCAAGTCCTCCTGCACCAGATCCAGCTTCCAAGAGAAGAACTGGATAACCTGCTCATCACAACAAAAGTGGCATATGTAACGAATCATTCTTCCTGGTTTACATTATATATATATATATATATATGAAGATGATGCAGATATTGAGGGAAAAAAGATTTTGTTGTATGAAAGTTAGTGTTTTTTGTTTCTTTGAGACAATGTTGGCAGATGTCAAGATGGCACTGTCTTAAGTGATAAAAACATTTTTGTTGAAAATAATTTGTTTCTACTACGTGTCTGTGCTAATTTGGCTTTAAGCATCAGTATCAGATTTTGCCACTAATAAACTGTTTTATAGCATTTATTTGCAACTTTCTCATTAAACCAATTTTTTACCTTCTCTAACTACAAGAAACTAAACATGATGATCCTGCCAGACTGGAACCAAACTGAATGCAATATCTATGTTGTTATATGACATTGCTCGGTAACGGCATTAATACAACTTGCAAGACCTGCAACAAGCATCACAAAGAAAACTAGTACCTAGTTGAAATACTCACCACATCAATATTCTGCACAATGTCTTCAAATGAAGGATGAGCCTTAAATGGCATAAAAACATGCTTCTTGTAGAGTAGAGTGTAGATAAGGTTGGGATTATGAGCAAGTTGGTGCGAAAGGCAGGAATTTATGATTTCCAGCACCATCCGCAACACTTCTTCAAGAACTGTGAGGTCGGTTACCTGCCAAAGCAGTTTGCACAGTGATCTTGAAGGTCACAGAAACACAACAAAAGTTAAAAAATGTACAACTGTTACAGCAGAAAGTATTATTACTGTCTATATTTTGAAATTCAAAAAAGTATATCTTAATTAAGGAATTAAATAGCTGTGTATTTGAATAAGTCCAACACTGCTGAAAAGTAATTTAGAAGTGTAGGGAAAAAAAAATTAATTGACACAGCATTCATAATATTAACGTTCAAACTTTTTAGAGTTGGTAAAATTGCTTTTAACAAAAATTGTGGGATTTACTCAAAGATTATAGTCCATTCACGGTTTCTTCTGCCTTTTTGAATCAATCCTTTGAAAAACCTCCCCATGTATAACTTGCTTGGTTGTTTCCAACAGATGCCATGTATCACCGGCATTTTATACTTGTCTTCATTAAAGTTACTCTTTTTCCTGTTAAATTGAAACGTGATTTATATTTTATCTATAAATTATAATGCTTCATTTATAAATAATTTTAATAAAAACAGTGAGAACACGTGTGTTGGTAGCGCCTAGTAAGAAATAGTTTTTATACAAAATACTGTTACAACAGAGTACAAATCTGGCCCGTTGTCCCTCTGGTGTAATCTTCCAGACTTAGTTAAACTTAGTTTGCATGAGGCAGAGGAATGTCCAGGAACTAGAACTTTATAGCAGGGCTTCAGAAAAGGCAGAAGATACTATGAATCAACTATACTGATGGTAGTGTAAAACAGATACAGATATGCAATATAACTTTTGGTCAATACTGACATACTGGAGTGGAAAAACTTGACTATAGATTTTACTGAAACTCTACACCACAGCCACAGTCCCCTCCATCATACACCACAAAACACATAACCCAGGGTTACGGAAGAGCAGCAAAGGGAAAGCAAGCTGCCTGTTTCAGCCATCTCTGCCCACCGCACTCCTATCTCTGTGTTGCCCCTGTGTTCTGTCTATATAAGGAGCTCGCAGTCATAAGTTCAAGACTGACTCGCGAAATTCAGTTGCAGAACGTCACCCTGCCAGACGCCCCCATTCACTTGCTAGACAAATCACTGCCCGATAGTGCATTCATGCCACAAGTACCCGCTTGTTTCCAGCCAACTTTCTACAACTATGGACTAGATCATCAGCTGCCTAGCAACTCATGAAGTTTGCCACACTTCACGGTTACCATACTAGCCACATAGCTGTAACAAGTCTGAGTTACCACATAATTGGGGTTACCCTCGTCACTTGTGCCACCGTGACTAGGAACTATGACCTGGTTGGCATCCTAGGTTGACTCTTCAGGCGCTAGTCAGGGCACAGACTGGGTTGTGTGTGTTTGTTGTCCTGACAATAAACAGGCATAAACTAAGCTGGTCGAGTTATCACACTCAACCTCTTTGTTTCAGCACCTTGCTGCCTCCTATTTCATCCAATAAACCGCAAACACTCTTGCAGGAGCCGGCACGTACCAACACCTGAATCCTATCCACGTCTAATGGGAGTCTTGTCTCTTAGGAACAGTGGCTGCCAAGACTGTTGCACCATTTTATGATTCTTAGGTCTGTCAGCACCTTCCCACCCAGCTAATCCACTCGCGGGGGAGTCAACAACTGTCCCCAACAGGGAGCTCCAACTATGTGATACCTGGATCTATGGTGACTTCCTGCATTCCTGTGTAACACTGGGGCGAATTGCCCCGCTCCTACCCTGCTTTTGCTACCTACAGTCAAGTGCTTGGGTCTGCCGGCAACTTCCCGCCCACCAAGACAATTGCTGCAGACCAGCAATCAGGCCTGCTCAACTGTCCTGCCTGCTTGTACTAGATTCCTTCAAGTTGTGCCCGTTTCTAAGGAACACACACTGTCTACCCTCTTCTCTACTAACTCCTATGTCTCACCACAGGGCTAGGCGCGATAAGGCGGCTAAGCAGGGGATGGCCCTGGTTGGAGGTCTGGTAGGGGAAGGTCAGGGTGCTGCCCAGATGTACACTTGGAAACGCAAAAAAGCTGCATGCCAGCTTGCACATTGAGTGGAAACCGCAGCCTACACTATGACCTTCTGTAACACACCCTACAAATTTTCTTTCCACTGCCTCCCAAGCACCCAAAAGAGCAGTCACCGTCGCATGTCACCGAGTCTCTGAATGGGTGGTCCGACAACTAGACATAGAACTGAGTCATATGCACACAAACCAAACCAACACTTCCACGTGCACAACGGGCTATTATTAAGCTGCCCAAAACAGTCCATCCTGCCCCCCCCCCCCCAAATCCAACTACGCCAAGATGACAACTCAAGCTTCCCAGCCATCTTGGGAGGGGGGTTCACAGAAGCCAGCTAGACACCATTAACGCTCAGGTGGGGCGTTAATGCTGTACATTGACCCGAAGTGGGGCATCAGAACTAGACCAACCAGGACCCAGAGAACTAAGGGTCAAGCCGGTGAAGCCGAATGGACTTTGCTGAGTCCACGAAACATCCTGTGGCTCCCATAACCACTAAAATGTCGGTCTCAGAGGTCAATGCCGCCACAGGCGAAAACCAAGACAATGAGCATGACATACCTGACGCACAGTGTAGCCATGCCAACTGTCCAGGCAGTGGCTCACTGCGAACAGAATGCACATACTGCGCTAAGATATTCCATTATGCATTCCTAGGCTAGCCAGAAGAGGCACGTGATACAGAAGGATTAGAATACTGCTGTGCTGCTTGCTGTCAGCAACCCACTAGCTTCTGCAGTGAAATCACATGTACCTGGCCGAGGCATTAATCGTATCAGGTGCATGACATGCAGCAAACCCTATTATCACTTATGTATAGGGTGGCCTGATGAACACGTCTCTATGCCTGGGATGGCCTACCAGTGTAAGAGGTGCCAACGAAAGCATACCTCTCACTCCCACAGATCCAAGCTGTCCCGTATCTATATACAACCGGGGACAGCAACCAGTAGAGACAACGTTCAGATTAACGATTTCGCAGTTCAACCCCATGAGGACCCGGTAGCACTCACGCAAGAATGTGAAAAAGAGTTCAGGGAAACAGACTTGCCAGCAAAGCAGTGGGTCGACCAGGCCCAATTACATTTGAAAGGCCTCGCCCTCACCTGGTGGGAACGATATGGCGAATTCCTGATGGACTGAAAGCAGTTCAGTAACAGGCTTGCTGCGGAATTCACTGGCGAAATGGTGTTAGCCCGACTGACAACTCAATTCTATAGCCAGGCCATGGCATGGATGAAGGGGCCGAATTGTGTATAAGAAACAAGGTGGAAATTTACCACCGTCTTTTTCCGGCAGTACAAGGCAAAGAAAATTGTGTATGCATCATAGCTCGAATGCTATTACTGAAGCTGCATAATTTTCTAAAAGCCTCGAAGCTGCAGTCAATAGCAGAGCTGATAGAACGTGCACGAGAAACAGAGTGAAATGATGCAGAACAAGCAACGCTAGACCTAGGCAGGTAGACAAGGGGAAGGAGGGGAGCCACGAGTCCGCCCCTATGCCGCCGGAAACCCCGACCTCGACTTCCCCTCCCCACTATCTCACGCCACCTAAGTGCCTGTATTGTGCCGGCCGACATCACAAAAAAGATTGCCCCACGAAGAAAGAGAGGATGAACCAAAACAAGGGGAAGAAGAACCCACAGTCACGCTCCTAAATTTAACAAAAGGGCTTAATTCCTATTAAGTGCAGGATGTAGAGGTCCACCTTAATAATGAAAACATTGTGGCGATGCTAGATACGGCTGCCTTGGGTAATTTTATAAGGAGCAACCTATTCACGCCCTGCCAAAGAGCCCAACTGACGCCCGTTACAAGTAAGGTCAGGCTCGCAGAACCGGATCGCTACCTTCAGGTCAAAGGAGGCATTAAGTTAACAATTGGGATACATCGTAAGACATCCCACGTTAATTTTATAGTTACGCCCCATATCGGGGAATTCATGATTTTGAGGCAACCATAGCTACTTCAGTAGCAATGTGCCCTCGACTATGGACAACACCGCTTTCAACTGGGAAGTGACGGAGGAACCCTGATTAACTGGAAAGCTAGCCAGCTGAGTGCTGCCCCTCCTCGTACCCCGATCTGCCTCCAAAAGTTGCTGGTAGAAACGAACCAGTTGGCCCTAAATCACCCGACTAGAAGTCAGGTCCAATCAGCCCGTCGATATCATGCGTGACCTCAGTCCGGATATGCCCCAGACCAATAGCTTTCGATGCCCCTGATTTCCAAACGAGACCCTACGCGCTCAATGGCATCTCCCGAAGTCGAGCCAAGGCCAACGAAGAGGTCCGACGCCCGAACCCAAGAACCCGACAGGGAGCCATCCTATTCTCCACCTTGGAGAATAGAGATGCAACAGTGCCGAGGAGCAGTCTCCGTTAAATCGCTGCCCTCGACGCCGATCAGCTATGGCCACCAGCTCATCGTAAAACCTGACCGGGCCATCCTCAAGTGCACCAAAATGTCTTGGAGAAGTTCCAGAGATAGGGAAGACAGCCAACACCCCGCTGGTCAATTCGGATTAGCAGAGAGATCTGAACCGCCAACGGTGAAGGAGATGAAAGCAAACCAAACACCTTCCCTTCCACCTGGTACAACTCCCGAGCCAGAATTCTAGTACATGCCAACTTCTACGAAGTCAGTTTCTGACGCCAAGAAGCTACCGTACCCTCCACTGGGCCGTCAACCGGTGAGCACGCCATGAACCCAGAACGAGCACCTACCACTCCACCTGGTACAACTCCGAAGCCAGAGATTAAGGCCATTCCAACTTCCACGAAGTCAATCTCTGACTCTGATGATAGAATATTACCCGCCACTAGACCACCGAAAATTGTACTCAGCACGAGCACAAACTCTGTGGAAGAGAAGGAATCGCCAGGGGCAGTGGTCAATGACATGCCAACTTCCACGAAGTCGGCCACTGCACCCAACGACGAGGAACTCCCGCAGCCACAGACGTCGAGCTCCACCGAGTGTGCTCCGCCCCACGAACCTGCCACACAGGAACAACCCTACGTCACCAGTGAGGACAAGAGGCGTGAACCACCTCACGCTTAACAGGCCACCATATTGACAGACATAGCGAACGTAGACACCTTCCACTACCCCTGAAATGGAGTAACACCCGCAGTGGAAGTAGAGAGTTCTCTCCCTCCTACTGCGTCACAGGACCTGGACATCGAGAACGTAGATGGCTCCAACAACCTGGCCCCATGACGGGATGCGTCCGCAGGCAAGGTGGAAAGCGGTCTCCTGCCGCAACTCCCTTGTCCTGTGCCAGCAGAGAAACGTCCTACCCTACGAGTAGGAACCCGTGCAGTCGGGGTGAAGGACCTAGACTCACTCCCCCACACTGCAACAACGTCCCTTGTAGCTGTGCCCTCTTTTATCAGTTCCAGCAGAAGCAGACGCAACGACACCACGTGCTGAACCATGACGCCTAATGCCACCTCGTGCCGCCAAGGAAGACTCAAATGCCTGGCCAGCACCGAGAATCACAGTGGCGACCTACGTTAAGGTACACATGGCAGTACCCCCTGCATGCTGAACTATGTCCCGGGGGCGGGCCAGCTAAACCAAAGTTCGACAAACACAAGTAAGAGCAGTGCTCGACAAAGTTAAACACACGTAGTTGTAAACCACTACGATAAACATTACAGGACTCGTTATAGATCTGTAACAAAGTGACATTTAATCTAGCCGACCAGTCAAAGACAGTGAGAGAGGCAAAAAATACAAGTGCCTACCCAGCTATCATCAAGTGGGGGAAATGTAGGAACCGGTGAGGTAAATACAAAAGACAGTTATTTAGACACTTGACTACGAGCAAACTTAACTTGTAAATACAGCAGTAATTACACTGTATGTAACAGACGTTTTACACCTCACAGACGACAAGGTTCCGTAATATAAGTGGCCGACAGCCCACATAACAAGGTACTATTACCTATAGAAGCTCACCACAGTGCCAGTGATTAGTTGAAGACAAAGACTTAGACAAAATCCATGTTAGATTTAGCCTACATTAAGTAAAGACTCGTGCAAATTAATTAGTGATTTTACATTTTTGTTTTTGTATATGGAATGTGATGCGTAGGTACACCATTAAATATTACCTTGAGTTAAGTTTTTTACAGTGTACTTGCGAAGATCGCCTACAAGAACAATGCAGTTTTATAGGAATGTATTTTCCGCTCTGTTGACTTTTGTATTTATTATGTACCTACCTTCCAACATTTTACGAAAATACACAGTGAACATGTTAGAATTGAAATGGACAACCTAAAGGTACAGTAGCAATTAGATTTTGTACAAATAATTTTATTTTATGTATAGGTACACACTTAAATATGCCCATGAGTTTTTACAGTGTATATGTGAAGATCACCTACAAGAAGAATGCCGTTTTGTAGGAGGGAATATTTTGTTAAGCATTTGTATGCTTATGATTTTCTAGCGTATGTGTTTTGTTCGCAATATCTTGTGCACCAACTCAATATGAAACCAAAGACTATGAGCCACAAAGCTCACATGAACTCACTACATGAAACCCAGGAACAAGATATTTTTAGCTTCAATATACAGTAAAACTCGCTTAAGACGTTCCAACATGAGACTTTTCCCAGCTGAAATGTTCAGTGTGAGTACTCCCGCTACTTTGCCACATACTTGTGTGTTATTTTTTCCCGACAAAACAGTGTTTTCAAAAAAATTTTTACATCATTCATGCACAATTATATCACAAATAACTACAATCTCAAAACATTGTGATGTGAAACATAAATAAAACAGAAAAATGTATGTTCCGGGTAGCCAACATCATTTGGACAAAGTTCTGACGGAAGCAAAAACTTTCTTGACATTAGATAAATTGATATAAAATGCACAAAATTACCTAGTTTGCATGCCTGCCAAGCACCACAAGTGTGTTTAATAGATGCCATATTGTGTAATATGTTGCCTTGGTTTTGCTTTCTCAAGTCACGTTACCATCTGTGGAATAGTAACCGCATGACATGAAACATTGTATCGTATTACAAATTTTCTATCATAAATGTTTTTTAGGGGAGAAATTAGGTTGGAATTTATTTTTTGTTGTACGGAATCGTGACTTGACAATATTTACAAGAATACAAATGTTCAGTAAGTGACTGATTAATTACCCCTAATTTTTCATCAAAAACTTATAACATTTTAACATAAATTATTACGTTTTATAACTTTAATAGTTCAAACAATCACCATATTAATTTACTGCTCATTACATTTAAATCTAACAAAAACTTTCAGTGTCTTTCAAAAGGGACAGCAAACACAAATAATAACAATAAAAACGTTGGCGTTTTCCCGCCTATAAACCATAACAAACAAAACCTCACTTTGAAATGTTAACATTACAAGTTACCCGTAAACTGTAGTTTGAAATATTAACAGTGGGACAAAACAATACACAAACAATGGAAATAAATTTATAAAGACGTCTGAAGCCCTTCGTGGTTAAGTGCTTGGCCGCCGCGCATGTGGCCACAAGGTTACGCAACCAGCAGGAATGCAGACTCCACCCCTCCCACCGTGTTGAGAGCCTACAAGCGGAGCGCTACTGAAGATGAACAAGGCAGTAGTGCCAACTACTGCTGACCAGAGATTTTCAACTCCCACAAGACATCACATTCCTTCGCACCCCGCTGCGGCAGCCTAGACTTCAGCACTATGTAAGTCCGTGCATAGCAGGGCTCCAAAAGTCATTCTTGTTTCTTCTCTCATGACATCACGAGCACTGTTCAGTGCTGGGACGTAAAGAGATTAAGCACACCCCCAGTGGCTGCTTCCAACTACGACGACCAATCATCCAACGAACAGTGAACACATTTAACTTGCTAAATTCACTTTGTCTCTTCTGCACACACACTGTCTTTAGTACAGTTTAGTAGTAAAGTATTTTTCACATCTAGCACTATCTTTCCCTTTTTAACCTAGGACCAGGTTGCCTACACTTGGCTAACGTAGGTAACCTTCAGCACGCCACTGCTCAGTAGGAGGTAGCACAAGTCACGTGTTTATTTATTTTCCAATAAACATAATTTTGTTCTCTATCTTTACGCTTTTTCATTTACTTTCTATTTCATCCGCTAGGAACAATTCACGTCGTGCACTGCCAACAGAAACAGAGTATTTTTTTAACACACCCCATTAGACGGCCACCTGTTTCTAATCACTACCCAAGCACTGATAGTGCTGGAGGGGATGAACAGAGGAGCCACAACCAGTAGGAATACCTTAATCCAAGGAGGGGCAGCAAGCCCAGGTTATTCCCTTGCGTCGAGCACTAATAGTGCTTAAGTGATCATAGTCCGAGTCTTGCCGTTCAACCTTGCCTAAAATCACATCCAGTAGAGGCATTGGTGGTCCAAACGGCTCCCCGTCTCTGTTGAGCCCACCAAGCATGGGGGATCAGTGGAGACTTTTACCGAGCTTGTGCCAGCAAGCAGCTACTGGACTGATACTGTTAAATCATTTCCCATCAAGGTGTACTACATGTGTTGTTCAAGCAGCGACACTATGCCTTTCAAGATACGGCACAGCAAAAGGCATAGGGAGCGAAACCTAGCACTCCGTACTGCCAAACAGTGTTCTGCACTTCCCCCTCCTATGCAGGAAAGGCAGGCGGAATGGGATCACGCCGCAGCACTCAGGCGACAAGCAGTCGCGACTGCTCCCATGGTGTTAGTATATTTTCCACCGCATATTTGCACCAGCCAAGAGTAAGTTGAGACCAAGGGTCGAAACCTCAACTTCATCAGCATCATGGAGGTCATCTGAGTAAGTCAGTAGCTAACACCTCTCACCAGACACTGACAAACATGTATAAAACCACGCTATTGGTCTAACATACAAATCCTAGGTGATTGTGCCAAGCAGACCTTAACCAGGCACACATCAACATAATAAAAATAACTCCTGTCAGTCACACTTCTTAGGTGACACACAGTGTTGATTTGAGAGATGTGGGTGGCTCTAAACAATGAGATCTTGAGAGCCAATGAGGGTGAAATGAGGAGAAAATGGAGCAGCATCATAATGTAAGGGTGGGAGAAATAGGAGGTCCTCAAAAACCTGCAGACCAGCAGCATTGTCTGGCACAATTCCCAATTGCATATGTAGTGGGGTCAAGCATTAATGTTCTGTAGTGTAACTTCAGTTTACCAGTTGTGTTCAACATAATGTACTTTTCTCAACTCATTAAATGTTACTGGGCTAGGGAAAAATTAACAAACCAATACTGAGTTATTAAGCCCTAAAAATTGCACTTTTGATTGCAATTCTGAATGGTTGCCATATTGCCAGATAGCTATCTTTTTTTGTGTTCCATGGCATCTGATGATCTAGAAGTTTCACCAATTCCCCCCCCCCCCCCCTATTTTTACCCAAATTCCTCTTTTTAGGCCTCTAGTTCATGGACTCGGGTTGACCTACCCCACACCAATACAACCGTCAAAGTCACATGATCAACACTGATGAATGTATGTGTTCATATCTCAATTTCCAAAAGACAAACCCTTATATGTGAATACAGTATAATACATTTACCTTAATGAACTTAAAAGTAATTGCATTCAAAAATGGGTAGAGAAAGTGTACAGACATCTCAAAGCACTTGAAAAATATCTCTCTCTCTACCAGCATATACATATTTTCACAGCCACATTGACTGGCACACACCCAGTAAAGTTAGTAATGGAGGAAAAATTAGTTCCATGTCTTAACGTTAAATAAAAAGTATTAAGTAAACATTTGTGAATATTGAAATGATTTCTCTTGTTTTAATTTTTTCAAGTTTACAAGTGTAAGAATGAGCAAATTTGTGAAATGATTACTTACCTAACAATTTCTTAGTTTCACTCTATGATGGAAGAATACACAAGGTATACAAGTAGACCTTACGCAGGGCTATCTGAAGTGCTCAGTTTACTGCGAACAGCCTATAAAAGACTGTCGCCACACCTAAGTACTTATTCTACAACTACTATCACAGCTAAGAATTGTTTCAAGTTGTATTCATTATGTATATAAGATTCAATGTCAAATTATGCCCTGTTGAGAAACTGAACCCACACCACCCATCCAGCATCCAAGTACCTCAGCCTGCTCTGCCAGTGGATGGGACTTGATGCTGTGAACTCACAAGATCGGATTGGGACTCGGGGTCATCGAGGCTGATGGTGACCTGGTCACCCGTCTGCTGGTGAATCTGGCTGGCGAGCCGGGCATGCTTGCGAGCGAGCGTCTCGAACAGGCTGACCAGCCGCTGGCTCACATATGGGTGCAGGTTGCGGAACTCGCTTGACATGTTGGCAAGCGCTGCCAGGCAATTGGTGTGTAGGTATTTGTCCTAGCACAATCACAGAAGTAATAAGTGCCCTACAAGTAGTAAGAGAGAGAAAAGGTTGTCAAGAAGTAACAAATACAGTGAAGAACTTTGTCAACAAAGTGATGATTATGAATATGACAGTGATTCTTCTGAAGCTAGCAATACATAAAGATACATTTATGATGTTGGGTACATATAAGTAAATATATTTACAAAGATATTAGACATTTTATCTAATTCTGTTTTACTTAAATGTATGTTTACAAAATGTCTACATTTTATACTTGCACTAGCTGTATACACCTGATTAAATTCACACACTAAATATACCTAACTAAAATAAAATAATTACTATGTTCAGCCTTTAAATGTTGCTATGCATGCTAATTTTTAAGGCAGTCACGTTAGGTAGCAGTCATTTATACATAGCTATTGCATGTTTTTTTTAACATCAACAGCATATTATTTCTGGCATATATATATATATATATATATATATATATATATATATATATATATATATATATATATATATATATATATATATATATATATATATATATATATACACACACACACACACACACACACACAGTTACTGTTAGGTAAGACTAGGCTATGATATACTGTGTGCTACCTACAATATGGAGTTTTTATGGTGGCTACCCAGTTATACTTAATCATAAATGGCTTTTATACAGTGCCATTGGAAAGCTTATAAAGACATGGTGTGTAATTTGAGATGTATATAGACTTTATATATTATATTTTGTAATTGATTGAAATTATGTTCAACTGATATGGTAAAAAAAAAAATTATGTAAAGAATGATGAGAACTGACATTTTGAGCAAATTATGGAAGAATTTATTTTGATGAGACAATAGAAAATTGTTAATCGTTAACATGCTTAATACATCTGTGTTCTATCTACTGATGAGTCAATTTTGATTCTTGATACAAGATACCCTTCGTACTGCTAGTATCGATAGGTACTGATAACACAGTAATTGCCAATTTTTCATTCCAAAAAAATTCGATTCCTTGTTGTAAAAACTGTTGTTGGCAATAAAAGTGGCCTGCTTTTGAGTTGTGATGTGAATGTTATTTTCTGCATTTTATTACTGTAGTTACTCAATTCTAACAGCTATTTTTCTGGTTAAGAAACAAATACCACAAATTTTTTGGCCAGTAACAAAATTTATAGTGCAACTGTACTATTTATCTGTAGTTATTTACACTTATTATGGCAGCAGATTCATAATAGCATATATGTTAACAAAATACATAAAAATATTAGTTCAATTTTTAAAATAAGGTACTGGCAGATAAGTTTTAAAATAAGTCTGTGAACATACACAATGAAAGGTTCAAGGTGTATGTGCTACAACAAAATTGGCTACATCGCTTTTAAAAATTGTGTAGAGGTTATATTCTGATGCGTGATGCTTACTGGCCCATAACCTACAACTGTTTCATCAGTGCGATTTTCCCTGACACACAGGATGGGGTCCGAACAAGTGTAATATCTACCAGAGTGCATACAGGTTGTTCACCTGTTGCAGGGGATAATACAGATGTGTCAGTGTTATACAGTTCATAACCTGCGGTCAGTAAGCTTTGCCACGCCATTCCATCAGAAGGTGACGTATGAGTGAGCCAGCAGACTGAGCTGCCACAGCCACCCCCGAGTGGTTCAGAATTTAAAGGGCACACCAAGGGATAGCGCCACCTGCATTCAAGCCAGCAATATATGGCTTGCAGACAGCCCTTAGCACCACCCACAAACAAGTGATTGCCCACCCCCACCATGATACCCCGGCAAGGGCCCGGTCAGTGGTATATGTACCTGCGCACAGCCAAAAATTGTCAGTTGATTGCCGGCTCTCCCGAGAGCCACATTAGCCCCGGAAACTTGCTCCACCCCCTCATGCATTGGAGCGCTCTGACCGCTCTTCATCGCCTATACAATCTCTTTAGCATCTTCGCCTACTTCTCCCAGACCTTCTAGAGGATCTCCTCCAACAGACCTTTGTGAAGACACCAATCCTCCCCAGCCTATTGACTTTGGTAACGCCCCACGACCCTTCAGGAAGTATACTCTTTCTAAGTCCCTTCAGGACACGGTACAGTGCAGACAGAGAAAGCACTCAGTTACCTAGTCGAAACTACCACCTTCTAGTTTAGAACCAGATCCTCCTTCCCTGGAAATCTGTGTAGTATATTTACTTCCAGTCAG
This sequence comes from Dryococelus australis, assembly GCA_029891345.1. NCBI lineage: Eukaryota > Metazoa > Arthropoda > Insecta > Phasmatodea > Phasmatidae > Dryococelus > Dryococelus australis. The sequence continues at coordinate 57,793,980 of CM057004.1, forward strand.
CTCGAGGTAGTTAGGAGACAGTATAGACCACAATGATTTATTCCTCCCCAGAATAAACCAAGTTCTTCACCTACTTTGATTTTCATTCCTTACATGACTGTGTTGATTCCCAGTAGACACCACGTCAACCATAGTGGAGCAGGAGACCGAGATTGCAACCACCTAATTTTTACCATCTAGAGTTTTACCTCACACACACACTTTCGACGACCACTCATTCGGTGCACCCCGGTATACCGAACAGTGCACTCCACTGTACCGAACGGCAGAGCCCCAATCACTAGTTATACAACCTCTAGGAAGGCTAGACCACCAGACCAGTTCGCACTCCGTCCACCGAAGCACTTGAGTTGCCGGAGGGAGTGTTTGACCTGTTCTGGGTTGAGCATATCTGCCCTAGGCCCTTCACCCATAGTTGCTGTTGGAACGACTCGGAGAAAACCCGCTCTCCAACCACCGCTTGTGTTGCCAGTTTTGGGTCGGTCCAGCTGCCGTTGCGGCAAAACACTTCAGCCAGGGAGCACATAGTTGCCTGCTCCCCTATCGTGAGGCAGGTCTCAGCACTCTTCCAATGCCATATACTAAAAGTGGTAGTAAAGATTTGCAGGAGAGGAAGGCTACTGCAACCTACAACACTACCTGGGGCTGCAACCCATCTGATAAGGCATTCTACCCAGATAACCCCCGGGAATGAGCTCAGACTGGCCGCAAGTTTGTGAGGCTTCACTCCCCAGCTCCCTCTCCATATTTCTTTGCAGCACCCCAGAAGATGCCGGGGACCCCGCACCTAACTGTTGCAGCCCTGAGCCACGGAGAGAAAGTGCCATTGGGCATAACCTGTCCAATGGCACGGCCAACAGCCACCACTCAACAGCTGGACCAACTGTGCTTCTAGCTGCCCCAGTACCAGCACAGGTAAACCAGCGACTTCCAGTTACCCCGTTCGGCACGTAGTCAAGCCAGAGCTCACTTTTGCACCAAGCCAACAGGCGACTCTGCCTACTCTTTACACTGGTCGGGCCCATGCGATCAAGTAATGTGTGAACTAGCAGCCTTAACCCCCTTTGTGATGGGCCTGCACAATAGAAACTTGTGTCTACTGTAATATGACTAGACTGTGCCCGAGAGCATCACGCGTCAATTCAAATAAACGCAATTCACAAATAACATGGCTCAATAACTTTAATTGCATACAGTTGCAATATACTTTCAAAAATGCCACTTATGATACTGTAAAATAAATAGTGCTCATTTACACTGCAATTCTATTTTCAATACAAAAACTTTGCCTGCAATTGGTATTTCAAACTGACGGTTCCCTCTCTGGATAACAGTCCATGGATACTAAAACCAGGGAACCTTATCCTACATCTCATATCGGGTAAGAGTCGCTAACCTCCAGAAAACACAAACACAAAATTACTATTAAAGCCAGTTGAGTCTGGGTACTCCTCACATTGAAGGATAATTACGTTTTAGTTTCTTAGGTTTAGCAATACTGACAGGAGAAGGGGAGAAAATCCCTAATGTAAGTTTGAATTGCTACGACTCTCGATACAAGGCTTTAGTTTTACTTACAATGAGGGTCGCCAAAGTCAGTGATACCAGCTTCGTGGGTTAACATCAAGGTTAGAGGCCTAGATGGGGCTGTCAGGTTTTCTGTCTATCCGGCCTCGGTAGAGGGTCGGACGAGTGGGTATGCACACGGGTACAAAGTTGGGACTGCCTCTGGACGACTATGCTCTTGCGGTGGTAAGTGACGGTGAACTACCTTACCTGAGGGAGTGCGCACTGTGCACGTCTTTTGCGAAGTACTCAACGAAGGCAAAGTTTGAGAGGTTGCAGGTTTGACTTCCGTGGCTACCTCAACAGGGGGTGTGTCAGAAACCTCAATGTTATGCTGCAGCCAGTCCAACACTAGTAATTTATCCCCATAAGTTGAGATTACTAGCACCAGAGAGTCCACGCTCCATTAGAGCCTGATGTGGTGATCAAATAATTGAACAGGTTCTACTTCAGTTAAGTGGGTTTCACTATGGGTTATGGTATTCTCAAATGAGGATAACAATATCTCTACGACTGAGGCCCGTAGGGCCTTACTCCTTAATTTACTTAATCTGCCTTTAGTGGCATAAGGCATATAGATGGAAGTAAATACGAAATAAAAATACCATGAGGCACCTCCACACTAAGGGCGATACCTGTGTCCCCTAGTCCGTCCTTTGCAAACTGGGACTTACGACCATTGGTATGGTTAAAAATCTGGCGATCCGGAGGCGAAACTTGCCAGAGGTCAACCAACTCGTAATGCACAAATTCTACCACGGCCTTATGAAAACTGGAGTCAAGTTTGAGCACTTTACCTACGTGCACCTCGTTACAAATTGAGTTAAATTTTTCTGGTATTTGAAATCTTAGCCCTAAACCACTTTCTTCCAGGGTACGGTGTGTTCCTCCCCTAGTTCCCACCGTCCTGCCTTTGAAAGCTGGGACTGACTAGTAGTGCAATAAATATCCAAATCCCTGGGTGAGTGACTCAAGAGTTTTATCAGGCCGGAGTACTTTTGATTCTCATTTGGCCTTATTCAAGATGGGAATTGAACCAAGTACCCGGGCCGTTCGCAGCTCTTAGGGGGTTCAGAGTTCATAAGGGATGTTTTTGGGGTCCACCGACGATCTACCTTGCAGCAAACTTCGATTTAGCCTCTTAGTATGTGTGTGTCTGCCGTTAAGGCATTTCACACGAATACCAGTTTGACTTTTGTGGCTAGGATTGAGAATTTAAATACTAATGCCACTTTAGTTGATTCAAAAGATGTTAACATAAAAAGGGTAGAGAGGGGTCGAACGTTCGAGTTTCAAACTGAACCTGAACTTTAAGGTTATGTTTGGGTTCAGTTCGAAATTTATTGCCATATCAAAGTTTAGTTATAGTTCGGTTCGGAAAATTTACAGGAGTGTGAGTTCGGCTTGAAAATGTGCTAGAAAGGAACAACATTTACAAACTTTTAAACAAACTAAGTATTTACTCGTGTACAGTGTGTTCCCCCCCCCCCCCCCCCCCAATATAAAGGAAAACATTTCTGAGAAGTAGCAGTCGTAAATTATCCACTCCTAAACTGTCCAGTGATGTTTAAAGGGAAGTGTAGAGGAAGAGTCTTGAGGATTGCTACCTGGCTGAAGAAGGGACGAGGTAACACATTTTTTTAGAGAAGGGTAGCGTGTCACATTCCACCACTGCAAAAAAAGACCAGCATGTCACTGCCTAAAAGAAGCAAAAAAATAAGGCAGGCCACTGGCAGTTGACGTTTATCTTTTAACGATTGGCACTGCATAAAAGAAGCAAAAGAAAAAAAAAGGAACCCAGCCGCCTACCTCAATTATTGACATTCTTCTTTTAACAACCATAAGGTTACCATGACCTTACAGAATGCCACAATATTTTGGCTTTTAGCTCCACAAGATATTTAATTAAAATATTTTCCAAATATATTATAATCACCACAAATTAATTTAAAATAAAATAATAATTTGTTACATACTTACTAACAAGGCCCCACAATTTGATGGTGCAATTTTAGTAAAAAAAAAATGTTTTTCCTGGAACTTGTTTAAAAAATCATGGTGTGCACTACACACTAGTAAATACGATACTTCACTTCAAAGAAGTTGAAAAATTACAATGTAACACAACAAAACCATATCAGTCTAAAACGAGTAGAAAGATACATTTCCCATTCTTATAAATTATCATATCAACCAAATCTATAGAAACTAAAAGTTAATATAATGTTAATTTTGTACCTTTTTTCCACGTTAGAAATAATTTGGCAATTACATTTTGGAACTATTAGTGATGAAACTGTGTTTACTGTTTATTTTAGGCCCACATGTTTAAACAATTAGACATGAAATTGTGAATGTGGTTGTTTGTATTTTATACTTGAACAGATAGAGGCTGAACTATGAAGGTTGTACGTTTATATGTTGTTTTCACTTTGCACCTCGTATCCAAGTCCAGAGGTCCAGTAACAAAACTCTCATTACTTGAGTGAGCAACACTGCTAAAATGATCCACGGGACCACTGTAATTGATATTAAGTGCTTAATCTGCAGATATGCGTGCGCACACTGATTAACTGTTTAACATCCATAATCCACTGTATTTTTAAGGTGGTTCTACATATTTGGTTTTGTTTATATATATATATATATATATATATATATATATATATATATATATATATATATATTACAGATGTCAAAATATCAATTTTTCTCAATTCTGATTCTCGATTCCAACTGCAAAACCTTTCACTCAATTCCACTTTGATTCTGATACCATAAATTAACATACAGTGATGATCAACATGTGCCACAGTCAATGTATCCTTTTGAAATTTTGTTTTATACACCAAATTAGACAGACACAAATATGAAGACAATTGCAGAAAAGACTTTCTGGTCTGCTAAGGGAAGTTAATTTCCTATATTTATGTAACATTCAGACTTATCAAATTAGGCCTAACAAGTTCATATCAGTATTTATGATGAATATATGATTTATTTGAAATGAATATACACGCAGTATTATACCAAAAAGTTAAACAAAAGTTCGCAACTTCTCAATGCAATATTTTAGGTCAATTTATGAAGCTAACCAATATGTACAGAAATATTGATGATATTCAGTAATGAAACTGAAATACAGGTAACATTTATTTAGCATTGCTAAATGAAAATGCTTCTACCAGATATTTTGCAGGGGCACTGGATAACTTGCTGCTATATGCATATTTGCCCAAAAGAATTTCTGAATCATAATTATTGGCAATTTTCTTGTACTCATCGTGTTTACATAAGTGTTTCTCATGTTACTAGTTGTGCGACTAACCCCACCCCGTGAATGTTTTGCCGAACACAAACTGCTAAATGTGTAATTTGCGTCATTTACGTCAACTGAAAAATAATTCCACACATCGTTTGACATTTCCTCCATGTCTATGTAAATAAAATCATCAGTACATTGAAAACTGTAACACTACCTACTTTTAGAAAAAAGAGACTGATATTTTTGGCAAAGGTAAACGTGAAAAAAAAATTGCTATCAATTTCGACTACCTACATCAAAAATGATTGTCACAAATACGAAATATGTATGGTACGAAAAATGTACCTGTTCTTTATCTAATATACCGATAAATAATAGGTAAACAAAATCAAAAGTCCTAGAATTACTAGGAATCCTGGTATTATTAAGGGTCCTGGCCCAGGATCCTTTTGCTCCCACTACTAACAACTATCACGAAACAGACTAAAAGCTATAGCATGTTCCACATCAGCGAGGAATTCTAGGAGCTTGCTGCTAGCAAGTATTCTTATCTACAAACCACATCTAGTTGCAGACCGATGGGGGCTTATCAACGAACGCTGATCGCAACACTTACTTGCAACAAAGTGCTATCTCCAACAGTATCTGCGTGTGCGGTGGTGGTCTTTCATCTGTGACTGCCAGTTTGTTTTAATGTTTTGTCTATGCGGACTTTTACAGGTTTAGATATTGTGTGGTAGATTTCTACATACGTTTGTAGCATTCTTCAAACAGTATACAATTAGTACTGAATCATGTTAGAAAGTGCGCAAAAAAGAAACTAGTGCAGTTTTCCCATTAAACCCGTGCCACAAGGCACAAAGTGAAGTTGGGGTGAAGTGAGACAGCCAAATACTGATAATAGCCATCTGCCACATGGCAGCCATCAAGATAAAAACAACTTGTTTACCGCGAGTTTCAAGTATCGGTCTATCTCTTCCCCTGCATTATCATAGATAATCGAGGTTCTACTGTATTATCTTAATTCTTTCACAGTCGAACCATCATTGAATGGTTAATTCCGGTCAAAGCACGTGAGTTCGGTACAGGTTCGGCCAATTTGGAAAACCACAGACCTCTTACTGTGCTACATAGCCTAAAACAAATATGTGAAAGTGGATGAGGATTTTCAACAATTAACAGTTTAGATTCTCGAATTCTTCGATAACTGTAATAATCCAGGGTATCGAGGTATCAACTTTGACATCCCTAATATGATAAAAACACACAACAGCAAAATTACTGGTTTTTATATAAAAAAAAAAAAAAAAAAAAAAAAAATTTCACATCCCTAATTACTGGTCTTTACGTAGGATGTTGATGGCTCGTCCAACAATAAAATACCTGCGTTAGGTGGGTGGAGAGTGAGTGAGTGAGTGAAGAGATTTGGGTGGCACTTAACAGCGAGATCTTCAGAGCCAATGAGGGCATTTGAGGTGAGTATGGAGCAGCGTCGGGATGAAGGAGCGGGGGAAACGGGAGATCCCCAAAAAAAACCGCTGACCAATGTAATTGTCATCCCGTGTTGGGGTTAAGGGCAACCGCATGATGGATCTGAGTGAACAGTACAATTTATTTACTAACCACGTGTCTGTAGTCGCACTGCTGTACCCTGCAGGAACGTGATTATTGTACTATTTGATAATGACTTGCCCAAATAAGCGATGCTGCTTGGAAATGGGGCGAAGTCGTAAAATAGTGTGCACATACCCAATGTGCAGGAATGAGTCATGCGTCAAAATGATTATGTACATTCGCTGTGCCGTATTTGTTGAACAATATGTTTAAAACAAAATGTGACTTGTAAAATACAGAGTGGTTCATGGGAAAGTGACATTTTTGTTACTGGTGTTGCACGACTATAAAAAGAGGAGAGACCTGCGGCAGGAGTTATTCAACACCACTGACCCTGTCATTTGGTTTGCATCATGCTGCTGTAGACTATAGTCCATTCCCCAATGGAAGCAACTTTCTCGGAGCCCTGCTGAATATCTTCTTGCAGGCCCGTTTCGCAGCCTTCCGCCAAATTTAAACAAACATTGCCATGTGACTGCTATGTAGCATCTGTCAAAATCAATGTTTACATGCCATTGTGTGTGTACATATGTTTGTATACTTTCGCTACACCTGAACATAAACATTGAAATGTGACTTCTACTTTTATACCTGTCGAATGTGTTGTTTACTGTTTACAGCTTTCTGTCATATTCCAAAAACCATTCCGTATGAATATTCACAGTTTAGGCCTCCTACATAATTTAGGTCAGCTTTATGACCTTTAACAATGTCTGAATTGATGACTTCTTACGGTTATTTTACATTACTGTATTTGATTTCCATGACATAACACAATACATGTAATGCACGTTAGTATTTTGCCGCAACTGTGTTTAACACTGTTACAACTGCAAGGTAAAGGGCTGTACTAATTATATTTTTGTTATTGATATGTGTTGAGTTATTTCTTTAAAAGGACAGCCTCAGTTGGAATAAATATTAAAACGAAGGAACAACCAGTCAAACGAAAAACGCACATTAAATACAAGCACGCAACTCATGTTGCTCATTTTTGTCATACAAACTTAAAATATAGCGGTAAACATGCACACAAATAAGCCTACAGTAACTTTTATTCTGCTCATATTTCTATGTATTGCTACTTACTGTTTATTAGGTTTATTGAAATTTATTGGGCTGGGCTTAGTATTTTATTTTTCTTCCAGGATTGTGGCAAATTACAATAAACAACTGTATTTCAAACCCCTTAGAGCAAAGGCAGAACATTGTGATAAATAAACAGACATGGATGTAAATAACTAACTTAATCATAAAAACAGTTTACAGTTAAAACGTTTAAATAGTGCTAATCAAACATTTGAAATCATGCACACACACATAGGGCCAACGTATCGACCACGATGCACAAAGGCACGCCATTTCACAAACGCAATGATTAACAAAACACATGTCACATTATATTTATTACTGCAGTGGAAAAACAGATTTATCACAACTTCGTAACTTGCCTAGGTAAGTTTAAAAAAGAATGTCTACAAACGTGATGTATTAATTTGAAGATTTTTCGGAGTAAGAATAAATTACGCTTCGTTTGGCAAAAAGCAACATGCCATGTCATGGTTCGCCACGTCTGCCAACTTCACTGCCCACTATCATATCTAAATATATTAAAATAAGTATTCAAACATTAAAATCTCTTTTCAGTTGTAAATTACAAATTAAAAATTATATGTAATAAGTATGAACTATGATACAATTGAAAACATGCATAATTTTTCTCCTCACTAGTGAAGTGAAACTTACCGAGTGTGAAAGAGAGAAAGAGAGAGAGAGCTACAAGCCTCGCCCAGCAGACAGTTGGTTTCAGTTGCCATCTCGCTCGATAAAACAACACCGTACCATTACGGCCTACTCACGATATTCTCCGCTGTTATTTTAAACTGTAAAAATGAGATGTTGCCATCGGGGTTATTTAAATATTTCAATAGGCAACGTTTAATTTACAAATAGTATACTAAAAAAATTGGTTAAAATTATATTTTAACTGTGAACTATTTCTTACTGGTCGTTGCCAACATGTCGCTGCTCTCGCTGTTAATTCATATTTAAAAAGAAATAAATATCACAAGTTATAGAAGATATTAAGGTAGAGTTTCATTCATTCAATAATACAGTACTCTAAATCTAACCACAGTGTTATATATTTGTGGAATACAGGTTATTGAAAAAACAGGTTGACATATTATGCCTAGTGTGTTTTTTCAAAGGTTGATTTTCATAAGTCGCATCCAATCAGGAATGGACTATAGAGAGAACCATATGTTTGCAGATGACAAGTTTGTGAAAAGTGGCGAGTGTGTAATCCAAATGCAACAGTTCTTCAGGTATCTCTTTAGGATTGGGTGCCATGATATCAGTAGGAATATCATATTGTGATGGGTGGCAGCATTTTAGTAAATGGGTTCAGTGTTAAAAAGAAAACCACTGCATCTTCCTGATCAACTTGCATACCAGAGAATGTGGATAGGGTGAGGGAGGCAAATGTGCGAAGATCAGGCCATTTGGCTAAGCGGCACACTTTAGAATTGTGAAGAAGTCTCACCATGATAATGCAAATTTAATGCAAAGATTCAGGGTTCAAAACCTATAAATTAATGATCGAGCAGCAGCTGAATACAGGTGATTAAACACAACATTCTATATTCACTGAAACAATGCTTAACCTTTTTGAGGAGGATGAAGATCTCACCATAATGATGACTGACAAAGCCCATTTTTATCTGAATGGAGTGGTTAATAAGTAGAACTGCCTATTCTGAGCCGCTCACATACCTTGTGGCTTGCAGGAGAAACCGTTACAAAACCCAAAAGTTACAGTACCATGCATTACTGGCATGTGTGGGATTTTTGGGCCATATTTCTTTGAGGAAGATGGAGTCATCATAACTTTAAACTCAGATTGCTATGTTAATATGGTAACACCTTTTCGTTACCTGAACTCAGAAGAAGAGACATTAACACGGGGAATGTGTAGTTTCAATATGACGGGGCCACTGCTCACATCGCCAGAGCTTCAATGGCTGTTATTCAATGTGCTTACCCTAATTGAGTCATTTTACGATTTGGCGACGTTCCTTGGCCACCTTGGTCATAGGCCATTCATGGTAAAGTGAGCACTTTTGAAGACCTAGGTACTTTTTTTCTTTCTACCAATTTGTATCCTTCCACCATTTTTTAATGTAAACCCTGCAACGTGAGTAATAAACACAGTGTATACTTTCACCTTACCCAAAACAAAAAGTCCGAGGCCATAATGAAATGTATTTATTGGTTATTATGTCTGATGAAACAGCTTCAAAAAGTGCTCACTTTAACGTGAACGGCTTATACCCGACATTTCTATGTATGATTTTTGTCTTTGGGACTACCTTAAATCACGTGTTTATGAAGAAAAGGCACATGCACATTGGAGAAGTTGAAGGCTGCCATACGTAACTGAACTGAAGAAATTAATGACGAAAAGTTGGGAAGAGTGGAAGCGAACTTTTGGAAATTGCTCTAAAACTGTGTTAGTGAAAATGGGTATCTTTGAGCGATGTAATTTTTCCCACTTCAACATACCAAAATGGCACGTCTTGACATTTATTTCTATGGCAATACATTGTGTTCAAACTCAAAAGTATTGGGGCCATGCATTTTAAAATACAGTTGGTTTTCTGTGAACCATCCAGTACAATGGAAAAACAGTGGCTGGGAAGCTATTTGAAATCTATGAATTGAACCTGAGTCACTGGAGAGAAGCACGCAATGCAGAAAATATGGGTATCGGACTATTACTAAGAACTATAAAGTTTCCGCCTTATCAAAAGAATCTGGATATGCTTATATATTTTCGCTGGAAGGCAGCAACAATTAGCCTGGCTAAAACCACCCCCCACCCTCTTGAAAATGAAAAAGTGTGTCTTTTTGGCTTTTTTGCTTCATTTGTAATTAAGTACTGAAAATGATCAACTGACCATACCACAAAATAAACTTAAGTAGTAAGTACATAACTAAACTACAGTCATTAAAATAAGGGGAAGCACAAGTAATATAAAATAATTCTTATCAAGAGAGAACTCAAATCTGATTAAAGACGCAACAAATTAATAACTTACTCTCATTTTCAGCATGTTGTACTGTATGGTCCTTATAACCACAAGCACCAGCAAACCACCTAAAGAGATTTCAGAGATGGACCGCTCTGTGTACCAAGCAACACCTTTCAAAATCTGAATGCAAAGAAAAGAAACAGCAATCACTTCCACATTTTAGACCTAAATTGTCAGCACACAAAACTATCAAATTGTGCTTAAAACTTGTTTTAGAAAGTACACACAGCATTTAGGCTACCTATTCCAAGAGGAGACCTTTTAATTAAATTGGGATTGTTTGCATTACACAACAGTGATGTAAAAGTAACATACTAGGCTACTTTTCTTGGCATAGAGAATTAAAAAAATTAGCAGATCTAAAATCTTGGATTCGAGGTGTTAACTCAAGCTATGATTATCTTACTCCAGCTTATAAAAAAGATTCGGTGTGATACTTGATAGATACATTCTACACTTAACATTATCACCAATCTTTAGCCTCTCTCTGACACACACACACACACACACAACTATATCAGTTTACTGATTTACCTATTACAATATTAACACTTTGACGAAACACTAATGAAAGAAGGCAATTTTACATTAATAAGGTAATCTACCTTTTTTATTAATATACTACTTTGCCTCCGACAGTCACTATTTCTGTTCAGATACTGAATTTACAAAGCATATTAACATAGTTGCAAGTTGCAATACATTTGGAAAACAGGAAAATGTTAGGGAATTCTTAAAATAAAAAAAGATGACATCCTCTAAGTATGGTATCACACCTTGTAATATTGCAGATTTTGAGATGTATTAACTCTTGGTCATATACTTCATTTTATTATATATGATTAAAGAGTACTTGCTTATTGTTATGTTGCCATATGGAGAGCCATACGAGAGATAAGGAGGAAGCGTGCTCAACTGAATATAACGTAATACTAGTGTAAGTTCTATATTTAAAATATAAATAGCACAACAATTTACATCATGTTTTACAATGCTTTAACATTGTGTTACATTGAATGTAATTACTTTAGACTATAGTTATTTATTTACACCACGCGTCTAAGTAAAGTCTGTTATGAGCTATGGAACTACTGGAATGTCTTCACCCTTGTCGTTGCCTCTCCATCTTGGCTCATAGGCAGCTGGTTGTGGTAAGACCCCACACTCGATGCCCCGCTGACCTTAAGTATGGCGCTTAAAACACACTGCATATTATCAAATGCTGATGGCTCATGTCTCGCTCTTTCACGTGAGATGGCGCGTTCAGGCAAGTGGTATAACTACGGCTTGCCCACGCCGTAACATTATGTTGTCACTTTCTTTTGATATCTTTCCAAATAACGTTTGAAAATAAGAATTAACAGTATAATCATTGGTTTATTTGAACAGTTATTTAAGATTGCAAATAGGCTGCTAGGCTACTAATAATATATAAAGGACAGGAATCCAAGTACTCACAGTATAGTACTTGTTGATAGGTACACACACAAAGTAGGACGAGACAGTTTTTTCACGCGGTTGCGTGAACGCGACGTTTTGTCGCCTGATGAAGCTGGCTTAGCCAGCGAAACTTTGCGATAGCGCAACCGTGTGAAAAACTGTCGTCCTACATTGTGTGTGTGCGCCTATTGACATGTACTAGACTGTGAGTATTTGGATTCCTGTCCTTTATATATTTATAATAATTATTTACATAGAGATTCATTTATTTACAAATAATATTCAGTATTAATGTTTGTTAATTTTAGTTTATTCCCAGAGGGTATAAAGTAATTAAATGTGTATTAAACATAAGACTATCCCAGGTGAGACTATTCTGGTTGCCTCTCGTCTCGCCATTGCTGATTGGCGGATTAATGTGTCATGGTCAGATGACAGCCAATCAGAGGACATGAGAAAACAGAAGTAAGGTTCATATAAAATAGAACAAAATTTTCCTGCAGAAGGAACGCTCACCACAGCCAAAGATGGTCATGTGTTTAAATGTAATGAATATTTCGAAGAAGAATAATATATTAAGATGAGTATGTATGTATAGTAATATTTATTTGAATTGTATTAAGATGTTTTATGACAATTCTAAGAACAAAGTTTCAAGGAAGTAATAATTAATAAGGTATATACGAATACTGAATGTAATTTGCTGCAAGATGTTTAAATGTGAAAGATTATGAAGTTTTGTGGAGAGTGGAATTTGTCTGAGAAGAATATGGCAGTATTTATATAATTGAAGTGATCCTTGTCTAATGTTTATTAGAAGACTAAAGGAAGATTAAAATTGGAAACAAATATTTCAGCTTTCTATTACTACTTGATTGCTTCATGTGTAATTGTACTGAAATGTAACAACTGGTGGGGGCGACCCAGTGTGTCGCTAGGGAACAAACTTCATGACAATGTAGAACTTCAAGAACGTCAGGAGTTGCAGTTTTTTGGCAAAGGGAAGAACCAACCCAGAGAGAGAATCTAGGCTACAATTTGAGATGGCAGAGAAGAAATGTAGTGCCTGAGGTATACTGATGTCTGAAGTACGTCAGCAGATGCAGAAATGCGGGACATTGTGGGATTCAGAAAATGCAAGAGCTAAAGCAAGAAGAATAGTTGGTTTTTTTTTCTTCTAAGCAAACTTTTAAGCACACATTAAAGGAAACATTGTTTGAAATTTTGATAAGATGAACGGCGAGGAAAAAATATAATTTTTTTGGCTGTCCCGTCCTATTGCTGTAGGAAAGCCCCCCCCTCCCCCAAGGAAATAAAACTTTTGTTACATGTTGGAAGCTACTGCTGTGTGCGAGACTGATCACAACTGCACATGCTGAGTTACAATGGGACCAAGTTGTGAGTGCTGATATTGATAGTGTTTGGCTCTCTTGTGATTACTCTTTGTGCATACATGGATGAAAACATCTGATGTAGTTAACCTGTGGAAACGTCCTGTTTGTTTGTGTGCATAGAAAACATTCATGTGTTACAGACTTTAATTTTAATTTCATATAAAGTAATTATTCTTGCATTTCTGTGTTGTTTTTCAGGATTTGATCAATTGTATTCCATTGTAAAGTGCTGCTATAGTGCAAAAACAGTTCAAACCAAAATAGAAAATTTCTTAAAACAAAAATTTCGGTATGTAATGACAGCAGAAAATGTGTATAAGTAAAAATCTTTTTGGAGATATTTTTTGGTTCTTTATGTAATGGATGGGTTGATTTTACTGAAGACTTAAACAATATGATATTTAATAACCTTTTAAGTATTCTTTCTACAAACCTTGTTATTACAAAGTAGCCAGATTTTGGTTCCTTCAGGTTCGTATTAATGAGGGTCCACTGTACTGTTAAGCACATGCTAGTATTACGGTATTAAAAATCCCCAGGGCTGCGAGTCTGACTGAGATGAGGATATGCACACAGGAGGAGCAAACACAAGTAAAATGTTCCGGTATGCTAAAACTTACTATTGCAGCTAAATGTGAATACACAAAAGAAGTTGAAGGCTCCCACAATGCGACATGCGTGTAGCCTCTAGGCCTGCCGAGATCAGACTGAAGATGGTGGCTGAGAGATCTGGCTACCTCGCCGGAGATCTCCCACCAACATCGAGAGGGAAATTCACAAAAAAAAGTACACATAACAATAGGTACACAAGTAAGCAATGAAAAATACATAGGAGACACTGGAATAAAGAATGCAATATTTCCAACAAGCAATATCTGTTAATTACACTCCCACAGTCTTTCCATGTATCTTGAATTGGACACGGTAATTAGTAAAACAAGCCGGAATGGTTCAGAACACATAATTAAATTATGAAAATAATTTAATATAAAGCAAAGAATTGTAACTTTGGGCAAGCGGCATGGCAGACGCTGGAACTGCCACAATATTTTATTGTTAATTTACTGCATTTGCAAAACAATAAAACTGCTCTTTTTAAACAAACAACCTATGACATTGGCACAGCAAATTAAATAAAGATTTACGAGTGTCTTTAGCTCGTGTTCCATATTAAAAAGTAATCCACGTGGCTTCACATACACAGGCTGTTTCCACCTCACTTAAGGGGAGCAAAAGAGAGAGAACACTTTCCCTTGTGAATATTAGACTGCTTTCAGGAGCACAGATTAGAATTGCACTACACACATTTGGCTGAGTTTACTCTTGGTAACAAGGGTTTGGCGGTGGCCCGGTTCAGTGACCCATTCCTGCACGTACTGCAGCAGTGACCCGTACATGGGTTGCACGGACATGCATGCATGGTGCACAAGCAGAGCAGCAGTGGGCTGCCTCCCAAGCGGGACAGTGAAGGCAACATCAATTCCTCTTTTTACCACACCATTTCTATTTCAAATCCTTACTAGCAATGTATGTATTCACTGATATGTTGTACACTATTTGGACCAGTCTGTGTAATCAAATTCACTTAATGTACCTCAGTAAAATAAATAAAAAAACAACCAGAGATCAAACTTACAATGCCATGAACAGCCTTGTTGAAGAGGTCGTCCTCGCTGAGTATTAGGAGGATAATCAGAGACATGTAGATGTGGTGCGAGTTACTGTCTGGAGCGTGATAAAGAGTCTGCAGTATTAGCACTACCTAAAAATGAGGTTACAGAAGTCTTTATACAGGCCTGCATCAAAATAACATCTAATTTACACAACTTATCTTATTTTTCAGCTAAATGAACACTTTCTAGTTTTATTCAGCATTCAATTAAAAAGTTCATAATGAAAATAAATAGCTCTACTTCATTGAATATAATTAAAATGAAAGTAGTCAATATAAACAGTAGAAATACACTCAAACCTCTGTTTTATAGATATGGGTGGTAATAATGCGGTGTCAGCATAAACCTACTCTGCAAAATCGAGGTTTGCTTCTGAAACATTTGTGCCTCCACATTAAATTTTTTTAAATTTTAAAATCATATTGAATAATCATACCTTACAATTTCAAAAGCTCTGTATGTATTAACAATGATCAATGGTTAATAGCATCTTGTTATACTAACTAGCTGTTCAATGTCTGATCGTGCAAGTATGTAGTTCTTGACCATCTGGTTCCTGTGGACCATCAGGTACAGCAGTAAGGTGGTCTGGTCACTGCTGAGCATACAACACATTGTGCCATACAGCTGACTGAAGTCCAGTTTGAACGTGGCGGCGGCTTTTGTTGGTGCTCCATTTCCAGTCTCTGTAAATCATCTACATTTTAGTACTGTACTCACTGTTGCATCCAGATTGTGTATGCAACCATATCAAGATATAAGTTTATTTGTCACTAACAATATATCATAGCTACCATTAAAATAAAAATTAGCATTAAAACGCTATCAATTTTAGTGTAATGCAGAATTGTGATGGAAAATTCATCAACTTTAAAACTACAGTACAACCCCTCTATTACGACCCCATTTATTATGACCACCTCTCTATTACAACCCAATCCCGAGGAACCGTGAAAAGTTTGGGTAGAAAAAGTAGAAAATTTGAGGCACATCTAACAATGGATACAGTAATCACTCGCCAACCACTGTATCTTGAACTGCGGTTTCAGTTATGCGCAGATTTGTTTTTGTAGACCTTTCCTTCAACCGCTGTAGTAGTTTCTATTATCCACAGTTTTCAGTCTATGGAAAACTAGCCCTTACTGGTGTTAGTTGTCATACATTTCTCAAGCTACCATCACATTTGTTGTACCCAGCAGCGTGAAGCTATAAATTACTTGATGCCAGAAGGGGACACTGGCGTATTGTCAGTGGAAGCGGTGATGGGGGGGAGGGGGGTTTGCAGGCCGGGGTCAGTAAGGATTCTTTGTCCTAGTCACATGCCACTGCCTATCCCTCCTCTTTTACTGTAAAAACAATGGCACATCACACAGACTAGTTTCTTAATCTGTGTGTATATGATAACTTCAAATTTAATTCAATGCCCTTTTTTTTTTAATGATTATTTTTAAGTTTGTGTGCGCCCATGCCTACATAATATGCTAATTTGTTATGGTGGGCAATTGTTTTTTTTTTTCTCGTGAAGAAAGTTTTGTATGTAAAATTAATAAAGATAAGTGTGTGCAAGTAAAACGTGTTCTTATGTTACTGGTACCATATTATGGCGAGTGAGGCCATGTGCGTGTATAGGCAACGTCAAAAGACTTTTAATGAAAATTCGGGATATTTAATATTTCAAGTAGACCGCACTAGCAATGTATGACCCACGAGACCATAATAGATCTTTAATAATAACTTTATATTTTAAATCTTTTCACACACCTTCAATAGCCATGTCGTACTGAGTTTAGGCCTTTTTTATGACAAGGGGTGGTCCAATATGCCTTTCTTGGGTATCAAATTAACCAAGAGACGTACAGCTATTAAAATATACATATATATTTAATTTAAAAGGGGTTTTTTATGCGCTCGAGACGATTGAACATGAACTACATGCAAAAAAACGGCAAGTTTAGGGGCATAGACGTTAGAGGTGTATCAAAATCGGCCCAAAGTTTTCCAAATTTTTTATTACAACTCCCCCTCTATTACGACCCTATTCTCGGGAACCATAAGGGGTCGTAATAGAGGGGTTCTACTGCATGAGGTTAAAAGTAAAATACAAGCAAAAAAAGGTACAAACTGGAAAAAATAACAAATTTTTTTTTCCACATTCCAGTACAAACCTCTATAAAACAAAACTGAAGGGACCGAAATGATGTGTGTGTGTGTGTGTGTGTGCGCGTGCGTGCGCACGCTCACGTGTGTGTTTTTTGTAAGGAGGTATTGTATGGAGGGACTTTAACATAGAATGTATAAATAAATATTCTAAATATGAAATAATCCATTTGTTTAAGTTAAATGACAAAGTATATTGATACTCAGACAAAGCACTTAAAACTGCAACATACATTTTGAGGTCAACCGCACAGTGCAATTATTTAAAACACATTGTAAAAATTACAACATCCTACTTCATATGGTTAACAAATAAAGAAACTAGTTAAAAATTGGAAAAATTAAAAGAAACGCTGGTGGATAGTGTTTCAATATGCGACTGCCCGAGGAATTGACTGGGAGGGGAGGGGGACCCACATTTACGGGTAGCTACATCATTAACTGAAAACACAGTTCATCTTTCTATTCTTTTTCATGTGCACCATTGCCTTGGCAACATTCCTCTGGCTCTAACAGAGAGACAAAATGGTTTATCTTTCACGCCTTGTCATGAAACACAGAGGGAACAATGGAAGTGACACGTACGTGTGCAATGGTATGTGCTGTCGGTGGTCGTACGAGAATGGGATACAGGAGAATGGCTATTAGGGCTGGACTGAGCAAAAGGTCCAGGGCAGGGGATATTGGAATGGTCATTTAGGTTATTTATTTTGTGCAAGAGAGAAGTCTAAAGAAGCTCCGAGTGGATATCTCCTTTTCAAGTGATTCATTGATGCGTTGTAGTTTTTTGTTATTGGTTCACTGTGTTGCATGTTGCATAAAATTGGAAAGCTAATCAGGTCTCTGCAGAGAGAAATATCTAGTAATTGTTCTGCGACCTATTTTCATAACGTAATGCATTTATAGGTAAATCATTTTCCTATACTTGTTTGTAAAAACATAAATCTTTGTCAGATATTAAAAAAATACTTGAGTTTAAAAGTACCAAAGCAATATTGAATTGCATATGAAGTGCGCACCTTCCAGAGAATGTTTCCATTGTGTGTGTTCTGATGTCTGTCTCCCTCTTGCTACCTCTCTCATTGACTTCCCTTTAAGTCAGTAGCAGTATTTAAACACGACTACTATGTTAAGATGAAAAAGGTCGTACATACACAAACACTAAAACATAAATAAATAAATAAATAAATAAATTGATAAAAATAATTATCCAAAAATCTTAAAAATTACAAAAACAATTGGCAACTATGAAAAATACCCAAAGAAATTACCTGCATCTGGACAAAAAATAAAGGCAACTACCTGAAATGACAGGAAATCAGAAAATACCAACAGACCTGCATCTTGAGAAAGAAAATTGATAAAAGGGGGAGGAAGTAAAATTTTCACTTTGTAACAATCAAGCCGTATCAAATAAAAATTTGTGATAAAATTTTCAGAATATTGTAAAACATATTCAGTGCTTTGCTTGTCTTTGAGGGTCTTTCTTGTGTACTATCACTACTCTGATGTAGGTAGATGTTGCATGCATTTGTGTGTGGTTAACTTAATTTACCCATGCGCTCGTTTCGCAAAGCTTAGCCAGTCGGCTGAGATGACGAAAGGCTCACGACTCTACCTTTAGCTACCTATCACACGTAACTTGTTCTCCGGCTCTGCGATACATAGGATCAGGTAGAGGAAATTTGCATGGCCAGAGCAGTATAGCTAGCTAAACATACACTTTTACGAGTGAAGCTTTGAGCATTTTATTTTCCTCAAGTGTCAAATTTTTTGCCATCCTTCATGTCTTGCTTTTCTTTCTGCACGTTAAAATCTGTAAAACACATATTGTAGATACACACAGTCATCAGCTGCTAAATGTAAGGTGGCACACTTAAAAACGAAGGCAGCATAACACGACACCGGATTCCTTACGCAACACACACACACACACCAAACACGTAAGAAAATATACCGTCATCTACTTTTGACCCGGCTGCCAGGAGTTGAGACAGATAGCGGCCATCTACCATGCATCAGAGAGAGATTCGTCTCACCAGATCTTTTCATGCCACCTACCAGTCGACGGCACAACACATCCAGTTTTCTTGGCCTACCTGAACGGACGAGACACGTCTCTTGGCTTAGTTAATCTGTGGTTTTGGGGGACCCCGATCAGTCAGCCTATCCCAATGTCTAACAGTACCTGCGAACATCCACCGACCAGCACATCAGAACCAGGGGCCAACCTTGCTGCTTCACTGTCTAAACAGGTCCAGCAGCTTCCACACGTCAAGCATCACCCAGGCAACTATGTGAGAGTGAGATCCCACCGACGCGTAAAATAGTAGCAGCTGTCCCAAATTTTGTGCCCTGCCGAAAGACCACACAGCTGGTTCTGTATTCTGGACACGCTCCAGTCCCACACAAGGACTAGAGTTAGGCATCACCAGGGTGTGTGTGCCCTTGCACTCACCAAATGCACTCAGCGTAGTTATATACCTTAGTTGCCCACAGGACGTCATGCATCAACTTTGGCAAATGGTTGGCATATCTGCACTTGAAGAAAAAAGTTTGCTGTGGGGAAGAATCAACTGTGGGTAAACAATATAAAATGGCAGCAGCACTAGTGATGCCACATAAACACAGAGTTTCATGCTGCGTGCACTTCTGCATTTTGTACCATAGAGGACCAAACTGGCTTGTTTTGTTTACATTTTGCTGCGGCTGGCCTCTTTAAAGGTTGCCATGCTGGGAGCTGAGGCAAGGCGCAGAGCAACCTCGGCCAGCTGAGCCGTTGTTGTAGAAAAACAAATTCCGGGGGATTGAGCGCGAGGTCAGGAAGAAAGTATATAAGCTCGGAGTGATGGCAGCTCTGGGCACCATCTTGCCAGCAATGCTGGAGGCTCTGCCTGTGTCCTGCCAGACGAGAGGACCACCTCCCATGGTCCAACTTCATCACCTGACAAGCCCGCCGCGGAGAGCGCTTCATCAAGACATAGTCATCTAGAGGGTATTTATATTCACTGGTAGGGTGACTAAAGGCACGTTAGGATTCGGGACACGCGACGGCCTATTATTCTCCATCCGAGCAGAGTACAGCCTTTTAACTTAATAATTATTGTATCTGAGGTAAGGCATCTGTGCCGCCTTGAGTGAATAATAGATGTATCCCAGCTCTTCTATAGCTGAATGACTTAGTTTGAATATTTGGATTGATAGATGCTTATTTGCAGCGTACTTATATTGTCTTGAGATGAATAGAAGTACGTAGTATTATGTATTCGAGTGCTTTTCCATCTAGCTACCCTTATCCCCCTAGTTAATGCATGACCTGATCCCCTCAGGACTGGACACAGCAATTTGCAGCAGTAATTAACTTCATTGTAGAGAGTTTTTTATACTAACAAATGTATTTTGATACACAGATGTTAAAAATGCATTATTAGTTAAGGTTGCAAATAGGCCACTACACTACCAAAATTATATAAAAGGACAGGAATTTAAGTACTTATAGTGTAGTACTCTGTCAACAGGCACACACACAAAGTAGGACAACACATTTTCTACACGGTTGTACGATTGCATGGAAAATGTGTCGTCCTACTTTGTATGTGTGTGCGCCTGTTCAGTACTACACAGTGAGTACTTGCATTCGTGTCCTTTTATATAAATAAAATTTAGGAAAGCGATCCTCAGTACCGCGATACTTTATATCGAGTATCGCATGAGAATATTCAAAATTATCGAATTTCAACACTTATTTTCTTGTCATAATTATGGTACGAGCATACCTTAACTTTTGGGGTGTGTACCATAATTTCCTAAAGTGTACCATAATATTCAAAATATGTACAGTAATTTCAAAACACCATAATTAAAGTACAAGTGTATAACAACATACCATATTTTATTCATAGCATAATATTCACACAGCTACGAGCACATTGAAGTGTTTTTAAGCAACCCATACATACAAGATTTTTGATATTTACTTTTATAGTACATGGTTGAGGTACAATAAAAATGAGTTGAGAGCTGCGAGCAAGCGCCAATAGGTGCGAGTGAGCAACTTCAATAGTTATTGTACATCAAATACATACCACAATTATATGCTGCACCATAATTTTTAATTTAATTCATTTTTAATCCATTAATCACTTATGGTATATATTTGAGGTACAATAAAAGCAGGTAGAGTTGCAAGTGAGCACCGATAGGCATGAGTGAGCAAATTGATAGTTATTCAACATCCCACACATACCATAATTATCTGATGCAACTGCATTATTAAATATTCATTAACATAAATACTATAATTATCTGATACACCTGTCATGGCCTAGCCTGCTTATTCCGCAAGCTAGGCCACAATGGGTGTATCAGATAATTACGATATTTATTTAACGTTACAATAATTTCCTTGAAGTTGGAAAAAAAAATATTTAAAAAACTGTGAAATTGCACAATAAGTGTGTACTGAGCTATCACTTTCCTCAAAGTTTGATTATAGCTTTTATTGTGGAAACAATTTTTGACGCGTGTCCTAAGCTAAGGCTGGATCACGGTTGTGTGGCTTTAGTTGCACTTAGGCCGGTTGTGCTTTCAGGGTTTAATTACTGATGTCTCTATGACGAAGGCTGGTTGGTTGCAGACAGATGCTGGTGTAGTCTCATTCTAGTGATCTGAGCAAAGCGGCACAATCTCGTTCGACTCGTCGGGTAGCTGTAAGGGAACTACACCAGCCGGCCGCTTGGCAGCAAGGCACGCAACTCTTTGCTCCTCCCTCCTTGCGCCATGTCTCACCTTAAATGGCATAGAGCAGGTTAGCTGCTGAGAACTATGAATCTAGCACTACGGACACAAGTAGCCCTAGAAAAGTGTTACCCAGTAGTGGTTTGGTAGAACGAGCCCGGTGCTTCAGAAGACCCCCCCCCCCCCCCCGAGCCTTAGGGGGTGAACAAGAAGTGTTGAAGCCATATGGGGTACCAAGATCATTACTGGGTGTGCGATCCCAAGGCCGGGCCGTAGCACCTAAGCAGATACCCTCAGGCCATAGCACCTAGGCAGATACCCCCTCCAGCACCCAAGTGCTCCGGTAGGGATATAACTCGGGCATAATGTCTCTCCCTGGGTGCAAAGTGTTACTAGTGGTTGGGGCTCCTCTATTCTACTCCTCCAGTACCTGTATACTTGGCAGTAATAAAATAGATGGCTGTCTAATATGTGTGTATTGCAACTGTAGCTGCCTGAGTGGGAGTCTCCAGTTGTAGCTAGTTGGTAGTAATAATTTCCCGTTCCCGGTCAGCGGTACTCATCTCGAGGTTCTCCCAGCAGTTGGTTACAAAGTACTCTATGAATGAGACTCGAAGTTAAATGAAACAAAGCAGTGTTTATTAAGAGCTTAGTAAACACGGTGACGCGTGGTCTCCTACCAAGAATACCGGTGGCTGGAAGTAAACCTACGGTAACCAAGTGCAGGCGACTTGGTTATAGGCTAATGGGGGAAGTGAAATTAAACTGTAGAAAATTGCTTACTAAAAATCTAACGCTAATCGGGGTGTCGGTAGGAGACAAAGAAGTTAAGTGTGGTATGTGTGGTAGCTACAGAAAGCTTCTGGAAACTATTGGCGATTGCCGTCGCTGGAGCGTCTGGAGCGTCTGGTTGCAGGTGCTGCAGAGCTGTGATGGCGACGTCATGTAGGCAGCCTCTGGTGGCTGCTGAAAATCTAACAGTTGTCGGAGGGCCCCAGCACTAGAAGTGGCGGAGTGAGCTCGAAGACCGAAGAAGAGCAACTGGTGAGGTCTGCCACGCACTGACTTATGTAGTCAGGGCAGTGCATGTCGTGGCAGCCACGGGAGGGCACGTGACGTTCCTCTGCTGTGAGGTCGGAGTGAGGTTAGCACCCTCTGGTCATCTCTCAGCCTTTGCGTGTTCTCGGTGGCGCTCGGGCATGCCCCGAGGCAGCTGATGGCTTGATCTCTCTCAGCATTGAGGGGGGGGGGGGGGTGACGTGCCACTGTCTTGTACAACCCCTCGTATCCACGTCTGGCTGCCCTCCAGGAATGTGACAGGCCGTGACTTCTGTGTACGGGTTGGCACGGGATTTGAATCTCACGTGTGTAGAAGTAGTATACTAGTTTGCAGTGACATGAGTCGTAATCGTACATAGTTGGAATAAGTGGCATGCATCATTCTATAGAATTGAAGGAGATAGTGTTTGTTTATCATTGGTTAAAGATGTTTGGATTACAGGCCACCACGATTTGTTTCCAGTGTAATGTGGGTTTTTATATAGTTTCAGTGTGTGTCAATGACACTACTAAAATGAGTAATTTTCTTGGCCAAGTTGAGTTGAATTGTGTTCATGACAATTTTAATTTGGTATAGAGAAAAGTATCGGTATCAAGTATCATGAGAATGTTTTGGTATTGAACTGACATTGACCCATCCCTAATAAAAATGCATTGTTCTTTAAGCATTTGGCAGGACCAAATTTATGCTCCATTGTATGGAGTATCACATATGGATTATTTGTTAAGGGAGATTTAACTGTAACTTACAACGTACATATAATTGCTCATATCAAATAACTTATCATTGAACACACTATTATATTAATCACATCAATGTTTATCAAGTTTGCAGGCTTTCATGGCTGTTGTCTGCAAAATTTTGGCTTCTGGGTAGTAGCCATGTCCCTGACGTTTTGGAAGACTATGCAGCCTCCATTTTCAAGGTGAAGTAGCAGCAGCAATAACTGCTTACTTACCCAGAAGCCAAAATTTCACATCAATGTTTGTTGCTGTGTTAATATCTCATTTCTGTATATTTACCTACAGTAGAACCTCTCTATATTGACTTAATTTAAAGTGACTAACTTTCTATAATAACTGTTTTTGAGGAACCATTAAAAATTTGAGGTAAATCTGCTGAAAAATAAATTTGTTTGCATTTTTTGGTTGCTATACATTGAGTTTCTGTAGGTAAGCACTATATAGGCCAGGCCAGCTCACATCTCAAAATAGATACCACCCCCCTAATACACCACCAGTGCTATTAACTCCACCCACCCTCTATGCCTCAGATGGCAAAATATTTTCACATATGATGCAACTACCCTCAGTATTTGTCCTGCCATTATCCTCTCCCTCCCTTGCCTTCTCACATTGCATATGTATTAAGACTAGAATTTCTCTTGGGTTTTGATTACTGTTTTTTGATGACTAATTACATTTAGATTTTTGGACGTGCCATTAGCTGCCATCATCTTGCGAATTACAACTCTGGACTGTGAAACAACAGCAAGTCTGTCTCCCATTGTAGCCTCCGCCTTACCACCAGTCCATCACACTTGACGAGAGTCAGATATATTCTCGCTTCCTCACTTTCAGCATTTTCCTCCCCCCGTGTCATTCATCCTATTACTGGATTCATTCCTTAGGATTCATCACACATAACAGACAGATTGTGCTTTTATTAGTTATGTGAATGTGACTTTCTCTCACAAAATGAAAACGAAAAATAAGTTGAACTTTCCTGAAACTGAAATGGAAATTGAAAAATTATTTTATATGTATTTAGTTGTAATGAAAGTTTAACAAAAAATTTTAGGATATTGAATATTTACCACACGTGTTCTTGCCTACATTTAAATTTCTATTTTATGCGCAGTTATTTTAGTTGTAAAGTCATGAAAACAAACAAGATAATTTAGACGCCAAAATTTTCTTCACCTGGTGCACTGTAGAACATTCATTAAAAACCCAAATATTCAACGAAATCAAGAATTTTCATTTAGTTACATCTTTCGGCAACCAAAACTAAACTGAAAGTTGTCATTTATCGTTTCCATTTAGGTATACCGAATATTTGCGCAACCCTAGTTTTTATACCATCAGTTAAAACCAGAGTTTTGGTAATCTGGATTTCAGAAAGCAGTGTTTGTGTGAGGTATAAACAAGGAATTTTCAGTTTTGTTTTTACATATGGCGTGAAAAAGTATACAGCATTCAATGTTACAGTTTTTGTAAGCGATTGGTGACAAAGAAGGTTGCAAACAACCTTCTGTGGTATCATTTTATTCAGAAGATGTCTGTTTATTAATATAAATGGATGTTTCGTTGAAATATTGTCAGATTTCTTGCAAGAGGCCTCAAAACATTAAATTTTCACACTGAAAAACTTATCCCAGGTCCAATTTAAAACCAGACCACAACGTCGTGTATACGTCTGATACAACAGCAGTGATATTGCCCGTGTTTCAATTTCCTGTAAATAAATGATGCTTACAGCTTGTTTTCATTGATTAAATGTATGAATTTAATAGGGTCATGTATTCTAAGCAAAACATTACCCCTGTTATGCACAAAAAAATACTCAGCAAGCTTAAGTTATTGATAAAGCATACTGCAACACCGCACATACACCTAACAACAGTTGCGACACAGCCCAAGCTTACATTTCTTACGAGGAAATCAGATGTTACGTTGATAAAATAATACTGTAACAAGTAGACATCTTCAAGTCAAAACTGTGTAGATACATTACAGATGCAAAAAAATATTTAATACGAAAAGACATAAACCAATGCTGTTACAATCTCTAATAAATTGTTGTATCGGTAGTAAATGATGTTTTGAAATATATTACAGAAAAATAAAAGATCCATAAAATGAAAGTAAGGTTATTTTAACTGATAAACATGTTGTGAATAATATGTGAAATACAATATATTACCACTTACCATTTAATATATTTTTTCACTTCCCTTGCAGTTTGGCGAAGGAGAAGAAAGTTTTACTGCCAGAAAATTCAATGCATTGAAGAGATATCGTGCACTGTATTCTTTAGAAATTGGTTAACACACGGCAGCGACATTGCATATTTCCGCCCATAATGACATATTAAACAAAGGAATATGCCGCCTGGAAACATGTGAACTGTGGGCAGGTTGTCTGCAAACTTTTTAAAACATTATAGCCGCATTAATAACTCAAGCATTTTCCTTTTAATGACATATGAAAAGGAGGGAGATAATATTTATAAAAATATTGCAAGCACATGCCTGCATCTATCTCCTGTATAATTTCATATTTTTGCACGAGTCTAATAGTCTGCCTCTTGCTTTCACTCGTGTTAGAATCACAATCCAAAAAACCCATCCAAAAAGTACTGTAGATCATCAACTGTAACAAAATAAATTAAAAAATTAAGGGTCAAAAATAGAAATCCATGTGAAATAACGCAATGAAGTTGTCAATAAATATAAATCTACATTGTAATCAGAGAAGAGCCAAAAATTCTAATTATTATTGCACTAGTGAGTCAAAAATGTATGTAACAATAAGCAAACTCCTTAGGAATAATAACAGGACCAAGCTGGGTAGAACAGGTGAGATAAAAAAAAAGAAGGGCAAAAGGCATAGTTTTTTGCTCCTTATGACACACATCAGTGTCGACGTTAGCTGGCGCTGCTGTTATTGGGCAGAGCACGGAATGTACTATGCTGATTATATGTATTTCTGCAGACAAGAACAGTGTGGAAAAGAGAACTGCACCAGCTTAGACGGTGCTGTAGAACAACTGTCAGGCCAAGGACCTTGCTCGCATACATCAACACTGTCAATTGTAATGAATTTCTGCTGTTTATTTTTTCACCATGTGATGAATCATACGAGGATATAGTCCATACAACTCTTATTGTTCTGAAATGTTGCAGCTTTCAAATGTGTAAATACATTTTTGCAGCAATATTTGTGTTTTTAAAATTTGACGAAGTTTAATTATTTTTTATGGTTCTCAAAAATGTGTATGTAGGAACATGGTGTCTCTGTCAATATGTAAATTTCCCTTCCATTCGACATGTCTCTAACAGCCAAACTCAACTCCAGGAAGAAAAAAAGACAGCACAAAACTATGGCGTCAACAAGCAATATGACCAATGTAAAAATGTAATAAAACTACAGGAACAAAAAATGTGATTAAACATCCAAAAAAGAAAACAAGTTGCATTTTTTTTTCAATGATTCGTACTTTTTCCTCCAAGATAAAGAATCAATTTATAAGATAACAAAAATGTACAAACCTAGGGTACTGGTAAAAGAAAACAATGCCTGTCTGTAAGGGTTGTTGAGGTTTTTCTCTCCGGTACAGTGATTGGCTAGGACCAGAATGAGCAACAGTGACTGATTGGCCAGTGGAGCTTCTTCCTGCACATTTTCTTCACTTGGATGCAACGATGAAGAAGCTAACCCCAGCGTCAACATGTTCCACAGTCCAGCTGCAACATCACAATGGCCTTTTGCTTAATTTCACAATGTCGATATATATATATATACATACTATACTACTACTTAATGGAGAATGATAAAAAGTTTAAAAAATTGTATAATACAGTCGGGCCTCTATTTTACGAATAGCTAATTTAATCAAGGGCAGCAATTTTATGAGGCTATTCTAGGAACCATTAAAAAATTGCAAAAACTAACAAAAAAATTAATTAAAAAACTCTTAACACAAATGTAGAAATTGCAATGAAAATTAATTACAAATAAATTTCCTAGTCCTCAGCGATAAAATATATGGATTATAGTGTTGCTACTATTTATTGGTATGCTGTAATAAGAAAAACAAACAAACTAAATAAAAAACAAGAACAAACTAAATAAAAAACAAGAGAAAATCTGTTAAAAATATGGCAGTGGTAGTTTGGATTGAATGTGCCGTCGGACCGCACCAGAGCCTTACTGAAGGTTAACCTGCCGACCTGTCTACACACAACACGAGACCTGACAGAGGGAAGCTTTGTTCTACACCCACCCCTTTGCCCCATCTCTCACAATCTGGTTATCTCTTGTGATGACAATAACAAGCCCTCCAAAAGGAGCAGTCAGCAGGTCACTGTCGCGTGCACAGCAACAAGGTCGCTAATAACAGAGGAAGCTGCACACTTCACCTTTGCCTACGTCAGTCCTAAGTATTGTGATTAAGGACGTCAAAATTGATTCCTCAATACCCTATATTATTACAGATATTGAAGAATCGAGAATTGAATGGTTAATTGTCATAAATCCTCATCCACTTCACATGAATTTTTCCGGTTATGTTGCACAACAACAGGTCTTTGGTTTTCCAAATAAACTGAACCTGTACTGAACTCGCATGCGTTGACCAGAATTAACATCTACTTTTCCTGGCCCCAGAAAAATTCCTATTTATTAAAGCTGAAAATGTCTGCTACTATTAATTTTCGAATATTTTTTTATTATCCGTTGTAAAAGTTATTCATCCCTGCCACTAAAAATTGCATTCAATAATGATTTGACTATGAAAGAATTATGATAATACAGTATAACCTCGATTATCCTCGATAATGCAGAGGAGGAGCTAGTCAGATAATTGAAACTCGCGGTTAAACGAGTCATTGTTATCTTGATGGCTTCCATGTGGCAGATGGCTATTCTGCACTCATTTTTTTCTTGTGCACTTTCTGATGTATGATTCAGTACTACGTGTATACTGTTGCAAGAATGCTACAAACGCATGTGGAAATCTACCACACAATATCTAAGCCTCTAAATGTCCGTGTAGACGAAACACTAAAACAAACTGGCAATCACAGATGAAAGACCACCACCGCACACGTGGATTCTGTTGGCAATATTCGTGTACATATTGGTTAGCTTCATAAGTTGACCTAAAATATTGCATTGAGAAGTTGAGAACTTCTGTTTAACTTTTTTGTATAATACTTTGTCTATATTCATTTCAAATAAAACATAGATTTATCAAAAATACTCATATGACCTTGTTAGGCTTAATTAGAAAGTCTGAATGTTACATAAATATAGGAAATTAACTTCACTTAGCAGACCAAAAAGTCTTTCCTGTAATTGTCTTCATAATTGTGTGTCTAATTTGACCTATAAAACTAAATTTCAAAAGGATCCATTGACTGTAGGCACATGTTGATAATCACTATATCCTAATTTATGGTATCAGAATCGAGTGAAAGGTTTTGCAGTTGGAATTGAGAAAAATTGACATTTTGACATCCCTACTTGTCATTGTTTCTCGCTTTGCCATATGTATTATTTATTGTGTACACAGTGTTTGATTTTTAATGTGTTTCATGATATTGCTGTTATAAGTTTGATTTTAGTTTCTCATTTTGGTTTTTTAATTCAGATTATTGGACTGATTGCTGATGCCTACCAACACCATATTTATTGGATTATGATTTTATTTAGATTTAAGAAAAGGAAAATACAGTTGGCAATGATTGCAAAATCTATATGTGCACATCTTAAATGTGGAGGTGTCAAACTGTATCAAATTTAAAGGAAATGTGTTAGAACACTGAGTGGAATTTTCCAGTATGGTGGAAGTTGTTTTCTGTCGAGAAGTTACACAGCGCTGCGCTAAATTTTTTGGCATCAACAAGTAGTCGTACGTAACTTACTCTGGTATTATTTTATGTCATAGAAATCTGAATATTGTAAGAAATTTACCTATTTGAAATAAAGCAGCTGACTTTTCTACAATAAGCAACAGAAAATGGACTTGGCAATCGCTAAATGATTTGACGCCCAGTGTTTACGCTAATTTTTTAGCACAACGTGAAATAGTATGTACTGTTCTGCAGTATACTTTAATTCACAAGATATTTATCCATTGAAATGAAATAATATTTCATCAATAAAGTCTGATTTATTCTGCAAGAAGCTACAGAAAATGGTCTTTACAATCACTAAGTGACCTGGTGCCTGGTGTTTACGTAGTTTTACGAGACAAGGGAACGTTGTATACACTATTCTGGGGTATACATTTATTTGGAAGATTTTTATTAAAATAAATTTTACGAAAGCACAGAACTTATGAACTCATTCTTACAAACTGTGAGGCCTCGTAAAATCGGGGTCCGACTGTACTCATTTATCTGCTAGTCACATACTCCACAGCAACTCACATTTACTTGGTAGGTTAATACACTATATTTCCTACTATAAACTGGCACTTCATGTTTGTAGTCTAAAGTGATATACTTACAGGCCAAACCAAAGACAATGCTACCTCCTGTTGAATGTCCCAGCAAGCCTAGTGGAGCCTTCTCTTGATCAATAAAATGTTGCAGTAATGTTTTTATGAGAAGTGGGGAATGAATAGAGTACCGACCCTGCATCAAACTTCTGAAAAGAAAAAAGTCACTATTCTCAAAGTGAACTAAGTTAACTATTAACTAATTTCTAAAAGTATTTTGTTAAACTTTACACATGGTCGTCTATGATCATCTGAAGTAACATGAAATCTTAATGCACGAGCAAACAGGGCTCTTCTAAAGCTATAACTGATCTCGATAAATAAGTGTACCATACTTAATGGAGGAACCATAGTTTTTATAGAAACTTTTTTCAGTATTTCTAAACATATCCTCACATAGAATTAATACAATTTCGCCCACTTATCAAAATGAGAAAATGCAAAATAAACAAGTTTATTTCACAGATCCATTCAATACAAAGAAACTTCCGTTTACAGTTGGTTGTCATTTAACATCCACTTGTTTCAGGCATCAACAAAATAAACGAATGCATTTGAACAATAACAACAATTAAAGGCAGCAGTTACAAAACCTATATTTTACTGCTCATGAACATATAATTAATGAGCAAGATAAATGCAACAAACTTATTTTTTGGGCTATATCCTTCAAATTTTTGCCTTTTTTAAACCAAAAATTTTATGGTTCCCAAAACATGGTTGTAACTTCGAGAGGGTAGTTATTCCTGAGGTTGTAGATGTGTTTACTTTGGAAAGGGAAAATGTGCATTTCTTTAATACACAAACTTTTTTTCAATTTGATAATTCGAAATCATGTAATTCGAAGTTGAAAAATTAGATCCTGAGCACTTTGAATTAACGAGGTTTTACTGTACAGTACACAAAAATGCAGGAATTATCTAACTAACTAGCTGCATTCACAAAACTGACGTTCACACTGACGGCAGGCTGACGCTGCTTACTGGAATGCCCTCTCTTCCTGGGAGGCACATATGATGAATTCTGCCACTGGAACCTGGCAGGTGACCGCCATGGAGTGTCTCGGTAATGCTCTGAATGTACTTGAGCTCGACATGCATGGGGCGGTTGGACTCGTTGCTGCTTTTCGCCCGTCTCAGAGTTGCCTTCCTGTGGTGTTGTAGTAGGTGGGTTAGCCCATAGTGGACTACGAAGGCTGTTTGCCCCCTGGAGTGGCACCGCATGTGCCACACATGCAGTGCCTGGTCTGAAGTAGTCAGCAGGTTGATCACATCAGTTGTCCGGTGCAACTGGAAGGTGAGCTGCTGCTGTCTAGCTCCTTCAGTTGTCGTCAGGATGCTGTCTAAGTTGTGGACTGCGACTCTCCCTTAACAGGAGTCAGCGAGTGCCAGGGAGGGCTGGCTTGCTGCTGCTAACTCTGAATTTCCTCCACGTCCATAGCAAAGTTCCTCTGAGCTGGGTACTGCCATCTCTGCCTCCTCGGGTTGGGTCCAGGTCGGAGCTGCTGTCACGGGTCTGGATGGATCTCCTTCACGTCTGTGTCAGGGGTCCGGTGTCTTGCTTTCAGCTTCTGGGGTTGGCCTTTGGGTAGAGAACAGAGCATAGTAAACTGGGTTAAGCATTGGGCTAACTACAGCAAGATTATTAAAATCCCCTGAGGTATTAGCCTTGGGTAAGTCGTGTATGAACTCCTGGCGCAGGGCCTGGGAGATGGCCTGTGTGCTGGGCTGCACCTCGTACACGAAACTGTCTGCCTCCACGTTGAGCTGGTAGTGGCCACAGCCAGCTAGGGTAGCCACACAATCCTTGGTGATAGCAGCCGCTGGGTCGAGCTGCTCCAGGGCCTGGGAGACGGCCTCAGAGTTTCTAAGAGGTCTACTGGTGGCGTCCCTGATGTGACAGTGCAAGTTAGTGAAGTTTCCCTGGTGCCAGCAGTGGATGTGGAGCGCCGACAGCTCGGTTCTCTGTCCGCTATACTTCACCAGGAAACTTCCGTCATGTTCGCGGTCCATTTTCCTGGATGCCCTGACGAAACGTAGATGTGGTGGACAGCACAGTCCAATCTGAAGGCTTGGTGCTTCTGAATTACAGAAATTCCATCTGAATCGGAGCAGAGTAAACACTCACTGTCACCGGTGGTTTCGTTTCATCTTTCTTTGGAGGTGGCGACGTCCTTGCGTTTCCGCAGGTAGATGGCTTGGTGACTTCCTCTTCATTGTCTGATGGGTTGGTGTGTGGTGAAGCGGGGGCATCCTGAACAGGGGGCTTATTCTAAGTTATTCGTTTGGTTTCTTCTCGACAAAATTATTTGTTATTGCTAGAATTTTCATTTACTAACAAAATGAGCTATTCTAAGTGCATTCTAATGTTCATTTGACGTCACTATGATTGATAAGAAACTCAAAACTTGGTAATGAAGGCTTGAAGGGCTTCGTTTTCGTTTTATTATAAAAACTTGAATGGTGTGCATAATACATTGTTTTTTAGGATTGTGAAAGAAAAAAATCGTGAAGTAATGTCCCTTCATGCATTGTAGGAACATAAAAATATATTTCAGAAAAAATATTTTAAAAGCACCAATTAACATTTCTATTTAATTTGTGAACTATCTAAGGAGCAGTGTAGGCTGGCTATTGTGACGGAATTTATTACATTATTACAGTTGTTTATAATGAAATAAGAGATCACCAACACAGTTTTATTCTAAAATTTGCTTTGAACAGTGTAGTTCGTAAATCACCTGTTGGGTAGCGCTAAAATGTAAATAATTTTTGGTGATTTACAACCAAAATACTTTCTCTTGAAAAGAATTGAGTGAAAATTCATGTATTGATATTAATACAATCCACAAGAAACACGATGGGGTCTAGTTTGTTCATCACTTATTTTATAATATTGGTATTAAAAATAACATGAAAATGGTTGTTCGTAAACAGGTTGCACCCAAACAGCAAAATGGTCATTAAGAAAAATCTTTGGGCATGTAACAAGTAAAGTTCTATCTGCTCTCTCGTATCGACGTACATTAGTGTCTATTTCAACTCGGTGCAAACAAAATTAAAGCATATTTATGTGTAACATATTGCACGTCAAGCCAAACTGCAAAATAGTACGATATCGTCAGCAAATTTGACACCCTTAACGAAGGAAATATACTTTTTTCTTATAACACATTGTGTATTTAATACTTACATTTAAAACACGCCAAAAGCAAACAATGTTTTAAGTGCTTTACTGCTTTGGTTTATTAATGTTTTCAATCTTAATTATTCATAATTTAAAAACAAAGTCTCGTAAAACTGTTAAAGTTCATGTGCATAGTGTTGTCACCCTGCATCCGCTAATGAAAACCCGAACATTGCTGAAGTCTCCGTGGCATCTCTGAGAGCTGTAACGAATTATGACTTAAAATATAAAAATTGTCTTTCTTGAGGGTTTTGTTTGAGAGCTTTTGAAATGAAACAAATACGAAAAATTAACGGTTGAGTCGTCCGGGTAGGGGCGTATCTGGCCTCGGGTTGCTTTTTGTATCCTCCAGCAACTGTCTTCTGTCCAGTAGACATTTTCCTGTTGTCATATTACTTTGTAAGTGCCTTCCCACTTCTTAGCCAATCTGGTGCTGAATTGTACGTTCCCTCAACTCGGGATGGCTTCGGAGTAGTACCGTCTCTACCATGTCAAAGCATAGACTTCAGTGCATGGTGGAGGATACTTCCGTTTGACGTATTCCTCCTGATGTTCTCTTGGAGTCTCTATGTGCCTTTGGGCAGCTTGTCAAATGGCTTCGGGTTGTGGCAGTTTAGTAGGTGGTTGTTCCCACTGCCATTCTCCCAGACATCATAGAGTGTGCCCCAACAACAACTGACTTGGGCTGGAGTTAATCGTTTTATTGGTTCTCCAGCGCAGAGCAAAAAGGATCCTGGGTAGTTGGTGGTCTCAATGACGTTGGTCTTCCTCCACGCTGAGACGTAGACACTTTTTAAGTTCTTGATCACACCGTTCTGTCAGATTAGCATGAGGATGGTAGCGCGGTGTCATCCAAGTTTCAACTCACCATGACAAGTGGTCTGCCAATTCTTACTGACGAATCGGGTGCAATTATCCGTAAGGATGCTCTGGGGGTATCCCCAAAGTGAAAAGACTTCCTGATTGGACTAGAGATGATGTAATGTCTGTCTTGACAGCGTAGAGGGAACGCCTCTATCCAACGTGAGAGGAGATAAGTGACACCAGCAGGTATCGGTTCCCTCTTGTGCTCAACGTAAATGGTCCTCAGGCTGAAGTTTGGAAGGTAGGATACGGTCCATATCCTCGTCTGGCTTAGAGTCTTTGAGCGTGCTGGGTTGTCTGGATAATTCGTTCGGCTGGTCATTCTCCTTACCAGAGCAATGCTGAACCTCAAAATTGAATTCTGAGGGGAGATCCCAGGGTCCCAGTCTAGCCTTGTTATTCTGAGACACTCATAGCCGCTTAAGTGCTTGGCTATCAGTCCTGAGGATGAAGTATGTTCGCTTCAGATGGTAACGAGAAACTTCCTGATTGCCCACATTATGGCCAAACATTCTTTTTCATTAATATGGTACCTCTGCTCTGTTGAGTTTAACAGAGTACTAGCATAGGCGATTACCAGGGGTTGGCCATCTATATCCTCCTGGGGAAACACCACTCCTAGCCTGTTCTTACAAGCATCTGTTTGCAAAATGAGGGCTTCCTCTCTCCGAGGTCGATGTGCTGGAAACTAGTTTTAAGGGCTTCGAAAACTGTGGTGCTCTGTTGTCAATCGCCATTGTGCATCTTTCTCCAGTAAGGGGTGGAGAGGTGCCATGAGCTCGGCGATATTCAGGGCGAAATCCCTGAGCCAGTTGCAGATTCCTAAAATGCGTCTAAGCTGCTTTTCCATGTACGGATCTTCAGCTCCTTGGATGGTCCCGAGAGATTGAATAAAACAATCCACACGGTAAATAAAACCATCTCAGGTTGGGACAAATGGTAATGTTACTTCAAACTCCCAATCAAAGCTAAGTGTAGGATGAAGCTGAAATCGTTGAATCACCATTGTTAAAAAAGCGTCGTGCGCCAGGGTTATACCGTAATTATCTGTCTTTACCGTGGTTTTTCACACTTTACTTGCTATTGTATCATCTTCAACACAGTTGAGAAAACCTGTCATTATTATTCACAATTCCCAACATTACTACCAACAATATTATCAATTAAAAAATTAAAAAATTAAAAAAAAAAAAACTACACAAAAGTTTTAGAAAAGGTATCTTTTTTTTATTATAAAATTCAAGTCCACTTTTTTTTGTCTGCATGTATTGTTTGTTTTGAAAGTAGCCTAAAACACAAAAGATAGAGGAACCACTATAATAAGATTTTCCCAGTGTCAAAATTGTCAGGCATGTAATATTCTTTTTATTTTATGATTTAGAAAAAAATAAAAAACTATAATATTCTACTTGGGTCAGGGTTATACACCTGTTGATACAATACTATACTAAACAAATTTTATTAGTTACCTGTATATACAAGACTTTGCTGCTGGAGATTGTGAAAACATCTGAACTGATAAAAGGACAAGAAGGCAGTTCACAGCTTCCAGATGGAGAGGGTACGTGAAGTCCCTGGAAATAAATATACACTAGGGGAAAGACTGTAGATGAGACAAGTACAGACACCTTACACATGTAAATACTCACTTCACTGGTACGTCTACAATTATTTCAATGAGGGAATCCATGAACACTTCCATCCGGTTTACATTCTCATCATCACACGTACCTGCACATAAGATACATTTTATACAGTACTGTTGCAAATCAATCATCCATTTAACTATACAAGATGATTTGCACAAAGGGTTTAATATCTCACTGACAGCAAGGTAATTAGAAACGAAACTAATGGCTCAGAAAATCAAAAATGGGGAACGAAGCAGCCATGGTCTGTTTCATGAACTTGCTCCATATTCAACTGATGAAATTTAGCAAAAACACAGAAAAACTAAATCATTATGGTGTGACCAGGAACTGAACTCCAGTCCTACTGAATGAAAATCCAATGTACACTATCTAGCAAAAATTAATTGGGCACCCGTGAAGATATGTAATTCAGTATGTCAGTTGACTTGTGTTTTACGGCCTTCGGCGTAGGACCACAGGTGTTTGTCCGTGGTAGCATGAACACAGAGGCCTATTATATCATTCTGGATAATGAAATGCTCCCTACATTGGGGCGTTTTTACGGAATGGACACGTGTTACTTCCAGGATGACA
Organism: Dryococelus australis; assembly: GCA_029891345.1. NCBI lineage: Eukaryota > Metazoa > Arthropoda > Insecta > Phasmatodea > Phasmatidae > Dryococelus > Dryococelus australis. The sequence continues at coordinate 57,830,482 of CM057004.1, forward strand.
ATGCCAGGTGCCATGTTTCAAGGGCTACCGCAAGTGATACCGACAACAATGTTCGCCGATTGGACTGGCCCGCCCAGAGACCCAACCTCAACCCTATAGAACATCTTTGGGACGAATTGGATCTCCGGGTGAGGGCTCGTCAGGCGCGGCCGAAATCCATTACTCAACTCATGGAATGGTTGCAAGAGGAATGGCGACGAATCCCCGTGGATGTCCTGCAAACACTCTTAGAGAGCATGACCAACAAGGTAGCTGCCGTTATAGCCGCAAGAGGTGGTCCTACGAGATTCTAACAGGGTGACAGCCACTGAGCAAACATTGTGGACAGGTTCCCAATTACTTTTTGGTAGATAGTGTGTTACTACTGCACTAACTTGCTTAGTATGCAGCTACATATATAAAAAAGTATTTACATTGAGAATACAAGTATACAATAATGCAGAAGTGTGTGGGCGTAATATTAAAGTCATCCAGAAGCAAAATGCTATAAGCACATCAAAACATTTTTGCCAGGAAATACAAAAAACTTCTAATTTGGTATAATTGGCTGCTACATAAAAATGGTTTTAAGGATGAATTATGTTCACTATACGAGCATTTCCTGAAAATCACTGAAATAATAAGCCATAATATCTTCAATTATAGCGGAGAATAATTTGAATTTACCAAGTTTTGCACTTGTATTGACTCATTTACTGAGTTTTGTCTCTGTATTGAAGGATTTTAGTCATTGCTTGTTATGACAAAACCTAAAAATTGCATCACAGAGCAACAAAATCAATGTAATGACACACAGGGAACTTTGAAAGGAGAAAGAAGAACTACAACCAACTATAGTAAATAGTCCTCAGTACAAAACAAATAACTATGTAACTTTATAGCTGTCCATTCATTGTTGATACTAGTAAAACAATTAATCATTGCTTAGCCTTTCAGGTAAATATAAATTTAAAATAAACACATAAAAGGGAGCAAAGGGATTATAGCAAGCTTGTAAGCACTATTCCCTTTCAACTATACAGATAACTCAGGTCTTCAAAACCAATCTCAAAATCTTGAGTCATCCCTCGTGTGTTTAGCCTTGCACATCTTCCAGTCCTTAGAAATCGCTGATTCAACAACCTTTCCCTTGGGAGGCTGCTTTTATATGTAGCCCATTAACAATGTCCATGATTAATATTCATGTTATGCGAGAGAAATACATTCACTTTGTATCCATAAACAAGAAAAAACACAGACTACAGATGGAATATGGCTAGTTTACAAATTACTAAAGTATTTCTGTCACACTTTATTTCTTTGCAGATACAATAATGCCACCCAAGGAGTGTATGCTCAACATGAAATAAACAACCAGAAAAGTAGGTAATATTCAGTAAAAAAAGGACAATCCAATTTTGTATCTGTAAAGTTCCACAGGTATTGATATTTGATAAGTCTACACCATGTTTTGCATCATTATAAAGGAAATAGATCCACTCAGTTTTGCTTCTAAACCAATGGAGAATAGTACCATTCTGTGGCACCATTTGTGTTTTTCTTGTGCTTTTTTTTATCTTTTCCATTATTCGGGAAAAGTTTGCATTTGTTGGCAAAGTCTTGTTGTCCTCGATTTTCTGCTGTTAAACTACTTATTTAATGCTAAAACTTAAACTTGAAATTTATATAAAATAAAGGTTATTAATATTTATTTGTTATAACTTGTATAAATTCTTAAAGGGTAATGTGTTTGTTTATGTGACTTACTGTTTCATAAAAATTGTTCACTAAGGTTTTCTTCTAGTACAAAACAACTGTGTGTTCTCAATATGTCAGTTATATATTTTCAAAATGTATGTTGAGTTTGTCATGTTTTGTGTTTTGTTCAATCTGTTAAGATAGCAGCACTTGTGGTATAATACATTATTTATTTTCATTAACGCAATTATTATCTTGCTTGGCAAAATTAAAGGCCATTTGCTACCAAGGGAGATTCTTATCCCAATTCGAATGATCCATCGCATGAAAAGCTTGAATGCCATAAGGAAAAAAATATCATGAAAAATCTTTGAAGTGAACCACGAGCGGTTATGAGATACAATGAATGTGGGCACACCACATTTTAAGGGCTGCACAAATTAATTACCTTTTATCAAATAAAAGAATTAAGTCAGAGGGACTTCTGTATTTATTAGCTACAAGCTTTTACCAGCTGCTGCTTTGCGCACGGCCCCACTATCGGGTTCTCTACCCACTGAGCTACTGCGGCCCCACTATTGGGTTCTCTACCCACTGAGCTACTGCGGCTCTTGTGAAGGAATGTAAGACATCCCATAGAAAAAAAAAATGGAGAAATTTTTAACAATACTTTTTTTATGCAGTAATCCTAAAAATAGTTTAATCCAGTACCTATCTACATCCCTAACACAATTTTTTTGGAACCGTTTGAGATATTTTCCTGGGATAAAAAGTAGCCTATATCACTCTCTGGACCTCCAACTATACCTGCGCAAAAAATCACATCAATCTGTTGTTCCATTTTGACGTAAAAGAAGGACAAACAAACCCACTTTTGAATTTTTATAGTAGTAAGGATTTTCTTTTGATGGTTAAAAGAGGTTTCCACACATTAACATAACAGTAAATAAATATAATCTCATTGAGCAGTAACCTTTGAATACTGAATACAGCACATTTACTTTCAAATTTTACCTTTAAAAAGAAAAAAATAAATAAAGGAAAAAAAAATTCTTAGGAATTATTTAGTTATCAAAGTTATAGCATATTTAAATTACCGGAATCCTGTAAAATATGGTTGATCATTACACTTAATATTTTTAATGATAATGGCCATTTTGCCGACCACAAGGTGTCAAGTCCAAATTTTTTGGTACACATTTCTTTAACTTATTTTCTAAGTACGATGCCGTGTCCAGATTAATTAGTAATATGTAATTCAAAAGTCTCAAAAGACTGCACGACAAAAACGTTGCAGGAACAGGGTAGAGTTCAATAAGTCCCAAAGTTAGTAGTTTCCATGCAAATGCTTAAAGAAAATGCATAAATGGCCTGTTGCAGAAATTCCGGAAAACACCCGCAGTCGGGACGTTCCTGGGATGGGCGGGATTATTATATCCAAAGTGGGATGTCACACCTCAACCCAAAGTACCAAGAAAAGATTTCAAAGCCTCATTCTTTAGGTTGGTGGTCGATGAACCGCAGTCGCAGTCAGAAAAGTGGAATTACCACACAATAGTGGAAAATCAGCAGAAACTAACAAATACCAAGATGTCTCGCATATTAGGTAAGTTGGAGAAGAAGGAAGTTGTTACTCCCGGAAGTCATCATGGATAAGTATCGATTCAGAAAACCATTAGTATAGTCAATATCAAACATTTCACGATTTAACTAAATTATCAAAATGGCATCTTGTGACAAATAAAATTATAAAAATAATAAAACCTGTTGACAATTTTTAAATATAACAAGAATTAAATGCAGTCCCTTTTATTCTTTTTTTGCCTCCAACCGTAAAAAACCATTATACCATTTTAATTCATATCTCAAAGGCACTGACACAATGGTTTGAAATAAAAAATACACCTTTTGCAACCAAACTTTCTCTAGACCAGAGAACTTACCAGTAAAACATAAAATATTTAAAGTAACCAAAGGACAACCTGTTCGTAATTTTCACAGAAATAATATAATTATGGCTTTAGTGACATTACCATTGGTGAAAACAACATACAAATTTTCGTAAAGCTAAGTTTTGCAAAAACACAAGGTGAAACTTCTCTAATGGGTTTTGCAAATGTATACCCAAAATTAATCAAACTAAGACATATGCTGAATTACACGAATACATAGATAAACAAAATTGTGCCACAGCATGATAACAAATACTTAACAAAAAAAACCAAGTACATGTACTTAACAGTATTACACAAGCAGACAGCTAAATGCTGGAACTGAACACTTGGGTTTTGCCGGACAGACAAATTAAATTTATTCCTATAAAGGGAGAGCAAATTACGAAAGTCACAGAATATATGAAACAGAATAGTGAGTGAAGGAAAAACGGCAGAGTACATATTCACCATGTGTAACTCGTCAATCTGACAACCTTATGTGTATGTCAGTGAACCACTTGTTTTGAATTATATACTTTAGTTAGGGTTCCCTTGCACAGCTGCATCCATTGAGACTGTCCCCCAACTTTTGTTGGCAACCTAGGTACAGTCTGTCAAGTCTTAGTCAGGATACAGGCTGGATATGTATGTTTCATTGCTCAGTCAATAAACAGACATATTCTGAGTTGGCTTATTATTTTTGCTCAGTCTTCTTTGCTCCACAACCAACATTTCTGGTATACCAGTTTTTTGACCTAATAGTCCACTTGTATGGTGACATCCCACCTTACTGAAAAAAACAAAAGCAATGTGCAAAACTGTTGTTGCCACTTTCTGTAGAGTGCTTGGTCTGTCAGCTAAGTCCCACCCTCTCCACCAACCAATGAATGGGCTTACGTACCACATGGGCAACTCACGGTCAGAGAGGTCACTACCCTCTGGGAGACCACTCAGGCTCATCCTCCAATTATAGGATTCTTCTTATTTGTGGTCTCGGGCTGTGCCTCTTCCTACAAAACACCCACTATCTTTAACCTCTGTTCTGTCACCCAGCTATATGCCATACCATCAGACTGAGCATGGAAAAGTAGAGAAACAGGCTGTACCCTTGGTTGGGAGCTGGGTGAATACGGAGCTTAAAACTGACAAGGTGTACTCTTGAAAGAGGCAAGTTACAGCACGCCAGAGGGGAACTGTAGACTAACTTCGGGCCAGACTCCAGAGGTACACACTAATATCTAATACCACAAGCTTTCTCTCCCCTCCCCCTTACACCACCCAAAAAGCAGACAGTGACCGCCCGAGGCCGGAGAGGAAAGTGGTACGACGTCTGAAGCTCAGCGATACGTATTCGGCCGCAACAGCCTATGTGTCGACCAAGGTACACACACCCTGCTCTAAGCATTGCTTCACCCCATGCTCAAAGGGTGATCATTGAACTACATATGAAGTGCATAGACACCTACCACCCCCAAAGTCCTCGTCAAGATGATGCCCGTTTCACAGCTTTCGGGGGGGAAGGGGGGTGGAGTCTTAGATGCCGGATAGCAATAAGCTCCCATACACAGACGAGGCATCAAAGGTAAGATAAAATAAAATTTTCAGGTTGTAAAAAATTTACAAATGACATTTTATATTCAAGAGAGACTTAATTCTCACATTTTTTAGTACATGTATATCCTTGTACTTTAACTATTCCTTCATACTGTGCCACAAAAGAATTTCCCTCATTACCAATCATTAACAGACTCAATAAGAAATATAAGCTGCTCAATTACCATTTGTGCAATAAAAAATGCTATATCATAATTATTTTCATAATTCTAATCACGAGACACAAATAAGTCAGAAGCAACCAATGTATAAGTTTTAAAAACTGCAGAACATTTATTTTGGTACCAGGATCACAGGAGTAAACAGCGACTGATTAACCTTTGTATGCCCAAAGTTTCAGACACTTTATAACTACATAATCTCAAAAAAGTCACTTCAAGAATCTTTCCAAAAAACTTTTAGGCTACTAGTACTTTAACTGGTGTCCCTCCCAACTGTAAGTTTAAATGTTCACTTGAATATTAGTAGTCTGATAAATAATTCTATTCAAATTACCTCTGAATTCATTAGTTACACACTTACCACACATCTAAGGCATTAAATTGCCATATAAATCTTAATGAGCAGTCAATCTTCTAAATTTAGAGACAGAAATATGCTGGTATCTTTAATACAATAATGTAAAAATATGAAATTTGCTTATAAAACACAATGTATTACTTAACATCCACTAATCATTAATACAAAAGCACAAATAACTTGCAAACCTTTATGAACCAGTACAAAATATCAATTCCCCCACATTTTAAACTTATCAAATGTGAGAGTGATAGTGACAATGGCTGCCAAGCTTCACCATGGTAAACAGTGTGTCCAGTAGTGAAATGTACAGTACTTGGAATAATCTAAGAGAGAGATCATATTGCATGCACTAGTGGAAATTTTCATCACCAAAGATAGCATATAAATTTAAAGAAAATAGAATTTAATCATTTTTTCCACAATTAATGTTGTGTGCTTTACTTTAATAATGTAAATAGAAAATTCACTGTTCGCCATTTGTTTATGTTTCACAGTGTTGTAAATAAAATAACATTTGTGAAATGAAAATTATGTTTAATCCTGAATTGCTACTGGAAAGCTCAAGAAAATTAATACAATAATTTAGTCCACTTTAGAAATATTTTTGTTCTATTATAATAGTTAGAAACAGTTACTTATGGTATACAGTATTGTGTCTGTACTGGTAATGTTAATGAATGCTAATTTAACATGTTACTACTTAAATGTGGCTTGGTAAAAAAAAATATATTAATTACAAGTTACAATTTAAGAGTTAAAACAGTGGTGGTAATCAATTTTACTACAAAAACCATACTGCACTGAGAAATATGTAAGATTAAAATGTAAACCTCTTGTGCCTTCACAGCAGCTCTCCTTGACCAGTGTCAGTAATTTATATGAGCAATCACAAATAGCAAGTCTGTGCCATATTTATTTACTTACTGTCATATTTACTGACTGGCAGTTAAAATGCTGTAATTCATTTCTTTCTGTTTGCGAACAGCTTGGAATTATTATTGATAGATGTCAGTCCTCATAAACACTGGCCTTATAGCAATTCTTATGGGACATATGTAGTAACTGAATAGCAAGGTATTTTCACAATGAAGAATTTTTCTTCTTTTAGAAATAAGGGACTTATTTTTGTCATAATTTTTAATGTTTAAGTACTTGTAGTTACATCAGGAATAGACTGCTAATTACATTTTTTTTTAAATAAGACAGAAAACACAAGTAACCACTGGGTGGTACTCATGGATACACCCACACACAAAATGAGTTGTTTGAAAGGCGGTGAATGATTAACTGAAAATTTTGAACATAGTCTAGCAATGGAGTATGTTTAAAATATGTCACTTAATCACAAAACAAAAGTTGGACTAACAAATTTTCCATGCAGATATGCGGTTGCAATGTTTCACTGGCTGAGCCAGCTTCTTCAGGCGGCAAGTTGTATCTATCCATGAGTACCGCCCAGTGCATAGTTGTGTTTTCGGTTTCCTTTTTAAAATGTACTTGTACCTACTTACAATAATATATGGACCATTTTCCATTCTCACAATTATAAATGAGGGTTGTACTGTACATTACACTGGAAATACCTCAATTTTGTATACATGTATTCAGTTGAAACAAATTAACCCTACGTTTAGTGTTTTAGTTCTTCCGGAAATTAGAAAAGTGTTGCAAAAGTACATTATTGAATTAGTTTTCTTGAATATCATTACACATCCACAAAAATGTTTAATTTCTTACCATCAGTCTGTTTAGGACGAGCTTCAAACTGTCGAACCAAGTCATCCTCTTTAAGATTCTCCACAAAGTACTTTATAAGGCAGCGCAGAATGAATAATGCATTGTATGACTGCCAACTAAACATATTGCTATAACAAACAAACACACTAAGTGACAATTCTGACATTTCAGGGCATTATTCATAGTCATATCATAGTCAAAGGATGATCCAGAGATGATCTTCCTCGGAGTTGGTCTGAGATTAGTCCGAACTAAGGGTGGACTAACTACATCATATTCATAAACCCCGACTAGAGTGGGACTAACTTTAGTCAAGAGATCATCAAGGTACATTGTTGCCAGGTGTACTGCGCATGCACATTACAGATTTTCGTCTCAAATAAAAGCTATACTCTGAAAGGAAAGTCACATTTAAGATGACACACACATTAAAAGTAGCTTCAATCAATTCAAACAGAGATTATTTCTTTACATAAAGACCAAATTTCCCGTAAATCACAACTTATTGAATATTTCATCTATAGTTTAATGTTGTGTAATATTTCAATTTGTTAATTCAAAAGCATATAAGACTGAGTAGAGCAATAGGTAAGGTTCTTGCTTTATAAATGTGAACTGCAGGTTTGAATCTCACCTGTTTGTTCAAAATCTTTATGACTATTTCTTTCGATGGCAAGTACATGTAATGAAATTCACAATTTTGTTTAATTTTTTTTCCCAGTAAAAGCAAAATAAAATTTTAATTTTTTTTATACATCTGAATTTTGGTCCTGTATTGTAATACCACAGGATGGACGATGAAAAAAAATTAATATACAGACAATCTTATTGTTCCGTGGTGATTTGTTAATTTTTCGTAGCACACACTTAAGCACTGGTAATATGGGCTGGTTTTTTTTTTTTTTTTTTTTTTACATCAAAACTGCCATTGTAATGATGAGAAATGTATATTTTAGTGCTAAATACATTATAAAATAGTTTAAAATGTTTACCCAGACAAGATTCAAACTTACACCCTTGTGCACATCAATCTACTGGATTACCACACACTTATCGTAACTAACTACTTTACTATTTAAGTTTTCAAAAATGGATTTGTATTAAAATTACCTTTGAAAATAATATCACTTCTGGTAAGAATCTGTTTTCAGAAAAGGCATTTAATTGAAATGAAATTCAAAAGGCACTGCTGTAGCTTGACACTGATGCGTTATGATTATATTTCCTTTGAAACATTATTCAGTGAACATTTCATCCATTAGAGGCATATTTTTGCTTCAACAGACTGACAGAATCTGCTTTTAACATATTTTTAGTGTTTCACAAACTTTATTAACTTTCACTTGCATGCAACAATAACAAACTTGTCTTATTTTAAGTTCGCCATGTTTCTTTTTGACTTTAATGCAACGTTAGTCTTACCCTAAGTCCGGACTAAAAGTTAATCCGTACTAAAGTAAGATGATCCTCGTACTAGCAAAATCTCACTGACAGCAAGGTAATTAGAAACGAAACTAATGGCTCAGAAAATCAAAAATGGGGAACGAAGCAGCCATGGTCTGTTTCATGAACTTGCTCCATATTCAACTGACGAACTTTAGCAAAAACACAGAAAAACTAAATCATGATGGTGTGACCAGGAACTGAACTCCAGTCCTACTGAATGAAAATCCAATGTACACTATCTAGAAAGAAAGAGTGTGTTACTTCCAGGATGACAGTTTAAGGATAAAATTCCAGGATAAAATCTGAGGGCCTTATTCATAGTTGTCTAAAAACAACTATGAATAAGGCCCTCAGATTTTACAAAATATAGTCTAACAAGTACAACGAACAACTTAAGCTTGAATTTATCAGACACAAACACATTGTTAAAAATTATTGTGGAATCCCAGGATTCTTGAAGATACCAGGGTTAATAATTGCCATGTACTTTCACCCTTACATTGTGGATTGCAGCTAAATTAGACTATCACAAGTTCACTACTACATTCAAACTAATATATTACAGTAGAATCTCTATATCAATCCCATTTATAGCAACCGTCTTTCTGAAAGAACTTGATTTTTTGGAACCATAAAAAATTGTAGGGAAATCTGCCGAATAATAAATTTGTAGCACTTTTTTGTTTGCTACACATTGCATCTCTCTTGATGAGCACTTTACTTGACATAGCATATAACTAAAAATAGATACCACTCCCCCCTAGACTGCAAGTGTTAGCCAATACCTATTGACTATGTCCACCATAATCAGCCACCAAATGTTTCAGTGTGCGATGCGACTACCACTGCGTCTTTGTCTTGTCATTGTGCGTTCAGTTGCTTCCCTTCTAACTTTGCTTGTGCTATTACAATTTGGATTTCTCTTGGTTTTATCATTACTGTTTGATGATGACTTACTATGCTTAGTTTCTTTTGGACTCCAATTTGTAACATTCGGGGCTTAATTTTGTAAACAATTGTTCACGACCTGCACCTTTTATACGAACTTGCAATTTCATTCAAATAAGTAGAAAGAGAGTCAGTTTGCCGCACTACATGTGGACTGTTTGTGGTAAAGTGAGCACTTTCGAAAGCCCTTTGTAGTTTCTATTTCTTATGTTTGTGTATCCTTTTGCCTCACGTCAATATACAAATTGACATTGCCAAGCAATTTAATTTAATGTATACATCGACTACACAAGCCTGCTGTGTTTATTCAATAAATAAAAAAGAATCTTGTAATCACTGTTATGGTTAACAACATAAATTATTGTACATAGTTTTAACAACATATACAGTATACAGTAATAGAAAAATAAGGGAAAAATATTTTGCATGTTGAAGTGTTTTGAAGCAACAAGTGTATTTTATGTTGGTAGAGCAGTCAAATCTGGGGGGGGGGGGGGGGGGGGGAGGGAGGGGGGAACTACCCCGGTAATAACTATTCCCTCGAAGTATAGACCCTTTTTTTGGGGAACCGAAAAAATTTGGTTCAAAATTGAAAAATTTGAAGGAAATAGGATGAAAAATAGGCTTTTTTTTATCTACTTTGGTCACCAACCATTGCGATTCTCTTCGCCACTCCTGTGCAACTGCGAAGAAGGAAAGATCTAGAAATAGACACCCCCTCTCTTGCACTTGACTGTCAGCCCCTTCCATGAACATCGCCAATGTTCATTCACGCATGTATGCCTGCCAGTTTCCTAATGTGCCAGGGTTCAGTAGCCCACAGACAAGATTAAAATAAAAACACTAGGCTGAAGTGCTGAACAGAGGGATAAAGACACTCTTTCTTTGATACAGCTGTGAGAAAACATATTAATTACAATTTTATATCTAGGTAATTATTTTGTATGGTGAAGATATTAGGGCAATACATGAGGCTGAAACTTGTGTAATATTATAAAACAAAAAGATTTTTGTGATGAGTTGGTGTGTTCTCACAATGCCATCTCGGACTTCACTTTTTTGTTCTAGCATAGAGCAATAAATTATGTATTGCAGGCCAGAGGTTCAACATACTTTAAACACAAGTCGGCCAGGTCTCTGTAAATAGCGGCATTCTCACAGATGTTATCAGGAAGAGTCATGACAGCCAAATATGTTGCAGTGCTGGCCACAAACAAATCACTATCTCGTGACCCACAAAAAGCAGTATTCTACCATAAACAGAAATGTTTTTTTTAATGGCAACGAATTACTGTATACTAATATTTTTTAAGCTTTTTTTTGACAATGCAATATTAGGAAACCAATAATATTCCTTGCTAGGATAGCAACAAATATGCCATGAAAATCGAGAAGATAAAATATTTCTATAAACGAGTGTTAAAAACATAGGAGACGTGGTGGGTTTCTGTTGAGATGCTAAAATAGATGGGTGAACAAGAAAATGTTGTTCACATGTGACATGCAGGGTGCCATTCAAAACAAAGTGGTGGGGCCTGACAATTCGGTGACATGGATGTAGCACAGATACGTAGTTTTTCTATAGTACTTTACTTTGTTTACTGAACTTCAAGGAGAAAAAAAGGCATTGTCAGTAGGTGCAACTAATCTTATCTAGCAGCTGTACTACTAGCGTATTCTATTTAAAATACTGCAATATTCTTTTCTACTTGACAATGTTTAATTGTTAACCATGTACGGTTTAGTTATGTACATGTGTAATGGGTCCTAAGATAAAGAGACTATGCCTTAACTATCTTAAGTTATAAATAAATAGATTGACTACCAGGCTACAAAGAACACAGCAGCAACCAGTGCACCTGCTCCGTGATCCACCCAGTGGTTGCTAGGTGTCGACCAAAAGTATTGATTAGGTGGGTAGCTGCATGCTCAATTCTGCGGCCTAGAGGAGAAGACAAGACAGCTGCCTGATGTCTTCCCCTCCATCATCTTGAAAAGGTCACCGCTTTCTTTTGCACGGCTCATTCTGAGCGACAGAGAGTCTAGCCACATTAATTGCAACTGCTTATATTGCATGTATATAAAGCCTGTGGAAGGACCGGGTAATGGAGCTAAGTAGTAAACAAATAAATAATAAATCCTATGATTTTCCTGCAAGACGCTATTGAAAACATAGTTAAAGGTCGCTAAAAATCATGTAGCACTATGTTTAGGCTTGTTTTTGCGATAAGGATGGCATTTATATACCCGTATTAAGGTATAATTTTTCTTGGAACACATTAAAACTAATTAACATTTCACTTTAAAAATGTGTTATTTTCGCTTTAGGAAAGATTGAATAGACATAAATTTTGAGTTTTTAAGAGGCCACAATCAATCAAAATAAGTCTAATTTTATCTTAGAAGCATGTAGATACTATTAATTCAAAGGAAACCATCTGACTATTTAAAAAATATAACTTGTAATTTTGCCACTAAAGCCACGTAAAAATATCCCAAGTAACATTTTAACAAAATTTCTGTATATAAGGAGTGGCGAGACAGAAATGGTCATACTCAACACAGACCCTTCTGAAGTTACAACAATTTTTTCGGGAAATGCAGAAGTTCGTAATTTTGAGACTTGGCTGTATTGCAAATATCACATTTGTCCATGGTGTTAAGATGGCTGAGACTAATCAAAATATTTACTGCAGATGTTTATGCATTTGTGTAGGTAAAAATAATTAATAATGAACAAGCAAGCAATCCGTGGGTGTGGTTATACGTGCCTGGAAAGCAGTAGTATTGATGATGTGCTAAGTCAGTTGATGAAGGTGAGGCGTAGGAGAGGAAAGATAAGCAGTTCATGGGTGTATTCCATGGGTGCCTGGCAGGTTATTGATTGCTCGCACAGTTAGTTGGCAGCGGCCGTCCACCACTCCCTTGACTTGTCCAGTACATATGAAGCAACTAGCTTCATTACTTCCATATATTCTCTGTTCTATGGTCACTTCACAGCAACTGAACCTTGCGGATTCCAAAATCACATTTTGAGGAGTATAATATTTCATTTTAAAAACTTATAATTTTTAAGACAGAGGAAAATAAATATGGTCATTAAAATAGGTTTCTTGACAACTCTCAGTAATTAAAAATTCCAAACTTGGAACTTACAGTGAGTTAAAGGTACTCAGTCCTTATGCATTATTTGGCGACAGAGGTTTCATACATGCCCTTTCAGCATATCAGATTGTTCAGAAGATGTGTGCGTGTATTGAAATAAATAAATAATTCAGTAACAAATCCTTCTATTTTGCTGCAAGAAGTCAATGAATATGTACTTTTGGTAAAACCTAATGCCATTTGAAGTTTTCAACATTTTGGGAGACAAATAGTATATGCCTCTAGGGTATATTTTTTTTCAGAATAAGTTTGCCTATAAAAAACATATTTTCGTGCTAGAGGTGATTGAACACTGACTCAATGCAAAAAATTTCAATTTTCGGCATATAGCGGTTGGTCCAGAATTTCCCAAAATATCTATAGCGAACTTATCATACCAACCTTATTTCTGGAAACAGCGACATGTTGTTTTTGGTAAGGTTTCACTGAACATCATATTGCAGATTTTATTATAAATTTTGAGGGTTGTATTATTTTTGCATCTATTTAATATTTTGAAGTCCATATTCTTGCCTGAATAGTAGCAAATGATGGTCAATATTATTTTGAATAACATATAGTAAAGCTTCAGACGAACTAACTTTTTGATTACAAACACTGCTCTACCACTAACAAAGCAGTTAGTCCTTTGGTCCTGGTAAAGCATAATTATTATGTATGTAATTTTTAGTAATAAAAATTTTTTACCTGAAATGTACGACTGGTTTATTGCATACTCATGTAAATGAACACTGTTTATTCAATAAAATTGTAAAATTACATAGAGTTAATATGTTTTTGCTGATAAAATTATGTAGACTGTACTAAAATGGCTTTATTTTTGCTGGAATACTCACACACATAATGAATTCCCTAGGCCGTTTTGAAATGAACCTTGAGTTAGTTGGAGTGACCACAAAAGTGCTACATCATGGTACAGCAGGTAACTTGAAATTGAACATTTTACAGGCCATTATGAACAGACTTTGCCTAGCATGGAACAGAATCCAGCCTATCACAATAGCAAACTGTTTTGCCAAGACAGGGTTTCCTACAAACACACATCAATATTAATGAAGCACAGAAGCAGGCGTAAGAGATGAAAATACAAAAACTTTTGACAATTATGAAGCTAAATTCAGAGATTTTGTTTCAGCAGACAATCAACTAATCACCTGCTATCTTGCTATCTCAAACCTTCAGAGGAACACAATCAGGCAAACACTGGTATTGAGGTGATTCCTAAAAGGGTAATGGAATAAAACATTCTTTGTGTGAAGTGCATAATATGTGCAAGAGGCTTTTCCCTGACATCTCAGAATTTGTATTACCACATACCAGCACTGCAGAACTATTGCCCTTGGTCACTGGGGTCCCTGGTTCAATTCCAGACCCCCATGAGCATTACATTTTTGGCCATTCAGGCTTTCCTTGTTTGACCAACAGTCATTTGGACAGTGCTCATGAGATGATAAGTTAGAAGTTAAAATCCATGCAAATTTAAGTTAAAACTAAATTAATTGATTAAAGTTAAAAATTAAAGAACAACAAATATTTTACACTTAAAATAAAAGTCTCCGAAAATCTATGTTTTATTTGGCCTTTCTGGCCTTAAACTAACTATCGGGGTTTTAGTTGAAAGTTAACTTCTTCGTTCACTACTCATCGCACTTTGCCGGGTGGCTATCACAAAACTGCCCATCCTCTGGTTGTGGTGGTATTTATAGTGTGATTACTAGGAAATTTTTGCACATCCTCTAAAGTCATTGACTCCTCCTGCAGGGCGGTGAAGGACTGTGATGACAGTCAGATTATTCAAATCCAGTGGACCATGTTGATGTGTGTCATACTCATGACTACTAGCTCCCGCCACCAAGATCGCCTCACTAACCTTGCAGTTCTACCAGATGTCAGTGCAGCTGGCCAGGTAAGGAAGGGTGAGGAAATGTTGCCCCTACACGAGCATTAATACTTCTTGCACAAACCAACTTCACTGAGTGCACGAGGGCCAGCAGGACATGCCACCCCATTTCATGCACAGCCTGGCAATGGCACTGAGGCAAAGTGGGGATGGTACAATGGCCAGAGACCCACTACCCCCGCATACCCCTCACCCATCGCAACACCTATATATAACATTGTTGGCCAAAAAATGCCAGTTGATCTTCAGCGACCTTCACCTCCAGAGTTCTCTCTTCCTCTTGAGAACTAGTAGTACCAAAACTAAGATGGCCAGCAAGCTCTTCCATCGGCTCGTGTAGTGGAGATGTGGTGCTGA
Organism: Dryococelus australis; assembly: GCA_029891345.1. Taxonomy (NCBI): domain Eukaryota; kingdom Metazoa; phylum Arthropoda; class Insecta; order Phasmatodea; family Phasmatidae; genus Dryococelus; species Dryococelus australis. Next base: position 57,845,782 of record CM057004.1, read on the forward strand.
AGAATGGCTTGCCTCAGCCTGGTCTCAACCCTGCTCCTGGAACACCTCGGCACTGGCTCCTCCCGACGCTACTCCAGCATTGGCAGACACGCTGATCAGGGATCACTCCAGCCTCGCTGAACGATCAACCTCAGCTACGCACCAGCAGGTTACCACTTTCTCAAGAGAGGGGGTGTCGGCCATATTAACGTCCGTGGCCTGCTGGTCAGCTCGCAGTCAGCGCCTACCCTGCTGTCCCCTGGTCACACTCCCCTGTGGGGCATCGTCCTCGACCACGGGCAGGCTTCAACCTCGTGGGCAGCTCTCCTCTCACTCGCAACAATTCACCACTCATCACACTTCACCAGATGGCCATCACATAACTGCAAATCCTCTGGTTGCAGTGGTATTTATGTCAGTGCCTGGCCCAGAACCTTCTTCACACATGCTACGTGCCCATATCCTCCTAAGTTGTTGACTTCTCCAGTATAGGGTGAAGAGGTGAAGGGGGGGGGGGGGGGGGAGGCAGTGACACTAGTCAGGTTGGCCATCAATCATTCCTCCAACAACCCGGTGATGCAGTGAGCAAGTCTGTCTGGAGAGTTGAGTGTCAAGATTGGTCGGCCCCCATCATGCTGGGACCGCAGGCAACCCGGTAAAACTGCGCCCATGCCCAGTGCGGGAGTTCGAGCATAACAATATATTCTTAATATAAGCTTGTTTTGCAAAAAGCACAATTTTTTATTCAACATTATTTTTCAACTGTAATTAAACTCAACAATGCTCAAGAAAAGGAAGATATAAATTAATACTTAAATGAAGGGGTGGGAAGCTAATCAGGTAATTTTTACAGGCTATCATACTCATAGGGGATGTATCAGTGGTGAAGGTATGAACTTACGTGAAATATATTTATGGTTGAAGTTAATACAATATTATTCCTGCAGTCATCTTGTGAAAACTGGCTGTGTATAAAATAATAATTTATAATAATTTTTTTGTTAAAATGTAATAATATTACTTTATATTTATCTCTGTCCATGGAATAGAGGTTTAGTACATTACATAATTTCATATAATTGTGACAGTGCCAAATATAAAGTAACATAACATTCCAACAGCTTTACAAGTATTTCACAGCAGTATATTTAACTCACTTATCAGTCTGAGCAGAAGCCAGAAGCTCTGATGCCCGGCTAAGGAAAACATGGAGTAGGGATCCAAAGTTTCCAGACTGCAAATTGTTGATGGTTAGCTGCCGACATATAACTTCTATCCGTTCATCCAGAGCACGATATTCTGAACTACAACATACACAAGCACAATAATTTGATAAATGTATTTGAATAACAAGCATCTTCCTGAATTAGAACTACTCGTGTGGGAATTAAAACTACAGAATTTAGTTAACATATAAAAGAAACCACAAGGAAACACTAACATAAATAAAGTCACTTTATCGAACATAAGACACCAACAAAAACAGGAACACAAAACACAAATACACAGAGAAAAAAAACAACTGACACACAAAACTACAAGTAACAAAGTCATTCTATATAATGAAATATTGGACTGTTGTCACGAAATTTACAGATTGTAATAACTATAACACAATTTGGGACAGTAAGTATTATGAAATGGGTACAATTTAAATTTCACCACATAAGAATTCATAATGTAATCATTACTGAGCACATCAATATTTACTATTATAAGCTATAACAATAGATAGTTAACTTTTATATTCCTAAAAATTACATTTGTATGCCATAGAGCAAAAAAAATCTACATTTACAACAGATCTGCATGTGCTGTAAATTACGTCCTTCAATTCTTTTTTAGAGGTGACGCAAGACACATTTTGTGCTTAGAGAAAGCGCCACCTAAATGACAGACTTTGCCCCATCCAAAAGTTGTAACAATTACCGGGTAAGTCACCTCCACTAAAAACACTGTAATGGAGGCAAAACATATGGGACCACAAAGTTGACAGAACCTCAACACAACCTCCAATCATTTGCTCTCTGTTCTTACCGTCACCTCAACTCTATAGAAGCAGTCACGTCATTGCACCTTCCCGAAGAAGCAGCCTGCTTCACTTTGCAACTCCAGCTAGAAGAAGAGCGCACAATTAAAATATTGTGCCTCTGTGGAGAAGCGAGCTGCCTGCCAGAAAGTCACTGCCTCCACGAGCGCATAATGTGTCAACGCCTCGTGCCGAGCGCCGCTCCAGATAAGGATCTAGGGACCCATGTGTAACGACATAAGCTCCACTCCTAAGAGGTGGGGCTAATTCCCCTGCACCCCTCTGAGCACCTAGAAGTTGGAAAAATTAGTATAAAAGGTACCCCAGCCTAGGCCACAGGAGTGACTTCTACTGCACCTCCGTGGCTGTGAAAGCCATCTGTGCCTACATTGGGCAGAGCCCCTCACCCGCGCTGGTGACCGCGGCAGTACTAATGGTCGACCACGACGCCCTCCAGCTGTGGAGGACTAGCATCACCATAGGGGCTTCAATCTTTTAGGCCGCCTCCAGCAACCTCGGAGAGCCACAGCCGTCCAGAAACCCTTCACCTCTTTGGCCTCCGCTGCCAGCCACCCGCATCGTCAACGATTACCAGAGGGCCAGCAAACGTCATTCTAATCAGTTCCTCAACTTCTTCCTTTCTCTCTCTACCACCAGTTATTGAAGCTCACTGCGAGACAGTCTCCTCTGGACAACCCTTAAGCCTCTAGCCCAGCCACGTCTTTGTTTGCCACTTGGGTGAAGCACCCCAATTGACTTACCACATCTAGGTCCCTTCCCGACTAACATGCTTAATTAATTTAGGGATTGATTATTAAGGCTTATTTTATTCTCGTAAATTCCATCAAGTCAATCACCACAAGTTTGTTGTATCTAGGTTGCCTCCACCTGATTGTTAACGTAATTTACTCCTGCTTAAATAATTTTCAAATAATTATTTTATTTCTTTGGTGAGGAGAGTGTGACCCATGTGTATGTATAAATTATTTATTTTTTAGTACATTCAATTAAAACGTGTTCTCAAGTGCATATTAATCTTCTCATTTGCTACCTTTGGAACGTCCCTTAGGCCTGTAAGTAATTTTAATAGTGAATTGGTTGCTTTTAATTCTTTGCTAATTAAAGTTATTCTTTGGTGCACATAAGGTAAAGCCAGCTCTCGCGCACTAGCCAAATGGCAAATACACCAAACAAATTAGTGGTAGCCCAAGTTCTGCCAAGGTAATGCAAACTGTACTGCGAGGGCCGATCTTCGGGGGCACCCTTCACTAGGAACACTGAACAACTGGGAATCATGACTGTTTACGTGGGACTCCCAACCCTATAGTTTCGTCTTGGTTGGTGAACCACTAGACTGGAGCTATACAGTGGATTACACTGGACAAGCCGTGCTCCTAGAAGTACACTATAGGACCGCTACCATAACCGGCTTTGTCTTACATAGTGCTACTTGTGTTGCCTACTTTTATCAGTTCATTAGGTTGGCCTTATGCCACGAATATACAGAAGCAGACAAAAATATACATTAAAGAAAGCCCTTAAGGAACTAGAGGCACAGCTTTAGGTATCACAGAATACTGACAATACTGAAAAGAATTCTTTATTCACACCTCCAATTAAATTGCCAGGACGAGTGCCTTTAGAACACCCATTAATTTTACATTTTCAAACAAGATACAGTGGGACTGGATACCGAGTTACTACCCGAATCTTACACAGCCATTCCTCCACGCCATTCTCAGATACCTTCCATCAGCAACAGCACCGCTCCACCGCAACCAGCGTCAGCCGCTGTTCAGCCACCAGCCGCCGCAGCTGACGAGAGGAGGATGCCTGCACCAAATGGACAGTAGGTAATCGGCAAGTCGTCGTGCCTGAGTCTGTATATTTCATCCCGCTCGCAAGTCAACAAGGCGCACGTTGTACACTGGAATATTGCCCAACCAAGAGTAGATCCTCCTTGGAGGATGCCCCCTGTGATACTGGTATCGCATATGTATTTGAAAGTCACCGCCTCCATGAAAGCGCAGACTACGTACCACAGATTTCTGGAAGAGAATTTTACCCTAGGGTTAATAATCTACAAACTTCTAACATGCCAGAGAGCTCACAAAGTTCCTAATAAGTAAACCACACCAGTGTGGAAATACCCACCTCGTCAATGAGCCAACCCGGGACTTGTGTGCGAAACCTGTCGAAGTATAAGTGTTTTGTTTCCACTTCCGCTTTACTTTCATACCTCCTCTTTAGAATGGATACAGAGGTTTTAATCCTCACTAGCCGCCCATTCAGGGGTGATCTGACTTCAAACCCTTTCTAGGTACATCTGACAGCGCATCAATGTATCAGGTGGCTTAAAATGCTTTAGACGGAAATATTTTTAAAATGTGAAGAAAGGAAAATCAAATGGAAAACTATTTTACTAATATTTACGATTTTATGTTTTTATACAAAAAATTTCACACCTAAAAGCAAAATTTTGGCAATTGTAAAAAGTTTTTGAGAATACTGGTGACCATTATGGCCACTATGAAAGAATAAACATGTAAAAATTTAAACACCCACATTTATTTAACTTTCCTTTTACACAATCCATCCCTAATCCACATCTATACAGCATCACCAAATTAAACAAAGGACCGGATGAGCCACATATTGTGATTTCCAAGGCCCTCCAGATAAAGCAACCCACCACATACTTCCTCACAGCATGGCTAGCTTGCAACATTACTGCCAGGACTTCTCACAATATACTTGAATTCCCAAGGCCATCTGTGTTCAGTCTTGCAGGAAAATAGACTCATGCTCTCTGGCAGAGCACCTGGGAGCAATCTACTAGCTTTAGCAAAGAATAAAAAGCCCTGGCATACATCAATGGAAGAAGGGAACTGATTGAGGTTAAGGGCTCCATCTAGTTGCCACATGAAGTGCATTGCAGAGATTTGGTTGAAAACATATTATTCAAAAACAGTTGGAAATTTTGTAGAATTGTCTGAACATGATAGGCATTTAAGAAACTCTCTGTGACAAATGACAAGTTTTAACTTCTCATTTCAATTCAACTATTATTTTTTGAACGTGAAAATGGATGAAAAGGGATTTTTCAGAATAAGTTTTAACTGCTAAAATTTTGGACAGAAACTTCACAGTTGTCATAAGACACACATTATAGGCTACTTTTATTCCTGTTTGGATGCCTTAAAAATATAGGGTCACCACTTTAAGTCACATTCAGGCCAGTTGCCAATGGAAAGAGTGCATGCCAGTAGAGGCGATAAGGCAAGAGTGGTGAGTGTGTCAACCTTAGAGCTCTCATGTTTTGTGGCCTCAAATGTCCAAAACCGCTGCATCAAGGCGGAACACCAACAGCTTAGCAGGGGCATGCTGCAGCTCCCAATGCTGGGCAGTGACCACCGAGACTTCAAGGGCTTACAACCTCTTCTAGCCAAGCTAGTGATGTCACAACTAATGGGCAACATAAGCCATCCATATAGGTTAGCCCCAACTAAAAGGGAGATTTCAAGGTAACAGGTTCACGAATTATTAGATAAAGGTGTAATCGAGCCCTCCACTTCACAATATGCAACTCCAGCCTTTTTGGTTCCAAAACCTAACGATAAACATAGAATGATCATTGACTACTACATAATTAACAAGAAAATTGAAATCCCACTTCCTTACCTTCGTTCGGCCTTTAACTGGTTCGGCAAAGCAAAATTTTTTACCACTATTAACCTCAACGCGGCAAACTACCAAATTACGTTATCTTAACAGTCGAAACCAATAAGTTTTTGCATCCCCTAGAATCTTTACCAGTTCACCCACGTGCCTTTTGGTTTGGCCATTGGTGCCCAAGTGCTTACGTGCCTTTCTGAAAAAATTTTCCACAATTTGAAATTTCATTATGTATACAACTATCTAGATGACCTGGTGATATATTCTAAGCCTTTTGAACAACACTTAACTCACCTGCAGGAAGTTCTATAATGTTTGCAAAAAGCAGGATTAATGTTAACCCTACGAAGGTTAAGTTAGCTATTCATTAAATTTCCTTTCTAGGCCATAAAATTTCTTCACATAGAGTTTCCATTGATCCTGAGCAAACTACATGTATCAGGAATTTTCCTCCGCCTCGGGATGCTTTATTGAAATGGTGCAGTTTTTTGGAAAATTTATCCCGAAACTTGCTGAGAAGGCTGCACCGACATGTTATGCAAAAAATTTGTACATTTTGTATGGGGAGAGGAACAACAAAAGGCTTTTGACACCCTTAAAAATGACGTTATGAACCATCAAGTTCTTAGGATGCCAGATTTTTCCAAAGAATTCATATTGCAGACTGACACTTCAAGCTCAGCTATAGGAGCCGTCTTGTGTTCAGAATTTGATCGCGTTAGGCAACCTATTTATTTTGTATCCTGTACTTTTACACACCAGGAGAGAAAATAATCTATTTATGAGTTGGAATGTTTAGCAGTTGTTTTTGCGATTTAAAAATTTAGACAGTATCTAGAACATGCAGAATTCCTCCTGGGAATGGATAATCAGTGGTTGTCGTGGCTTTTGGCCCACCCACGATAACTAGCCAAAATTGACTGTTGGGTCATCAAGATCTCATCTTTGAAATTCAGGGTACAGCATATTAACGAATAACAAAATGCAGTAGCTGATGCTCTCTCTCTCATATATTTGACGACTCTAAAATTAGTAATGAACCTCTAGTTCTTCCAAATTGCAATGTTTTGCCAAAGTTCCCTTTGACATTTACTGATATCAAAGAGCATTAGCAAAAAAATTATGAACTGAATGAAATCATTACAAAATTTAAATCCGGTGTGGAACAAAAACCACATTTTCTGTATAAAGCTCTTTTGTGCTGAAAGTCCCGTGATAATGTAAAACATGTTGTGTTACCAACTCATCTTAAACTTGTTTTTGATTACTTCCATTCACTACCCCTTGGTGCCCATTTAGGGACATGTAAAACCATTCAGGTTATTTGTAAACTTTCATTTAGAAAGGCATGGATGCTGAAATTGCAGAACGGGTTAAATGTTGTAAATTGTGCGCTGGAAAACCAATGAAAAAAATTCCTTGATTTTGTTGACCCATTTCCCAGAAGTAAGATTGGTAATATGTTATTAGTTTGTGTTGATGCATTTTCCAAATTTGTATGGCTGATTTCTATGAGAAAGGCTAATGCTGTATCTACTGTTCGTGCTTTGCAGGCCCGTATATTTCAAAATTTTGGTGTGCCCACATCAATTGTGTCAGATAATGGCTCCCAGTTTATTTCAAGGATTTTTCGCCATATTACTTCGTCTCCGTACAATCCTCCACTTTGGCATGCGGAGCATTTCAATCGAAACCTCCATTCGGCTCATAGTTTGTAGCATTTAGGGTTATATATTTTTTTTATTGTATTTATAATTATATTATTTTGGACTTTTGGTTAAATTCCCTGATTATTTTGTTAGTGGGAGTAATATTCTAAATTTTTCTTTGGTGCCACGTGGAAAAGTGCTTATCAATTTTAATGCGGGGCTGTATTTCGAGCTGTTATCTGTAGTACGTTGGCGTTTTGGAGTTCCCAAAGTCTGAGTGAGGTTGTGCCAGTTTTGTGATAAGAGTTTTTTTTATTTCTTTCGTAGTTTTCAAATCTTAAGCAAAATTTGTTCGGAAACTTTCGCTGTGACGTAGAGTTTAGCCAATAGGAGGCGGCGAGCTCTAGCAAAGGCCTAATTTTAGAATTATAGCTTTAGGAGAGGGGGGTAGTCACGCACCGAGATGCGTTCAAAGGGTCTTTGTTTGTTTAGCAGTTCTACAGACTAGAAGCAGTCAACATGGCGGGTGATGCAATCAATTAGTTACTACTATGACGCTGTTGCTGTTCAAAGTTCACCAATTGAGTTAACCTGTTCCTGTCCGTGTTCGTGTTGTAAACTTGGATTTTGGAAAGTTCAATAAACCTGAGAAATATTCCAAACTGGAATTCACTTTTTTATTTTTTTCATCATGGCACCTGAGTTTTATGTATCGACCAACTGAGCTAGATTGGACTTTGATGGCAGGGGGGCCAATAACTAGCCTTTGCCACGTCACAAGCTTTTCATGTGACAGAACATTTGAATCGGGATAAGAATCTTCGTTGGTTACTGATGGCTTTTAATTTTGCCAACCATAAGTCTCATAAGACAAGCCCTTTTAATCTTGTTTTCACTTACTTGTCCAATTTGTGGTATTTAAATTATTTGCTACCAGATGATCCCAAGGGCATCCGTCAGGTCTGAGCAGCTGCTGTCAGAAATCTCAAATCTGCTCACTTCAAGATCCATATTATGTTGCATCCTTGGTAATTCCACGAGCTACAGTAGTGTTTAGAACTCCCGACATACAAGATCTCACATCGGGAGGACACAAGCAGCTTACTTGTTTAAATACTCGAGGCGCTTCCCACCAGGAACTAACTAACCTACTCATAGGAACACCACAACAACACATGTTGCCAACCTCGCTCAGGTACGAACACAACATCTCCTCCCTTCCATATCTCCTCCTTTCCAAGAATGGCTCATAACAGCTAACATGAACTAAATACAAACACCAAATTGTACAAATAGTACAAAAAATACATATTAGCCTATACATACATCCTGCAATGGTTACAGAGCACTGTTTCACTTATTGTAGCGTGTAGTCCTTCAGTCTCTCTGGCTGTCATCTCACTCTGCTAGGATATCAATGCCTACGTGACACGCCTCGTTCTGCCGGATACTCGTCGCTCTCCTGGGTTACAAATCCCCTGAAAGGACTTGTGTCATCAGCATTCTCCATAACCACGGTATATCTCTCCATTGCTGATTCTTGCTGCTCACAGTTTCTGGTGGAAAAGCCTTGAAGGAAGCACTGAACAACCTGCTCTGTGGGTTACGTACCAACTGCTGCCCGAGCATGCCCCTAACACTGGCTTTGTGATGGTCGCTGCCACCCTGGCTGTCTTGTAGTTACCACATCTCTTTGCATTCCCCTGCCACGCAGTACTTCCTCTCTGTGTTGGCTGCGTTTGTAACAAGTCTCGAGGGTTGTCTCCACTCCTGACCATTATGCTCAATTCTCAGTGAAAGATCTGGTCTACATGGCATCTATGTTCCTTACCAACATAATCTGCGATGACATATGAGTTGCCCTTGCATTCCAGTGATTTTCCCTGGCTGCCACTTACCTTTCCCCCTGTAAGCCATGTACCGAAAAGAATCGTTTACCTGAAAACATTGACTCCTGCTCTCCATCGGTGCTTTTGCTGAAGATGTTCTTACATGGTTGCCAGCCATTGGTCGTATCTGGTCCACGGCTGCCCTTAGAGGGCGTCCCATCAAAAACGCTGCTGGAGTTTCTTGACTCCCAGCCCCTGGAGTGGTGTGCAGTGCAAACAACATTCTCGCAAGTCTGGTCTGCCAATCACCCTTCCCCAACTTTTTCAGCTTCACTTTGACTGTCTGAACCATACGTTCCGCTTGGCCACTGCTTGATGGGTGAAATTGTGTTGAACGAATCAATCTAACCCCATTCTGCCTTGCAAAAGTTTTCAGTTCTTGCGACACGAAAACAGAACTATTGTCAAACACCAAACATTCCGGCATACCATGGATACTGAACATGTCCCTAAGCTCTCGGACAACAGCTGCCGATGATGTTGATGGCACCATTCTCACCTCTGGCCACTTTGAGTAAGCATCCATGGCAGTCAGGAAAACCTTGCCTTGGAATGGCTCGAAAAAGTCAATGTGAACAACAGCCAACGGTTTTGTTTCCTGTTCCCAACCATTGTTCTCGTGCTTTGGTGGATTAGCTCGGAGCTGTTGGCAGTGCCAACATTGGCGTACAACGCGCCACTGCTTTTAATTTCAATACCCCATCGTGAGCTGCGTGCAGCATCTCTAGTAGGTCCTTCCCCAGTGCTGTTGGTATAACTACTCTGCTTTCCCAGAGGACACAGTCCTTGTAGAGGGACAATTCAGTTCGCCAGTTCCAGAAGGGTCTGAGCTCATCTGTCACTGTTCCACTCCCTGGCCACCCAATGCTGGAGTTTCGTTTGACCACAGGTAGCACTTGAACTGCTTCTGTCAATTTTGCAATCCATGCAGCCAAATGGGAGAGAGTGGTAGCACTTCCATCATTAACACTCCCACGGCTGGAATTTCCATCTCCGGAGCCTCTAGTGGCAGTCTGCTAAGGGCATCTGCGTGCCCTGTGCTTCATCCTGGTTGATACAAAAGCTCATAATTAAACATGGAAAGCTATAGGCTCCACCGCAGTAACCTTGGGGATAAGATATCTAGGGTTTGTCTAGTGGGATCTAGCAGATGCAAAAGTGGTTGGTGGTCTGTGATAATCATGAAAGGTCGTGCTGTCACATACTGCCTGAACATTGTCACACCATACACGACAGCCAAAGCCTCTGTCTATTTGCGAGTGGCTTTTTTCACTCTTCTGTAAAGTGCATGACCCGAAGACGATGGCTGTTTCGCTACCATCCGCTTCCATGTGTGCAAGTACTGCACCCAGACCATACTCAAGAAGCGTCACATATCAGTCCCACTGGTTTCGTTGCATCTTAATGTACCATCGCAGCATCCGACTGAAAAAGCCCTTTTACTGCACAGAATGCATCTTCATCTTCGTGGACCCTTGTCCACTCCCACTGCTGCCCTTTGTGAGCAAGCAATGTAAAGGTTCTGCCACGCTGGCCTTGTCATGCAGAAACTGGTCGTAGAAATTGAGTAACCTCTAAAAATGCTTGAAGCTCCTTTTTGCAAATGGGAGCTGGGGCATGGTGAATGGCTTTAACTTTAGCTTGTGTTGAGTGTATTCCAGCACTGTCTACTCTATAACCTAAGAATTTTACAGATGATGCTGCAAACACACACTTTAGGACTCCAACTGCAACCCTGCTTCTTCATTAGATCCAGTGATAAGAATATCATCCAGCAACACCACAACTCCCTGTATCCTGGACAGCATGGTCTCCATTAGCCTCTGGAACACTGCTGTGGCACACTTGATACCAAATGGCAAGCGTTTCACTTTGAACAACCCTTTCATGGTGTTCACCGTCAGCACATCTGCAATGAACTCATCCACCAATACCTGCAAAGTATGCATCTGCTAAGTCTAATTTGGTGAAAATCTTCCCTCCTGACAAATTGGAAAATGCCTCATTGGTCATAGGTATATCTCAGTCTTATACACACTGTTCACAGAACATTTGTAGTCACCACAGATTTGCATTGACCCATCAGCCTTACGGACTGCAACAATAGGAGTGGCCCAATTTGAGTACGTTACAGATTCGTACACAATCAGCTCCACCAATCGGTCTATTTCTTTGCCAACGGCTTCCCGCAGTGCAAAAGCCACTGGGCGATATTTCCTGAAGATTGGCTTTGCATTTGACTCAATTTCTACACTCACTGATGGCCCCACATACTGTTCCAACTCTGTTTAGCAGCCACCGATATTCCAAGTGATACCAACCAGCTGTGTCCCAACAGACTAGACCCTGATCCTTCAGCGACCAACAGCGGTAACCTGACATTGACCATGGTTGTCTGCACACTCACCTCAAGGGACCCTACCACCCTTAACTTCTCCTGGGACCACGTATGTAACAACAACGTTGCTTCTTGGAGTTGCTGTCTATTCGGCAACAGCTGCTCTAACGTGTTGATGCTGATGACTGTCAAACCGGCCCGTGTCCACTTCCATCTCTAATGCCCTGCCGTCCAGCCACACTGTCATTCTTATTGGAGGCTGGCATTTGGGTGGATGCATCTGTAGACGGTAAAGACTGTATATGGTTGTGTCTTCTTCAGATGAGTCCAGACTTCCCGATACATAAAAGCCCCAGTACTTTGACTGTGCCTTGGCTCCATGTGCGACTCCCACGCTCGAGCATTTTGCTTCCTTTTGGTAATGCATGCTCATTCTGAATACCCTTGCTTGGAACAGAAATTGCCCACAGTATTGCAGTATTTGCATTTCTCTGGTCTATGCGAGCCATTGCAGCACCAGCAAGACTGCTGGTCCTGTGCATGTTTATGCCGGGTAGGTGAACCTCTCTCGCTTTGTCTTCCCTTAGGAGTCTGGCAGCACCCAGACACTAACCTGGTTTACTGATTCTGCCAACTCGCTCACTTCCCCTCGAAAATCACTTACATTGCGACTCGCAGCCTGGAAAGATTGCTTGTCTTTAGCCAACATCGTGTGTTGCAATGACTTGTCATGCACTCCTCATACTAAACGATCCCGCAGCACTCGGTTCACGTCACTGAAATTGCAATGTGCAGACAGACGTCGCAGCTCGGCCACATAATTAGAAATAGTCTCACCTTCATGCTGGTCGCGCTTGTGAAATTTGAATGTCCCAAACAATTTCACTCTGCTTTGGTTCGAAGTGGTTCGTTAACACTGTTAGAATACCGCTACATCCACCTTGGCCGTAGTTTTAGGCAGACACAATAACGCAGCTAAGTCGTAGAGCTAGGCATCGCATACTGTGAAAAACATAGCTTCCTTCTCGTCCTTGTCGCAGTCAATTTGTTTGCCGCAAAACAATACTGTAATCGTTCCATGTATGTTTTCCAGGCGTCCCGCCCTGGAACGAATTCTCCGAATGAATTAAACAACGCCATTGTAGGATATGGTGTGCTGATTCGTGATCTGATGAGTCAATATTGTGCAATGCACGAAGTTCGTATCTCTCGTTGCCAATGTTGCATCCTCGGTAATTCCACGAACTGTACTAGTATTTAGGACTCGTGACATACATTATCTCACATCGGGAAGACACAAGCAGCTTACTTGTTTACATACTCGTGGAGCTCCTGTCAGGAACTAACTAACCTACTCATAGGAACACCACAACAAATGTTGCCAACCTCGCTCAGGTATGAACACAACATATTAAGTGAGGGCCCATGCCCTTAAGCGCAAGTAGACGTGCGTAAATAAAAAACACGCAAAGACTGGTTCAACATGGATTTACTTAGCGTAAAATTACACTGCTCCTCCAGGAAGCCAATTACACTGCTGTCGGGCTTCACCCTCCGACAAGGGTTACACTGTGCAAAAAGGCGCAAAGACTGTGAAAAGTTATTAAATGGAAAGTTACACTTCCCCAGGCAATGCAAACACTGGGGAAGGCGAGGGGCGGTGTTTCCGGGTGGCTAAGACAAATGGCATGTTCTGTGAATTTACATACTATTGAAAACCAAATGATCGGTGCGAAAGATGCTAGCCGCCTGAGCACACACAATGCGAGACGATAAACGACAAACCCCTAGAGACACTGAACAATGACTAAACTCTCCTCCATGGTGTGCCGGCCAGCTTGGCGGGCAAGCAAGTCCTGTGAATCTATTTCATGACCTACTTCTGCATAAATTATGCTTAAAATGTAACACTTTTAAAAATAAAAAAAACACTTTGCACTTGCATGGAACAAAATAAGAGTGCAACACGTGGCATTAAGATATGGCCCTTGTACAGATAAACACTTTAATGCAATAACAGAAAATAAAGGACTCTTCTTGGGACACCTCTAGTGTCCCTCATATAGGGGTTAGTTCAGCATTTGCCATTAAGCCCTATTTGGATATTTGTGCCCTATTTACACATATGTGTATCACTGCGTGCTGCATTGCACTTGGCTTCTCTGACCACACACTGCACTATTCGCACTTCTCATGTGTTGCATGGGACGCAGCGATACACTACACTGCACAAGTAGTGTGTTAACCTGTGCTGTGCTGTGCTGTGCTTGAGAGTGTGTGTGTGTGCAGTGGTCAAATGGTCAAGTTAAGGAGGAACGCGGCAGGCATCAACTGGTTACATCAAAAGGTTGAGTCAACTGTATCTTGATCACAACACTTTATACCATAATCTTTATTTTCCTGTCATGATACCCGTAATGGAATGATTATTTTGAGCTATAAATTGATTTGAATGGAATCTTGCTTAAAGTAAGTGAAGCACTTACCAATGCTATGCTAGAAATTTTTGACCTCCGCCATGCCATAGAAACAAGTGTACATGGCAAACCCAGTACAACGTTGTTAAGTGCCGATTCCTTTTTCAATATTTTCAAACACATCCAACAGCTCATTACTCTGAAACTTTACATGATAGCTCCTGTTGTACATTAAAATTTGTATGTATATATTTTATGGTTTAAGTAATGTTCAGACAATTATCTACAATTCTTCTCTCAATGTTGTTATTAACGTTCCCTTAGCTAATAATGACAGTAAGTTTGAAAAATATCATGTTTTCCCAGTCCCATCTTTGTTTTCCAAATTGAACAAATATTTATTACCTAATGTTCAAGAATTTATGATTGTTAGTTTGGATCACAAACATATTGCTACTGTCAAATACAATTTATTCATTAGCTGCAATACTCATGGCATCACCCTTTATCCTGTTTCTTTCCCATTCACTGAAGCCCACATAGACAACTGTAAATTTAATTTGTTTAATGGAAAGTCATACTTTGAATTTTTTGATAAATGTTATAAATCTGAAACTTCCTTTTTTGCGTTTACACATGCCAGTTTTCTGCGCTACTGAGATGCGCACTCTACAGTCGACTTTGCCCCATCTGAGCGCGGGGCAAATTCAAATTCATTGGCCGCTGAGACTTGGAAATAATATATTGAAATTATGTCAGGCTTTAATGAGTCAAATAAGTAATTGAACTTCACAGCTTAATTTATATTCTTCCACATCCAATAGAGAAGGAATGCACCAGAGCAAACACAATAAAGAAATAATATAATTCATTTCAAATATACTATGCTACCCTGCCTGGCCAAGAAGTTTAACGCAACCCTCAACATAGCAGCATCCCCGTGACCTTCTGACGTCATGACCCGCCTGCCTCAGTCCGGGGTACATGAAAATGTAATTACCTCCACCAGGGGAGATAAGAAATTGAGCGGCACTCCAGCAGCAGATGAACCAGCCCCTGTGTTGGATGGCTACACTACCCCCCACCCCTGGAGAATCGCTGACACAGGGCGATTTTCATATAAATAGAAGTACAGCCCTGTGGTCCAGCAGAGACGACGGAGCTTGCCGGATATAAGGTTCGCGAGCTCTTCTACAGTCTGTGAAAGACTCTCTCCTCTCTTCTGCAACCCACGCAGAGTTCAGCCTCCTTCACTTCAGCAGCCTGAGGCAGGACTTGAACCACCACCTCCAGCTGGCAGCTTGCAGAAGGCCACCAGCACTCCAGCCCCAGCTTGGACAAGGCTTCCTTCAGCTGACCACACAGGGACAGCTCTCCACATTCGGTAAATCCCACACCTGTACCCACTTACGCTTACCTCAGTCAACTTCCCTTGGCTCCACGGTAACAGGTCATAGCGTGATTTACGTCCCCCTGGATAGAGGCACTCAATTTCACGCTCTAAAGAGCATACTTAGCAAAATTAATTAGGAATTTTTGTGGAGAATTAATTTCTTATTTTATGAAATTTTCCCAGGCTTGCCTTCGCCTGTTGATTTTAATTCAGTATTTTAGTATCATTCCTTACTTAGCTTCTATAGTGTATTCATTAGTCGGGTCTTGCTACATTGTCATCTTTTTAAACATAATAAAATATTACGTATCAAAATTAACCCTCTTGTATGTCCCCTACCGTAATTTTAATTTTAGATCCTGAATCAATTCATTGCTTTATTAATTCAGTGTTGTGTATTCAGTCAGTGCGCAGTTAATTCAAAATAACTTCATGTCTTTATCTGGCCATGTAGTGTGCTGTATCCCCAGGAGGCAGGGCCTAACAAAGGACCTAATACCTGAGAATCCAATGCACCAGCCGCCGATACAAGGCACAAGGTTTCATTTCTAGGGTTGCCCTTGTGAACAGCAGGTCCATGGGAGTGACCGTAAATTTCGCCCTGCCCAGGACTGCTCGTACGCAACTCCTATTGACAACCTTAATTTTATTTGTTATCTTACATTACTCAATGCGCAGACAACACAGTGGTACTGGAAATCATCAGAGGTGACATAAGAGGCGTGCCTTATTGCAACAAGCTATATTAAAACAGATAATTACTGACTCACATCCTAGTACACTAGTGAACCAGCGAACGACTCTATTGATTATAATATCATATTACTCCCGGACCACGAGACCCAGTTAAAACATTTGTTGGGTTGGTGTGAATAGGACGGAGAATCCGACTGAGGAAATCTCCGTTCAGCCTACTCACATACAGACATCAAATTAAACTACCAACGCACAGAGCCCCTGTAGCCGATCCACTATTGTGAGACTAAATTCTGGCATGATACTTCGGGTTCGACACCCGGGAACAGAAGCACTCCCCAACTTCTGCATCATAACGTTAGCTTCTGGAAGGACGATCAGGGTTTGAATCCCTCCTAAGGCAATTCACCGCATGCAGCTGGAACCATCCGTAACAAACTTCATCAGATCAACCCTATCAGTGAAAGCCAAATCATTCACCTCCATAATCACTCATATCTCGTAATGGATTGAGCTCATTCACCCTTTATCGGGTATTGGTATTGGTATTGGTTTAACGAGTAATGCATCCCATTCTGATATTATGAGCCCCTTTTTAAACACCTTTGGTTCTGTCAACTCTGCGCTCCACTTTAACCTATTTCCGCCCGTCATTCATGTTCTTAAACTAGTAGCTAAACTCTCTCATATCTATTTTTCTCCTTTTCCTAACCTCACCATAAATGATTCCCTTGTTAAGGAATTTAACACTCTGATGGCTTCTCACCCTCAAGGTGCCAACTTTCAGGAAAGTCCTGCATCTCCGGAGCCATGGTGGCTGAGCAGTTAGCCTGCTCGCCTCCTACCAAGGTGATCTGCGTTCAATCCCCAGCCCGACAATGCCATTAGTCTGCGGGTTTTATCGGGGATCTCCCATTTCCCCCACTCCTTCATTCCAGTGCTGCTCCATACTCATCTCATTCACCATCATCAGTTCTGAAGACCTCGATGTTAAGAGTAACCCAAATCTCTCCACCCAACTCTTGGGTCTCCTTCGCCCTCATCCTACATCACCTCCAGCCAACCTATTTCTCACCTCAATTACCGTATCTTGTATTGCTGTGGTTTGTTTTTTTCGATTATCATGTATTTTTGGATAAAATATAAATTTTATATCAAGGCAAGCTTCCCACCTCCTGTCCAACCTGTTCTTGTACCAGAAGGATGTATAATGGTTCCTTCACCAACTACATCAAACCCTACCAATGGTTTCACGTTTTGATGTTTAAGTGTATTGTGTGTGTGTGTGTGTGCGTCAGTGTTTTTCAGACCCAGAATCCCACGACCTCGTTTAAGGGAGGGAGTGTGTGCCTCTTATTGACACTCGTTAATTTGTTAACTGTGTTTAGTAATTTAGTATTATTCCCTTTCTGGGAATATATATATATATATTTTTTTTTTTATGGCGAAAACCCTTTGTGTCCTGTTCCAGCACCTAAATTTTGCACTTGTTTTCTTGTAAAGCAAGGTTAGTCTGTTTTGGTCACTGTTACTGTAACTCATTTATGTTTACATATAATTCAGTAATATTCTGCAATTTTGCATAATTTAAATTTAAGTATTGGTGACCAATTTTACAGATATTTCTTAAACTATTATCTTAAAAAGGCTAAATATTTTTTTGTTAGTACTGCTGCCAGTTGACATGTGAACTGTTAAAGTAACTGTGAAACATTACCATGATATGTCTATTTGTAATTTTGGTATCAAAATTTGTTCACAATTCTTATTATTTATCTAGTATTATTTTAACCAAAATATAATTTTAATACGATACTTCAAGTATAAATGTAAAATACCACATATTGATTGTATCAGCAACTTTCTGAAACGACCCATACCTGTGATGCTTTCTGAGCGTGCCAACTTCCATCTTCTTATTCTACCTTTGATGGCATGATGACAGCAAATTTTTTTAAGCTTTGACTTGTTACTACAATAATTATGTAATAACATCTCTTTTTCCCCAACTGCGGTCAGCCCGCCTAGCATAATTATGAGGCAGTAAGTCTATTTTGGCACAACCTTCGTGCTGATGTGTGGCAACTCCTTTTTTGGATGTCGACTTGTGATTTCTTGATGATATAAGTTCCACTCGGAGCAGAAACATCCTGAGATGGGATATGTTCCAGCATCATGCAACCTCAGGCTATAAATTTTTGAATTTTAGTATGTGCATGTGATTTTATTAACGATCATCGATAAACTCAGAAAAATTATTTTTATTAATTTTAAAGTGAACCTTTTTTCAATGTTGCTTCAGGCCCTTTTATAACTCAATTTAGAAGAGCTCGGACTTATCAAGAAAGTCACTATACAATATTTGCAAGGAACTGTTATTTTTTTTTAGAATGTTCTAACTGCACTGTTAAAAAAATACTGTCAAGGTTACGAAGTAATATGTAAATGTAACAAAAGCATGTAAGATGTTTCAAGTCAAAAGTTTATATTATTCTGAATATCACGATGTAATGAGCTACTTGAAAATCTTATAAATTTCAGAAAACGTGATTTTGCTTAAGTCATGAAGAAAATTTTTTTATTGGTTTTAAACTTGGGATACTAATGAAATTAGAAGTATCTTAAAAGAAAAAAGAGAAAATAATAATATAAAAAAAAGAAAGAGAAATAAAGGTGTTAAGGAGCAGACTTCCATGTAACTTGATATTTTTAACTTGTTACTGTATTTATATATAAACAAAGAAAAAATAATTATTTATAGAAAGGCTTGGGAGTTTAAAAATAAAATGTTTCTGTCACCAGAGTTAAATTTCAACTTTTGTTTACAAGTAATTTTGAGCATTGCTATCTCACCTTTCAATGCATAAATTAGTTTCGTGATAAGTTACCTTAATTTTGGGACACACATGTAATGGGTGCTGGGCTGTGAACTTTGGTTCGATCCTCTCTGTTTACCATAACCTTCCGAGGCCACACTCGTCACAAGTAGATCCTCTGAACTTTCTGTTTGTGGCATGTTGGGAGTTGTGTCCACTGCCGCTTTTCTAGCTTTTGAGTGGAGTTAGCCTCAGCGCCACTACAATAACTTAAGCCCTAACAACCCTCATTTCCAAAAATACAATTAGAAAAGAAAGCTACAGTTATTTGTTAAATTATGCGATGCGGGGCTTGTATGGAAGAGGCATTACAATGAAACCATTAAAGCAGGGAAGGGTACTAGCAGGTCCGGTTCCATCCCAGATACAGGCAAGGACGGCATTGCGGAGAAGCAGCCAGTCACATTAGCCTCCCATAGAACAATAAAGCCTCTAATTACTTAACGAATGAAGATTTGTATTTGTGATTAGAATATAAGTATGAGATATGGTAAGGTTGTATTTGTATAAAATGGGAATGTGGTGTTTATTTTGCTAAGGAATGTCCTGCAGCTTGAGGGGAAGGTACTAGAGTGTTTCGAGTTGGCACAGTATCAAATGTACTGGATGTGTATGATTCTATGGATATATCCTGTGCTGGTTATGTAGTTGCTGTATGAGGCAACCACATGGATTGAAAAAATTTTTACCCACAAAGTTTTAGTAAAATGGAAATGAAAAGTTTGTAACATTGCAAGTTATGTATTTTTTAAATAGTTTTTATAATAATTCTAAATCAGACTTTTGGTTAAATTCTCCTTTTCTTTTGCAAGTGAGTAATATTTTATTTTTTGGTGCCCCGTGGAATGGGAATAGCTTAGTAGTTGAAGTTCGTGGCCGTATTCAAGTGTTTATCAGCAATAAGTTTGCTTTTTCAAGTTTTGAAGTCTTAGTGAGGTTGTATCAGTTTTAAATATAAAAGTTTTTTCAACTTCGCATGCCGTTTTGCTTTCATAAGCAGTTCATGTTCTAGAAGTTAGCTGCAACATAGTTGGATCTAGCCAATGGTAGGAGTTTATGCCCAGGATTTCCATATTTGGTGAGAGGAGTAGGGATAGACAGAGCGCATAGAGGGGATCTGAACTAAAGCCAAATTCTATTTTAGTAACACAGCTACAGAAGTGAGAAAAGGGGATAGGCATGCACCTAGCTGCGTTCTGAGGACCCAGGGCCATCTAGCAAATGATAACCGGACGTGAACGAGGCACAATGGCGGGTGCCGTGTCTTACTATGATCTCGCAATGCAAGTTTAAAAAGGATGACATTAACTAACGAACTACTGTGATGCTGTCCCAGGTTCATCTACTTCATCAAACTGTTAGTGTTGTGAACTTATTTGATATTTGAAGTTTAAAATAAAACAGTAAATATTCAGAGATGGGAATCCAATTTTTTTATTTCAACATTGTGCCTTGGTCTCAGGCTCAACCGACCAAGTGAACTCTGACTGCGATGTTCAGCTGAAATTTTATTAACTAGCCTTTGCCACATTACAAATATGTTGCCCAGACGTGGGGCGACAATGTGTTACATTACACGTTGAGCAATTTTTGGTAACTCACACTACACTGAGTAAGATTCTTTCACAGCGTTATTACAAAAACAATTAACATTAACAGAAAGATGATTATATTTTATGTTTACCTTATATTCTGGATTTTCCGTGTAAATACAGTTATCACTTTAATTACAAGTAAACACCGATATTATCATACAAAATGACGGGGCCGCGGAGGCTGAGCAGCTACACTGCTCCCCTCACACCAAGGCGAAACAAGTTCAATCCCCAGCTCGGTCTTTCCCAGAGTTTTGTAAGTGGAAATTGTGCTGGGCAATGCTGCTGGTTGGCTGGTTTTCTCGAGGATCTCCCGTTTCTCCCGTCCTTGGATTCCGGTGCTGCTCCATTCTCATTTCATTTCCCCCTTATCAACTCTGTAATATGACACAAAAAATATTAACAGTATTAACAGTACACTCTGATGAATGCTACGCAGGAAGTTACCAATAACAATACAAACAAAAAATACCTACAAAAATGTTATGCTGCCAACATATAAACTACATGAGAACACATAAGTAGATGTTACATATTTGCTGAAAACATGAGTAAGTAAGTGTTACTGTACAACACATGCATCCACATGCTATTCAGAATGCATTCAGTGTAAACAAATAATGACTAGCCAATACTGCTTGGGTGCTCCCCAGCCCGCAGTTACTCTAGCGTACGCCTAGATGGATGATCTCACCTAGGTGCGTGAAAGCACAGCCTTCACAAGGGAAGAGGGTCGACAGCAGCTGGGGTGCACTGACGGTTTTTCCCTACAGGCAGGACACAGTGAATTACAAATGAAACCCTAATACACATTAAAACGTGTGATTACTCAGCATCACAAACGCAAACTCATCGGGGCTCGCCCTCCAGCACGTAGGTAGTGTGGTGATGGCCTATGCACAGAGCCTGCTAGGACGGGAATAATTGCAGCGTACACTAATTACAAAATTACATAAACCCTCAATTGATATATGAAACAAGATGGGACATGAAATGAATATTCACAATAAACACACACACGTGTGAAAACAAGTTTAGATGGCATGGATGCCGCTGGATGAAGTTCATAGCAGACCATGTGGTGCAGGTGATATTGCAATATTTCTGCGTGGAAATGGCAAACTAGATTCAGACAAAAGGTTATTCTTGCTGAGAAAATTATTCTCTTTATGATTGCAGTGGTTACAGGCATGTAACATGCCTGATGGCAGTAAAATCAAACATTACTGCGACTGCGTGGTCAAGTACAAAAGCATCAATTTACGTGAAAAATACATTCAACACTGAATAAAATTGACATAGAACCCTGAAATAAATTATTGCACATATTATGTTACATAAATAAGCTCTCAAACGTAACGATGGCGTATACAAAGACTTGGCGCCGGTCGTCCACGTGGTTATACGTGATGTCGCCGTAAAATGTTCAAATACAAAAAATACTCTCAAATGCATACATAAAACTAAAGCTCTTAAAATTGCATGTAGCAATAATGCAGAAGTAACAATGAAATGACAAACATAGGGGGATGGCAGCTGATTCAAATTGCGACATCTTTCTCCTCCTCCTCGATTAAGTTAAAAATGCCACAAGGGCAGAAGAAATTAATAAAGGGGAAGCATAATACTAAGGAAAAGTCTGGCAAAACGTACGCAAGCAAAGGTTAGCCGGTAAACTAAATTGACTATGTATCCTAAATCAGTGAACAAAAGTTGTAGTGCGTAAGTGACAGTGTCTTACCTCACCAGCTCTCCTCGAAAGACTGTCCAGATACAAGCGTCGCACGGACCTACCATGATCGCCTATGGGGTTCACATAAGCGGAAGTGCTATGCACGCCAAGTAAAATATTCTATTATTGGAAATAAAATGGCACAAATTAAATTAAGTAATGTTTTACATTTCTATAAATTTATTATGAAAATCAATATTATTTTAGTGTCTCTATGATGGCATTCATGCCGAAATATTAAGTGTTCTTAATCTCACTTTGAATTTTATAACCAAATTATTTAAAATAGTAACAAACACTTGAACACATTTTACACTGAAAATAATATTTATACGAAAGTTCAAAATTATTGGCCTCTTTGCGCACGTGTGGGACACGTACGTGGTGAGCGCCGTCATGGGCTCTAGTGCCGCTGGCTATTAGCCGGCATCACAACATATTCATTTTTTTTTTGTATTGTCAATTGTATTTAATTATGGAATAGTCCATGTCATGTAATAAGGTTCCGTATGTTACCATATCATTAAAAATAATTATTCATTTTTGCAGCATGGGCTACCATACCTTTTTGCGTAAAGACAGGGCAAAGCTTCTGGCGTGAGCGCCATGACACTAGTTGAATTCTAGTGACCATGTAGGGTAGACCTTGCGAGGCATACATTGTGTGCATTTAATTTCCATGTAGGCTTTGCACAATTTTTTCAGTGCTTGAGCTCCCCGAGCTACAGTGGGGAAATTCATAATCATGTAAGTGCCTCTTCGGAAGGTGCAAGGAAAATAAAACGTTGTGCAAAAATCACGCATGTCTTCATTTTCTCCAGCCGCCTCACTTGCTGTTTACAAAATCCTTTTTAATATGATTGTATAACAATCACGTAAGGCATAGAGATGGCCTGGAACAGTCTCCGTATGGGAGTGAGTATGCATTGAGAGGGGCTATTAACAGCTCTCACTAACCTAGGCATATGAGATTACAGTGGAATATCCAACGCTGGATCACAGGGGGCCACATCTGAGGGTTGACGACCACATGCCCTCCGTTCTTGCGCTCTCTGCACTGGTGCCCTAAGGAAAAATATCACCGTCTGACAGGCCTCTGTCTTAGATCGAGATCGTAACCATCCACTTAACCTCACATTCCCTCTGATGTCCTATCAACCTACCCAGCGTCAAAGTTCAGAATACGACATTTGTAACTTTAATTTTGTTAGCTTTATATCAGCATAATAATTTCAGTAATTTTCCATTTTCATTACTAGTAAATAAATGCAGCAAATTCAAACTGTATATAGTGTATATGGTAATTACCAATCACACTTAATATAAACTTTTTTGGGGCTTCACATATTTTGCAGAATATACCCTGAAATGTGCTGGTGAGGAAGG
Source organism: Dryococelus australis (assembly GCA_029891345.1). Taxonomy (NCBI): domain Eukaryota; kingdom Metazoa; phylum Arthropoda; class Insecta; order Phasmatodea; family Phasmatidae; genus Dryococelus; species Dryococelus australis. Next base: position 57,869,436 of record CM057004.1, read on the forward strand.
CTATGAAGCTAAAGGTGGTTATGTGATAAAATATGTGAACTTGTCTAATACATTTATATTTTGTCGCTGATTCATGTTTAATGCGAAAAAGCTACTAGAAACTAAAGCTTACTTTACAAAATGTTAGTCACAGGGTACGTTTATGTCGATGCTGTGATGATTCCCAATAAGAATCTTTAGTTTAAAGTTTGCGATGCTTGTTTACATGCATTCTACTTTGCGTTTACTTATTGTTTATTATTTACTCTACGTTTTCATAACATGTTTATTAAAGGCTGTTCACGATAAAGTGAGTACTTTTGAAATCAACCGTAGAAAAAAGTCACTGCCCCTGCATGCATATATTTTAACGGGCGCTCTGAGTGACATGTGCCCAGTAAAGTTGGTAACGATGGATGGAAAGTAGTTCCATATCTTAAAGTTATATAAAAAGGGTTAGGTAACCAATTGTGATAATGAAAATGCTTTCTTTTGCTTTCTGGTTTATTAACACATCGACGTGCAAAAATGAGAGCATATTTGTAAAATATGTACTGTTCTTATAATTTCACAGTTTTACTTGACCAATGCATGAATAAAGTTATGATGACCATGTCAATGTTAATTTTACATAAGGCAGAATAATACACAATGAGAATACAAGTAGATCTTATGAAGGGTTTTCAAAAGTGCCCAGTTTACTGTGAACAACCTATAATATAGAGTAGCATGGTTTGTGGTTATATTACATGTTTATTTATTGTCTAGAAACTTGTTTTATGTATGTTTAGATACACCTCCTATGTTTCTACACAGTTTAAAACTCTGTTGTTTACTCTTAATGATGTGTATTTTTGTCAGTAACATTACGTTTTTTTATCCTGTTGACATTTTTTTTTGAGGGAATATGCATCATTGACTGTTATGTCCTTTTCATGGTTTCCCGCCATTTTATAAGTTTGTGTTTTAGAATAAAATGACTTGGTAAAGTTGCGAGGTAATTTTATCACTATTTTATTTTAAAATAAATATATATTAAATAATCTTGTTTTATATTAAAATGATGTAGGCACTATAATATGTTAAAAATCTGTAATTGATCCTTTAATATGTGTTTTAATGTTTAAAGCGGCTAAGTATCAGTAAAGATAGGCATGGCAGGCATCATCGAGATAGCTATTTTAAATTATTTTGCTCTTTGTTTATAAACATTTCACAGCAGTATTTGACAGCTCCCGACTTTGCCATATACTCGGCCTTGAAATCTTAGACTCCTTTCTGATGGAAACTGTCTCTGATTGGATACGGGTAAATTGCACAAAAATCCAGATAGATAGCTGCTCACTAATTCCACAAGCTTTCTTCTTGGACTAGGCTTCAGCAAAGTAACTTCAGTCAAAAATCACTCTCCCACTAACTCGTGTCTTTAAGCATCAGAGTATGTAGTAAAGTGTAAATAATGCCAGCAACAATGAAGTGAAGTGTTTATTTGATACGGGCAGGTGAAGAAAAGGTCCTAATCTGGCAGATTTGTTAATTATGGAGAAATTAGCTTTATGTGTATGCCAGCATATGTCAATATACTGCAGTACAACAGTATTGTTGCTTGGGATGGTATCCCAGCAATCATTTTCAGTGTAATGTATGTGATGAACTTTAAGAGTACTTCAGGGAAAATAAATTGAGAGTATTTCAACCATAATTATTTATTTTTGGAGGAAATAAATTTCTGAAGTTTTCCTCATGGTCTGAATTGTGTAGTCGCACCCAGCAGAGCCAATACCAAATAGTTGCAAGAAGCTGTTGCCCAAAAAGTGCACCCTGTAACTCTTCAGAGTTAAATGCTTACCAAAGAGCTAGTGCAATTTTTCAAGTGAATGTGCAATCTGATTAAGAATTAAAAGTCTGATATAATTTTTACATAGTATACTAGCAACTTTGCCAGTCACATTAGCTAATGAGTTGTGTATGTGAACTACTTTTAACATTGATAAAAATTAAAATAAACTAGTTAATGAGTTATATAATGTTCCTTAACTATGGCAGTTGGTTATCCTCACACATACCCATAGCCTGCATGCCATCATCACACTTCTGATATGGTTTTTATTTGGTTCACTGTTTTGGTTTGCTTTTAAAGTACTACGTTGACTGTGTTGGAGGGTTCAGTTCATAGCATTGGTACTGACTTGTGATACAGTATCAGTGTATCCAGTGTTTGCTACAATTACCGCCAGGTGAGCTTACCAATGCAAAGCAGATGTATATGTATTACACTCAAAACCCACTCTGATAATATCCTACATATTTCTACAAGTGTTGTTGCTTATGTTTGAACCAGTCATACTCCACAACTCACACTTGACGCAAGCACCCTTTTATCTTAATCTTTCCTTAGTTTGATATACTTATGGAGGATCTGATTGATCGTGGTGAAGCACGTTCCTCCGTCCGACATGGGTTACTGAGAGTGCTGATTACCCTCCTGAGCCATTTAATTATAACCCTTCAGTGGTGTATTCTCTTCTCGTAGGATTGCTTTCTGCCTGGCAGGTCGTGTTTCACCCAGGTTGGAGTGGTTTGGTGGATGGAGGTTGCCTAGTGGAAGGGTTATATCGGAGCGGAGGGGAATCAAACCCCAAGGTGAATTGGATTGCAAACGTTTCCTGCCCAGGGAGTGCAACTTTATTCACCGAGAAGGCTGCCAATAAATGGAACGCCAGCTGTCCCAAGTCGCTTACAAGTTAATAGGGACCGTAGATAGTAGCAAAGTTACAATGGAGGGAGATCGTGATCCGGCCAGTCGTTCTAACTCAAACTTACGTTCACTACCTGGTTGTCCCCAAGAATTTGGTATCATTGGTTTCCTGCTGGGAATGAAAATAAGTGGAGTGGTAACTATTAGGGTTTACAGGTGGTTTTGCGTGGTTCATCTTTATCACCTTCCCTGTCGCTATACAGATTGTGCATGTATTATGCGGTTGAGTGTCCTTTACTAGGTTAGGGGTTGGCACGGTTACGACGGGTGTGAGCTTAGCCGGTTGGAAATAACTCACATGCTCATAAACAGGCCACTGCCAACAGATACCCAAGAATGAATCTAGTCTCGATTCATGGTCACACACAATTATCTGTAAGATGGGACGCGAGGAGACCTCAGGTACTGGGGATAGGGGAGCGACATCACGAGTGGAGTCCACTCACGGGCAAATATTTGATTTCAATAATTCTCGCTGCAAAGCTCATCGCTCTTTACGTCTAATTTGGCTGGGTAATCCGCCTCTTTACCCATTCATCTGAAACTCAAAAAATATTAAGGTATCGTTTTAAAAAATGCATGGTCTCTCAACACAAGGTTCTATATTAGAGCTAGTACTCTTTCCCTTTTCTGCCGGAGCTCAGTCCTATTGGGGAATGTCTTTTCAGACATGCCAGAGGCAGATGGAAGAATTGACAGGTGAGAGTTGGAGTGTCTCTGTGGACAGACCAGGGCATACCGGTCGCTCCCAGGAGTTTCTGTATGTCCTTTTGGACTAAAACCTTCTTCAAGCCCCTTCTCCTAAGGGTTCGGCCCACTAACACATATTTCACAGGGAGAAAGTTAAATACTCACTTGAAAACACTTTCAGTTAAAAATGAGAGGGGGTAAATAAATTATGGATTTGACCAAATAAACTTTGATGCAATATTTATTTACATCTAGGAAGACACTGGGGAATCCCAGTTCAATCATACAATCTAGTGCTTAAATTTTGAAGTCATTTGGTTATATTAACTCAGGTGAAGGTGAACCTGGACGAACTTTAACAACATTGGCTAATCTTTGAAAGATCGTAATTTACAGAAATTTACTTCCCGAGGGGTGGAATCAAGGAAATAGACTTGGGTAAATGGGTGCAGGGTAAGGACATTGAAGTTACCTCTGGAGAATCTTCTACACGTTGCAGAAACTGCTGGACGAGCTGATGTCGGTAGTTGGAGCTGGTAGAGCTTTTGCAAGCTGGGAGAGGAGGTCTTGACCAGACCAAGGAGAGCTCGCTGACCAGTGCGGTCGGCGAGCCGACGAACTCTGGATGGAGGCGATTCTAAGCCTCCTCATATAGTCCAAAAATGTTTGCTTTAGGGCTCTCCCGGGGGTGCGTAGGATGCTAGCCTTTCTCCGCAGGGGCTAATTATCTCAGGGTAGCTGCAGCACAGCGTATTCCTTATCACCGTGGGTTGAGGCTAACTACAGGTTTACTACCTCCGCTCTAGGCTCTGCTGCTGAGACGTCACTGGACGCAGGGGTGCTGCGATCCTGTGGCGTCTGTCATAACTTTCTACTCTGCTGTCAGTGGGTCCGTAGCTCGTTGGGTAAAATAATTTGTCGAGAGGGTGGCGACTGCATGTCGAAGTTTGGGCGGGCAGTACAATAAATAATTAAGCACGTTAATTATATTCCGTATCTGTAATTGTCCATCCTCTGGATCAATTCTATAGCCATTTGGAATTGTGTATGCTGCTTATGACTTGCCCCGAGGCTCTCCGCGCTTGCTGAAAGGGCGAAGTCGACCCGCAGTGTGCGCAGTCGTGCTACGCAGCTGTGTGGCATGCATCACACTAAAACTTTAATCAGTTGTTTATGACACTCATAAGATGGTCAGTCAACACACAAAGTAAAAAAAAAACAATTCTAATCACTTTCAGTTGCTATTCTAAAGTAGTTTATTGAATATAAACATAAATAGCCCAAAATTCCAAACCTACCAATATCACAGAGATATATATACTGTTATTATAGAAGTTATTATTTCTAGTAGTATTTCCAGTAGTAAACACATAACTACTTACTTACATAACTTGTATATTTTGAGTGGTGCTCAACATGTTGGCCCGACTTAAAAGATTTCTTAACCATTTGGCAAAAGTATTGGATGTATAGTTGGCCAGTTTAAACGACACCATACACCACATATATTATATCTGCTGAGGAAGGGGCAGACAAGTACTTTCTTAGAAGTCATTCGTGAGGAGCGAGAGCAGCATAGAGCTTCATGTCACAAAGCTAGGCTCAGCGAATCGACAGTGTCAGTCGAAACAGCTGACAGAGACATGGTTGATATGAATAGAGCTGAGCACACCAAGTACTCAACCGGACGACACCCAAACAATGCAGTCTACACCTACAGTAGCACGTCCATCCACACCTATACAAGCACACATGCAACTGTATATGCAACAGCTCCTAGCGATGATGGGGGAGTTGCAAAATACAATTACATAAGTCAAAACCAGTAATACAGAAATTAAGTCCAATACTACAACACTGGAACACTCTCTCTTGGCCAGTGTCAGTGAAGTGAGAGGCAGTGTTGAAGTACGAGGCAGTGAAGGCGGGTGAAGGAAAGTACTGCAGTCGTTGAAACTAGCATTAAGACAGAATGTAGCAAAGTTAGGGAGGAGGTGACACTCCAAATAAATGCCATTTCAGGTACACTCACTGAAGTAAGCACACATCTGGAAAGGGCAGAGACCCAGACCAGCCCAAATGCTAGCAACATCATTAAGCAACTTGAAGATTCTGTAGGCAGGCCAGCAATAAGTAATGAAGATACCCAATAGTACTATGGACAGTGCTGTCACAAGTGGAGGCGAATACAGCCAAGGTGAAACATCAGGTACTGATATATATTTATTACTATATATTTTTATACGTATATCAACAACAATTATTATTATTATTACAGTTATTATTTCTAGTAGTAAACACATACCTGATATATTTTAAACGCGCTAAAGTTATACAGCTATAAACCATGATAATCAAGCAGCCTCGGAATACTATTTAATTCCTATGAATTTTTCAAGGCTTCCCATCTTGAAATTTAACACATGATTGTACTATGTAATATATAAGTAGTAGAAAACATATATTTACATCACACACAAAAACAATCCCAACTGTTGTTTGTGTCTTGTGGTTGATGTGTATCGCTATGATAGATTTGTTTGGCTATCATCCACAGAGACAGGAAAAACATGTGCAACTAATTTGGTTTTCTGGTTCAATTTGTACCTGTTTTATGTTGCAGTTGTATGCTGGTACTGCGTGAAACACAAGGTGCATTGTCCTGTGTGAATTTGACAGTATTGTAATTGATATCAAATGTATGATTTGTGTGTGATATTATGCTTTTTTATTTGTGGTAATTAAATGTGGCTTATTAAATTGACGTATTGTAAGGAAATATGAATGTTTATTTGAAATTATTTTCATGTAAACTGTGCTGTAATACAAGTGTTTCTGGGGTTTACACTAATTGAATAGGCATTAATGTGTCACATAATGTCTCAGCAATAGATCGCAAAGGAATTTGCTGCATACATGGGTGAGTAACTAACTTTATTAGCTTTTACATGGAAAGTAAGTGTATTTTGTAATTGTGTCGTGTAGTTTTTCCTTTTGCCTGTGAGAAATCACGGGCTTTCGTGCTGCTGTCGCTAGCCATGTAAAGTGAAGAAGACTAAACCAAATTAAACGTAACTTCACGATGGACGAATCACAGGGTTTGCATGAACCAATGTGAGGTTAGTTATTATACTTTTCTAACACACTATCTTGTGTCTGCACTCTCTCCCCCTGCAATCACATACTGCGAAGTTATGTTGTGTTAGGTTGTCATTTTGCTTTTAAAGTGGTTAAGGAACTCACATGACAAGTTATTCACATAAATTTTTCACTTTTTACCCCACAATTTCCTTGATCCTTATAGCCCACTCCACAATCGAATTTGGTAAGAAACACTAACCCTGTTGGTACTTCTTAAGAATACAGACTTTTTTGAAAATTGAAAAAATAATACCTGGATATGTTAGATATAATTATTAGTAATCATAATTACTAGGAATTTTGGAGGGGCTTCAAGTAGTTTTCTGTAAAAAATTTAACATGTGATAGGGAAGAGGGTTGTCAACAAAGCTGTGTTTATGCTATAAAACATGTTTAATTTATGTAGAATATATTTATATTGGGTCGCTTAATTGTTTTACATTCAAGAGTACTGTTTGTAACACATATTTAATGGGTGAAACCTCATTTACAAGGCATATTTATGCTGCCCTGCTGAGGTTACACAGGTATACAACACAGGTATCAAACAGTGTCTGAAATCTGGTGAATTACTCGAGGTTACATTGTCTATACTCACGTACCTGATTGATGTGTACAGGGGCATGAGTATACAATAACTAGAAAGTACAAAATACAATAGTTTAATATACGAGCGGTCCACATTGTGTGTTTACGCCAGCCGACATGTTTGACGTACCATTTATGGTATATGTATCAGTATGTGGCCTACTGTATGATGAAGTAATGGTACAAAATTTACCATTATGTTGAGTCAGTGTACCATAATATTGTATACCCCCTCTACGACAGAACAGTGCCGATCAACAAGCCTGTGCCGGTGTTGTACGTTAGTTTCTGGGTAAATGCCAAGTAGTGCAGTTCGTGGTCAGGAAGTGTTGCTGCAATGCTGAAATGTGTGTTTTATTGCAATTCAACTTGTTTGAAGTGTTAAATCTAATAATTGTGTAAAATTACAAGTGTTTCTATGCTTTTACAACAAGGGAAAAGTTAAATTATAATATATGTGTGGTACTTAGCATGTGTGTGTGTGTGTGTGTAGTGTGGTCAAATGGATAGACGTTGTGGTGTGCGTATTTATATACGCCGTATGAATGACGAGTGATTAGGTGAGTATTAACTAAATTAATTTTTTGGAAAAAATCTCTGAAAGTGGTATAATTTCACTCCACTAATTACACAGAACATGAATTTACTAGGTACATCTACATTTGACCAATAGAAACCCCAAAAACGATAGTGGAGACGGTTATGATCAGAGAAATTGTGGGGTAAAATCAGTGAAACATACGTACCTACATAATTTAATATTTATAAATATGTTAAATTGCGAAATTACTGTACAAGTGTAGCCAAACATTATGCACCAAGTCAGAGTCCCAGCACCAGCAAGGGAGTAAATCCCCAAAATAATGATTCAAGGTACGCCTGCAATTTTTTTTACGTGGTGACGCGAAGCATCACGCATCACCGAAGCTTTAAGTTTTCCCACAAATGGTTGTCAAGTAGCCTATTTGCACTGAGAAATAACGTACCTGTATGTTTTGCAATTTAACATAGTTTTGTACAATTTGTAACATTACTGTAATATTGTCCCATAAAAAAATGTTTGATTAATAAAAGATTGAACGGAACATTACCTGAATTGACAATGTTGGCAATACAATTTAGAAATAATATAATGGGGAGGGCTATGAAATTGAGGGTTAAAAGTTAATAATGAAAATGTACTTATTTTGTATTTTTTACACCACAATTTCCCTGATCTTCATAGCCCGCCCCACTATCATTTTTGGGGTTTCTATTGGTCAAATGTTGATGCCCCTAGAAAAATTTGTGTTCTGTGCAATTAGTAGAGAGAAATTATACTACTTTCAGAGATTTTTTCCCCTTCAGAAAAGCCCCTAATCTTGAGCATTACCTACCGATTTCCATTAAAATTTATTTATTTTTCTGAAAAGCCCTTTTCTACATAATTACCATCTGTTCAACCGACTGAAAATAGTCATATGTTAGTGTGAAACCTGTGTTCAATGTAGTGAATTGTAATGTTGTATTGCACATTAGCATGTAAATTGCAATGATTGCATACTGTTGGCAGTTAATAGTGTCACACCTAACTTAACTATAGGTGAATCACAAGAGGGGTGATTACGATGCACTATAGTCACTTCAGAATAAAGACAATAAGGAGTCATTGGGCTAAATCTTATTCCAACATTATTTAATTACTGTTGTTTGTCGACATCCACCCAATAAGATTCACCTGTCACAAAATTAAGCTACATATTCTTAGATTTAATGCAGTTGCACAACTCACACATTTTACCCTGCAATTACCCTGACCTCTAGAGTTCCCTCCACTATCACAGTTATACTGAATATATCATCGCTCCGAGTTGGGGTAACAGAGTACTCTCTACAACAAAAGTGAACAGAAGAGTTCTGTCCCTTGCTCGAGAATGGTTTATTCCACGTTGTTGGAAACGAATCATAAACTCCCAACAATTAGTGTGTTAATATTATGGTTTGTAAATTTCGACATGTTTTTTATACTTACATGGTGGATGGTGGAGTAAACGAAAATGAAAGAAATCTATTCCAAAAGGGATCGTTTGACGATATTGGTTCTTTCCTCGCAAAACGTTCCAGATATTCATTGGTCGCCAAATCACCATGATGACTAGATGAAGTTCCCATCGTTCCAAAAATCTTTTACCTTGGTGTTTCTTAAATCTGAAAATAATGATCGATCTTACATAGAAGGTATTAAGGCTACAAACATCCATACTCCACAATAATGAAGTACATATTTACAAAATATGTGTACAATAAAACAATAATAGAGCACAATTCATCGAAAGAGAGAGTATTTTACCTAAACTAAATTCACGGAGCAACCATGCATTCTCATAAACTCTCAAACCTACAATCCACGCGCTCCACGTATCCGTAATAGCAAAGAGCACCAACAAATACAAAAAATTAAGTTATCAATCGCCAGTCCGTCGAATAGCCAATACACAAGGTCAAAAATTACCAAAACAATACAGCAAATCAAAATTTTTCAGTCATAGGCAGCGTTCCGTTACTGTTGATGAGCACTGAGATCACTATCAGCAACAAATAGATATTTTGTTCGTCAGTAATTAAATAGTTGCGGAAAACATTATTTTTTCTTTCCCTTTTAGACCAGGGTCCCGTCTCTATGGCTACACTTCACTTGGTACTGAAAGCACTGACCAGTATCATGCCAAAAGGAATGCCATCAGTAAAAATTCGCACTCCAGTAGCACTCAGTACTGGAACCAGGTGGAACACTCGTCAGGAGTGTTCAGCAGGAATAATGGCGTCTGCTATACGCAATGAAGCAAAGATAGTCTTAAACATGTTGTAAACGGGGATTTATAGTTTGCCTTTTCATTTTCGTCTGATTCAGACTCATCAATTTATGATGGGATCACAGAATGTGAAAACATACTTTCCACCTGCAACTTCCACATATAACAACAACGTAACTTGCTCCTTATACATCGCCCTTATGTTGCGCTGTCTCCTCAACTGTCCAGGGTTGCCAGATTGTTATTGTCGCCCAAGTTGCCAAATTTTTATATACTTTACTAACTACACTATTTTAAGAGATTAAAAAATTTTTAAGTCAAATTTTATATGCATTAAACACTAACTGTTTTTAATTTAAAAAAATTTTCACAAAATAAAATATATCTATATCAAAAACAAAAACGATTTAAGTGATATTCTATAGCTATTCATCATCTGCAGCAAGTAACAAGAGTCCCTTCTCAAATGCATGTAATAATCTAAACTTCAATTTTATTAATTGGCAGGACAAACAACATCGAAAGTATTTCGTCGACATGTCACGTGTGCTCTGAAGTCGATGCTCACTATTACCATAAACGAAAATTTTCTTTTGTTTTGTTTTATTGAATCTGGAAGGTCTTTTTTTTTTATACATAGCTGTACAAATATATTGGACAGACTTTAACCAATAATAAATGTATCTTATTGCCGCCTCCGGCATTAAATTTTGATAGTATTTAAACTTATACACTGTTTTTATTGGTCACATTGCAATGTTTATATTAAATAGCATTAGGAAGATGGAAATTGGATGAAAGGAAAATTTAGAAGAGCCTTAAAAAGTGCTCACATTACTGTGAACAGCCTATACCAATTCAGATATTATCGACAAACACTTGTTTAGCACTCGCAGAAACACAGTATTTCATTAACAGGGTAAATATTTTTATCTAAATTTAATGCTTAAAACAGACGTAATGTTTCTGCAATCATCACTGGAATACTACGAATACGTTTATAAATAAGAAAATAATAAATTATGCAATTACAACTTTAATTTTTTTTTTGCAGTAAATACATATGCAGCACAAAACTTACTTGCTTTTTAAACCCTTTGTATTGTATTTTCTGTGCAGTTATTTATTTTGAAAGTAATCATATTTACGCATTCGTGTAAGTGTTAAAAAACAAACATGTTGCTGATTTTGTCATTTTGTATATTTGTTAACATCCGCTATACACAAAATACTAAATTACCAAATATGTCACAATTTTTTTTATACAAAATCTGGTCGCGTGATCATTTTATCTACAAAATCTACCAATTCGGACACGGCCTAAGTAAATTATTCCAAGTAGCCCAAATATCGCAAACTCATTTTTAAAATCGCCCAAATTGCGATAGTCGCATTTTCGGAAATTTTGGTTGCAAATTTGGCCTTGAAGTAGTCCAAACTGCCATAAATCGCCCAATCTGGCAACCCTGAGCAGTCTGACTGCCTGACCTGCTCGTCAGTAGTTTTAGCCAGAAGTATAGTCTCCAACCCAGACGCCACAACACCATTACTGATCAGTACCTAAAGGAACGCTCGTCAGTACTGGTTAGCTCGTTCAGTGCCAAGTGTAATGCCCCCTACATAGGGCTTTTGTTTTTCTTATCGAGCATAAAGGCTACATTCCACTTGGTACTAAAAACACTTACCAGTATCATGCCAAAAGGAAAGCCATCGGTATAAATTTGCACTTCAGTAGCACTCAGTACTGGAATAAGGTGGAACTCTCGTCAGCAGTGTTCAGCAGGAATAATGGCGTCTGCTATACACAATGATGCAATGATAGTATCAAATATGTTGTAAACAGGGATGGATAGAGTTTTTCTTTTCATTTTCGTCTGATTCAGACTCATCAATTGATGATATGATCAAAGAATGTAAAAATATACTTTCCACCTGCAACTTCAGCCTATAACAACAATGTAATGTGCTCGTTATACATCACCGCCATGTTGCATCGTCTTCTTTACTGAGATTGCCTGACCTTCCGCACATCAGTAGTTACAGTCGAAAGAATAGTCTCCAACCCAGACGCCACTACATCATTCCTTCCTTGCTGATCATCCTAAAGGAATGCTCATCAGTACTAGTCTGCTCTTTCAGTGCCAAGTAGAATGCGGCCAAATAATTCCGTTTGTACCACCATCGAAAAGTCATTTAATTGTAAAATAATTTATTCATTGGATTGGCGATCAAACAGAGTTATCGATTTTTACATTTAAAATGAAATCAACTTTAATCGTACACACGTTAAGCATTAAGCAAACAATTAAATAAATGTTTTCAATTATCTATGTTGTAATTATTCCACAAAGTTGGCATCAGGGATGTAAACTGTAATATAACTATAGTATTTGTACTACAATTTTAAGCTTCATACAATGTACTATAGAAAATCCATTATAGTACTCACAAAACTATAATTTTAAAGGAGCCATACATGAGGAAAAAAAAATCATCAATCAGACAACAACAAGGTAGAAAACGATAAGCAAGAAATTGATATTGTTGTGTAATCTTCTGTACGTCACTTCTTATGGTGTTCAACATTTCGGAAATCAAGGGTAATAAGCAAATAAGTTCAGCCTGGCAGTGAAATCTCTTTTTCCCTCACATACTCTTTGATTTAGACCTGCCTTACAGAGCTGGACGCTCATACTAAGGGCTCCACAAATAATTTCGACACTGCACATGATAAGTTACGTAATAATATATCTTCTAGCAGGTTTCTGTGATCACATAACATAGCATATACGTACATAAACTAAACAATTATCTTTTAGAACAATCATCTGCAAGTACCGTACCTCAAATAGTATTTACAGATAAGAACTAATTATAAAAAAGTTAATTATCTAACACTTTAATATTTGACTGAGAGTTGGAGGACTGAGTAAACAAAAATAGTTGACTCTTCTTCCAGTTTACTGGGTGAGACCTTAACTCCAAATGGGGCTAGTGCAATGTGTGGTATAGGTGATGTCTTTGGGTAACATATCCTAATTCTACACATCATTGAAAAAATATTCCTTTGTAATATCTCGGGGCACGAGAGGTTTGTTTGGATGGAATATTTTCCACTCCCAACACCATAGTACTCTCAGCAACATTAAATAAAATACAAAACAAAGCAGCCTTGCTGGGTTGGCACAGAAAATACACAACTTTACACATTCAGAAAAATATAGGTTAATCATCTGAATAAGTAGCCACCAGGCACTTAACAGTGTGCGATATAGATTAAAATCAGGTGGTGTCAGTATGCCACAACCTCTGTATCAAACTGAGGGGTGTTTATCACATCAGCAATAATTTGAATCAGAGAGAATTTGTGGATAACCATTAATTTGATTATGATTCAGCATTGGCATGCAAAGACATGATTAAACTAATCATATACACACAACTCAGGTTCCATATTTTAGCAGGATTTGCTTTAAAATAAACTAGGCGCGCACACACACACACACACACACACACACACACGCACGCACACACACACAACAACACACACACACACACACACACATATATATATATATATATATATATATATATATATATATATATATATATATATATATATATATATATATATATATATATATATATAGAGAGAGAGAGAGAGCACAAAACAAAATAAATTATACCCTGGCCACACTCAAGCACTAGAAATATGAAAAACAGAATATCCTAATCAATTACAAACAACCATAATTTACTCTTAAACCTCACGTTATCACCTTGTCATTAAGATTAAACAAAATGTATGAAATTCGTGTTTGGTCTGACTGTGTAGTGATCTTATGAATATGCATAAGTAATTACAATAATTTAAGTTGTAACTTTTAGTAATCAGACTCTCTACAGCAAATCTGGTTAAAACCATGACTGAGCAAAATAAGTTCTTTTAATTTTACTTGTGATTACTGAAGCTGAATATACGAAATCGTAACTTGCCAGTCTTTTGCATTTTATTGAGAAAGCTGCACTTTCAAAATTAATACTGCATCACTTCAATTTCTAATTAACCATTCCTTCTTAAACATAACCAAACATCACCGAAACTCTGGTAGAGTATCTCATGCCTTACAATTATGTTGAACTAGTTTTACTTCGGAGTTGATAGTTCGAGACCTGGACTGATTTCAGAGTAATCAGCCTCTGCATCCTTAGGTCCATGTGGCACAATATTCACTTGTCGCTTCTTAAATGATGCCGAGGACACCTAATGGACAACTCACATATTTAAAACATGAATAACCAGCCAGCCCCACCGCAGCAGTCCCTTGATAAGTCCAGGGTTTGGGACCTTCCTACAGAGATTCTAGTTCACATGACTGGTCACAACATACAAGAAGGAGCGTCGCTTCTCTTACACCCATGCTTCCTCACAACAATCTATATTGAAACAATGTATAAAGCTGGGACTGTTGATTGGCTGTTTCGGCGATTTCAAATAAATGTCCAATAAACTCATGTGATGTGAAACTGTTCGATCTAGTGTTAAAAGGTGCAAAATAGTGTTCAGAATCTGCACTGAATCATACACAGAACAACATCCAGCGTAATAATATTATTCCAACACTGAAATATGTTTCTATCAGGTTTTAAGTTACGTTCGTAGGCAGTTTTTTTTTGTAAGAATCCCCAACGCAAATATTTTAAAGTCCGTGAAAATATTGTCTGTAAATAAATGGTGATTGGGTTTTTTAAGTGTAAACTAATCGGCAATCGGAAAATAAACAGTTCTGAAATATTGAGTATTACAACACAGTCACCTGAGAGTACATAACATACAACTAAACTTCATCAGTAAACACATTAACATTTACATAAAGCAACTGGACAATTCTTTTCTTGAAGTTTATATAACCTAGAACATTTTATCAAAGAAATTCCAGTTAGGGCTGGTTTCGCCAACAAAAATTAACTTTTCAGAATATCGAGATAATTTTATCCTGATGAGGATCGGTTTCATCACCCGAGATAATGATAGTTTATCGAGATAAACTTACAAAAAATCTCGATTATCTGCATTTTTTCGTTTCACCACACACATTAATTTCGATTATCTCTGAATATCTCGATAAACAGAAGTAAGTGCCCAGTATACATCAAAAATTGAGTTAACAAAAAATGTTGCAATTAAAGAAAACGAGGCAATGAAAGAGGAATAAGAAAGAACTAAAGAGGAGAAGCTTCAAACATAGCTCTTAATTTTGTATATCCTAAAACTAAAGACAGAACTAAGTAACTAATGTGGTATCAGTTATGGTCTAGTTCACAACATCTCTTTTTGAGTATATTCAGAGATATTTTCAATTAAAAACACTACTGGTGTTCGTCACATTGATGATTTGAATTAGGCACACAAAAGTAACTTGTTTATTTTACATTTATATATAATGTTAATGCAGAATTGTTTTTGTAAAGAAAAATAAAAGAACAATGTAGTCTGTTTGACAAACATGTATTTGGCGTAAGGCGAAAGCGTTGGACGAGTTGGTAAATGTAACAGGTTAGTAATAAATTAAGCCAAAGGTCCTCCATCAACACTCATTGTAATTCATAACTGATTACATACAAACAAAGACAAAACAACACAACCTCTTACAGGGGTCCCATAATCTCCAACCAAAACACACACTTAGTGTGGAACATTGTCTCCAACCCAAAAGACTTCCACTGTAACTACTAACATTACAAAAACAAAAATAAAACTATTTATAATACAGAAACATACATAATGATAAATTGCATCTTCCAACACCCCTCCTCAATCTGTCCTCATATCAGACCAATGTATGGCTAGGTACTTCAATCATCCCAAGATGTTTCCTATGTCTCACAAAAAGATCACTTAGTAAACCCTTAGTCAATATATATATATGCCTTCTGCTCAGCTGATGGAATATATCTAACAGCAATTACATTGTTTTGACATAGATATTTTATAAACTTATACTTTATGTCCATATGCTTCAAGTGTTTTTGTTTCCAACTACCCACAGCACAAATGCAGGATTGATTGTCCTCAAATACAGTTATTGGCATACAAAGTTCAATACCTAAATCTGTAAACAATTGCATAAGCCAAAGTAGCTCTACAGTTGCTGAAGCTAGGATCAAAAACTCTGACTCTGTAATGGACAAAACAACTGTCTATTTCTTCTTGGTTGCCCAGCAGATAGCATCACCATACATTTCAAAGAGGTACCCTGTCACAGATTTTCTGTCTGGTCGATTTGCAAAATCTGCATCAGCGTATCCCAATAAAGGAACGTCGCTGATTCCTTTAAACCACAATCCTAAGTCTAATGTTCCTTTAAGATACCTCAGTACTCTTTTCAGACCTACCCACTGCACTTCAGTGGCATCTGTTTGGAACTGACTATAAAAGTTCACAGCTGCACAAATATCAGGTCTGGTGGTCAAGCATGCATACATGAGGCTCTCAACTAATTCTCTGTAAGTTTTCGTATTAACAATCCACTCCTTAGTAACATCATAATTTGGCTACAGTTCCAAAGGTGTTTGTACAGGTTTGCAAATATCTATTTTGAATTTTGACAACTTCTTAAGGTAACAATTTTGGCTCAAGTACATTGTTTGATCTATTCGTTTTACCTTTATGCCAAGAAAAAACTGCACATCCCTCAGATCTCTCATTTTAAACTCTGATATAAATATTCCCTTCAACTAATTTAGTTTAGGTAATTACTTACAGGCAATCAAAAAGTCATCAACATAAAGTATCAAGTAAACAATACAGTCATCATCTCTACACGTATACAGACATCTATCTCCATGACACTGACTGAAGCCAAGTGGCTTCACAAACACATCAGACATCGAATTCTATTCTCTCGGGGCTTGTTTTAAGCCAGACAATGTTCTCTTTAGTTTAAGAATTCTGCCTTCTTTCACTTGAACCCCTTCAGGAGGCAGCATGAAAATGTCATCCTTTAAGACCCCATGCAAAAAAGCATTCTTAACATCTAAGTGATAAACATACAATGACTTACAATTGGCCGGACATGGGAAAATTTTTATAGCAGTCAGTTTAGCTACAGGTGCATAAGTATCACCATAATCATAACCCTTAATTTGTTCACAGCCATTAATAACTAATCTGGCTTTGTATCTCTCTCAGTTTCCATCTTCATCATGTTTAAGAGTAAATACTCATCTACTTTTATTAGCTTTCTTTCCCTCCGGTAATATGACCTCCTCCCATGTCTTACTTTCTACTATGGAATCCACTTCCTCATCAATAGCTTTAAACCAGCTATTTTTGTCAGTTCTGTCTTTCAGCTCTTCAACATTCATTGGTACCCCTTCACAGTAACCAGTGACACTCATTGCAAGCTTTACATCATCCACTGAAGACATACTAACAAAAACTTTCACATTTTCTGGTTGCTCTCTGTTTAATAGGTCTACATCCTTACCCATCAATACTACAGCTAAGCTATGCCCTTTTTTAGCTACCTCACTTCTACAGCCCTTCTTCAACCCACATACTACATAATCTTCGAGATATTCAGGAGCCTTTTTAACTCTACATCACTTATATTCCTCATCAGCAGGTAACTCCTCAAAACCTCTGAAACTTTCCTGTTCCCCTCCTGAATGTGTCCTCCCGACTTTCTTCCGGTGATATTTCTTGTGATGTCTCCTACCATTCATGATCCCAGTACATTTCTTCTATTTACATTTAATTTCATCAAACTTAACACTACAAGCAACAATCACTCATTTCAGATCTGTGCACTACAATCTGTACCCATTGTCATAATAACCCAACATCAAACATTTTCGAATATGGGCATCAAGTTTACTATCCTCACACATTTAACTTTGTGTGCATATGCTAAGCATCTAAACACCCTAAGCTTTGTAAGGTCAGGCTTCCTACAATACCATAATTCAGCTGACAATTTCCCTTCTGGTAGAGCCGAAGTAGGCCTTCGGTTTATTAAATATACAACTGTTAACGCTTCTTCAAGCCATAAAGTTTTACCTTGGTTGGAACCAAGTAACATTCACCGCGCTTTGTCCAAAATAGATCTATTCATGCGCTCGGCTACTCCATTCTGTTGTGGAACCCTTGGAATAGTTAGTTCAGACTGTATACCGTTTTCTGCAAAGAAATCTCTTACTCCCTGATTTACAAACTCTCCTCCATTATCACATCTGAAGTTACAAATCTTCTGCAAAAATCTTGCTGAAACCATGGCTTCATACAATTTGATGTAATGTAACACCTCATCCTTTGACTTAGGGCCAAATGATAGTGTGAAGTGAGTATAATCATTTACCAGAGTCAACAAATATATTTTTCCATCGTATGTGGAAGGTGTAATCGGACCACACAAATCACTTTGAATTCTCTCCAATGGCTTGGTGCCCTAACCTTAGAGTGATTATGGGATGCTGCTGTTTGTTTACCTTCGATACAAACCCCACACATATCAGTACCCCCTTGTTCAACTTTCCCAATATAAGTTACAATCTTCGATAACCTGTGCAAATTCTGATTACCAGTATGAACCAGTCTAGTATGCCATAGCTTAGTATTACTCACAACTGAACAAGCATCAGTTAGACTGTTTGGATTTTCTACTACAATAGGCAACTTGTACAAATTTCCTTCCTTGTTTCCTACTCCTACAATACAGCGATCCTTAGAAATAATACACCTACCTTTGTTAAACACCAATGTAAAACCCTTACTTTCTAGTCTAGCTACTGATATTAAGTTGTATTTCAAGCTGTCTACCAACAATACATTCTTGATACAAAATTTTCTAGTTTCTCAATTAACCTGTGTTTGTACTAACACATCACCTATATATTTAGCCACTAGAAAAACTTTCGATTTTGCAACACCTATTGACACTGGGTTATCTAATTTTTTACGATTTATCACTGGGGTATCTGCCATTACAAGATGATCGGTTGCCCCTGTATCTAGAACCCAAACACTATTATCAGTACGATTATCTTCTACTGCACAACACTTGTTTACTGACATCAGGAACAGGAAGCTGTACATAAGTACATCATTCTTCTCATCTTGGGCAAGGTGAACATTCTTCGGTGGATTTCCACTTCCTGATGATCCTCTTCCTACTTGTGGTCCTCTTCCGAACATCCCTCCTCCAGGTTTCCAACATTCATGTCTCTTGTGGCCCACAAGTTCACAGTTGTAGCATTTGTATGAAAACTTTTTCTTCTAGATGTTCTCGCTGGATTCCCTGCTGCTTCCTGGCTTAGTGCCAGTTCCTATCGGCTGTCTTGCTGCAGAAAAGGCGACGGGTTGAAAAACCTGGCAACTTTTGCTTCCTTTCCTTTCTTTCCGAGAAGTCACCTCTTCTTCAATTCTTTGCCTGGCAAACTCCAGTGACAGTTTATTGGCACCCAGTGTCTGAAGTCCATATACTACTTCTTCCAATTATTCTGGCATTGTAAGTAAAAACTATATGATAACTCCTTCATCATGTAGGCCTAGTTTTCCCGTGGTCTTAAATTCTCGAACCAGCCTATCGAACCTCAGACAATACTCGTTGAATATTTCAGCACTAGGTTTGTATTTCATACTATGAAATTTTTAATAAGCACCATTCTAATTGCTGCTCCTTTCTTTTCAAACCTCCTTTGGAGACCAGGCCATACTTCATATGCAGTCATTTTACACTTTACATGCTCCAGCTGGTTATCTTGAATCTGCTGTACAATGAAGTTCTTGCATTTTCTGTCTACACATTTGATTTCCAATAATGCCTGTGCCTTTGAATATTTGACTTCTTGTTTATCACCCTCTGCTTGAAGATACGGCTCCTGCCATTCATCCAATGACTTTTCCAAATGTTCCAGCACTTCCTTCTCATCAAGAAACACCTCCATCCTGAATATCCAGTCATCATAACTCCTTCCATCAAACAATGGTATCCTGAACTTTTCTTCTTCCATCATGATGGCTGTGGTAAACTAGACAGTAGGCTATAGCCTAGCTTCTCTTCATAACCCTTCTAAATATATTATGTTTCCACTACCTGCTACATACTGGGCCCATAACCAGTTGGACAAGTTGGAAAATATAACAGGTTAGTGTTAAATTAGGCCAAAGATCTTCCACCAACACTCAATAAAATTCATAAATGATTACATACCAACAAAGACAAGACAACACAACCTCTTACAGGGGGTTACATAATCTCCAATCCAAACACATACTTCCTGTGGAACAGAGTCGCCAACTAAAACACTTCCAGTGTAACTACCAACAGGACAAAAACAAAAATAAAACTATTTACAATACAGAAACATGCATAATGATAAATTGCATCTTTCAATGTGACAGTCTATTATATATGAACATACACTTTGAAGTCATCCATGACTCCTGTAACGAACAGCATTTGTCGACCTGCATATCATCTCTGAACAAGGTCAGCAATATGGCTGGGTAGTCACTGGCCCTGTGGCGCAATTCCGAAGGCCAGCGATTGTTAATTGTGCAAGGGGTTTGTTTTAAATTAAAGCCTTTCACACATTGCCCTTGTGTCTAAAATTTTCCCAGCAGTAAATTAGAATCCTGTAAATGAATGTGGAAAAACCCCACAAAATACAAAGTAGTAACACGTGTGCCAAGGGCGACACATGTGGACACTCGGAACTTAGCCTTCCCAAAACATTTTAAGAAACGGAATCGAACATCGGGATCAGTGTATTAAAAATAGTTAAAAATAATAAATGAGCTAATTTAATATTACAAAAGTGTAAATCACTTATATTGGCATGCCAACACTATTAGAGTGATGTGGCACGCACGAACCGTGCAGACCAAAATTACTTTTACGAATTATATAAATTTTAATGTTAATTCAATGCTGTATGAATTAATGCTGTATGTTTCTTATATAATTTGAAGTGTAATAATGTTCTCACATTCTTCTCAAAACTCACGTAATATCAATTGGCTACATTAATATTTTTTATAAAAATTATTGTCCCATAATTTTTACAGCCTTTTCTAATTTTGTGTGTAAGTGTTATGATTAAGATGCAATTTAATATGTGTCTCATTCAGTTCTATGTTTCACATAATTCATTTTCATTTTTCCTGCAAGGGATTTTTGTATTGGTACGGCATCGGCTACAAGGCGTCACCGATGCTAAACCACCATTTTTAGTCTTGGTTCAAGGAAAAAGTTCTTCTGTAGCCGCCGTCGGAGAAGGTTCGGGTTTTTTCGGACCTCGGTATCGGGGATGCGATGTAATTTTGTGTTTGTGTCGTCTAGAATGTTCACGAGTTTTCATGGTTTCGTATTTTCTATAGCGTGTTTTTATTAAATGATTGCTTGATTGACTGATATGTTGTTCATTTCAAATCGTTGATTTTGGCCATGGGCGTATTTGCTGTTGGCCAACCAAATTCTTTGAAGAAAAAAAAATTGGTTCAACTAGAATCAGAGTAGGTCGCTACGACACAGTTCAGGGGTTAAGCAACTTTGTACTTATAATGTAACTGCAATAACTTAATTATCTGTAACACTTTCAATTTATTTTGTGCACCCCTCGAGCAAACCACCCTCTGGAGCAGACTCATTGCCTCTCTAATTTAATCTACCATTAATCAGGTTTCATGCTTATAGCACTTACCAGCTTCAGACTGTGTGGGGCTTTATTCTGCATGCCCGCTCAACCGCTGTGTAATTGTGTACTATCACACTTGATTCTTAAATGATCAGAAAATTAATTGAACAAAATCTGGTGTGTCTGCATCTCGCTTGTGAGGCATTTTTTAAAATTTAGTGCAAGTATTATTTTATTAATTATCAGCCACGTTTTGCAGTCCATGTGCTTACAGTATGCTCATGTATATCTACGACGTCAAGTGTACTTCTGCATTGGTAAGGGGTGTATAATCTATGTAATTTCAACGTATTCAGTGTACACTTGTGATGGTGTGCTGGGCAGCCAAAATATCCCACTTCAAGAGTAACTTATGTATTTGTTCATTTTTTTCGATACCAACTTAACGTGTGCCACGTTCCCCTTCGCCAAGACAGTTTGTCCGGCCGAGGACCCACCGCTACCACAGCTGGGATGCACACTCTGCAGACGTGCAGGTGCACAGCGAGTTTGCGATGTGTGATGTGTGCAAGGGCAACACAGGGCATACTGGGGCAGTGTAACCGGTGTTTGCCAGGCCAAGTAGCCAGGACTCCACATGGCAGAGTGATACATGAAAGAGAACCACAGTGCATGCTAAGTCCAAAGGTATATGGCTAATGCAGTTCCAGTTGTTGATTGTTATGTTAATAAAGAGTTCTGTTTTGTTTCCTATTGCACCACCAGTATTTCGCTGTTTTCTTTTGCAAATGTGTAATTTCCATCTTCATTGTTACATTTTGTTCATGCTCATTTCAACAGTGTTATGTACACGTGTGTCATCCAGTGTTCTTGTGTGATTTAACATAGCATGTAGCCTTAAGTTTCAGCAGGTAAAACAGGTGTTAGCATGTAAGTGTAGGAAGTAGTTCCCCACCTTGGCGTGCAAGCCAGCCTTCACCCACTCTCGCGCCAGGGTGGGATGTCAATAAGCGTCCGGCATCAATGAGAGAGGTTGTGTGTGTCAGCGAGCTCCGACTTTCCCGCACACTGAGCAGCGGCATGCATCTTTCTTGGACTTGTCACTTCATTACCTAGCATAATACAGTACGAACCATTCGTTTCTCCGCCGCCTGGTACATCACCCTTACTTCCCTGGGGAAGCTTAAATCACCATAAGTTCATGTGTATGGAGTAAGTCATATTTGGCAGTGTTACCACGATGCCCAGTTAAGTTATCTTCACATGTAAAGTGTCTTCCCGAGAGAAATGTTAATTCAAATCGAATAAATGCCCTAAGAACATAACAGCAAGTAAGTTATTTCGGTCACCACAAGGCATTTAAGGGGATGGGCCCTAACAATACCTGCCTTCTTTGCAAGTGTTCTCAGCAGGGCTCAACGTAAGTATGTGTACAGTGTTTTAATTGAAATGTATCTGTATGGGCGTGTGGATAGCTCCGATAACCCACATCGCGAGACAGTAGTGATTATCAGTTTGCAGCCAAAATTCACTGCAGCAGTACGGCATGTAATCAGCCCATGGGTTACCATTTAACAAAACCCAACAATAACATCTCTACAACTACAGCAGCAGAGGGGTCGAGGTCAACAATTCAGCAGAAGTTTTCGTCCGGGCATACGGCCCGCAGCACCCCGAGATCACCGAGAGTCATTGTGCTATATCATCATCCATCATTATGGCGTCGCCATCGATAGTGCCTGATACCTAGTCGAGTAATTACAACATTCGACAGACCTCACACTTCACCCCTCTAAAAATCCAATATAACCCATTTTCATTCCACACATGTCATCGAACTACTACTTTTAAATGTCTTTGTACAGCTATGTATTGAAAAAGATATTACGGATGCAATAAAACAAAAAACAAAAAAAACACAAATAGACGCTAGGGAGCACAAGGTCATTTAGCCCGGGCTTTTCGACCACGGTCCAAAAAAGGAGTATCATAATCTTTTCGACTTACGTCGTGTGTTATAAAACCTTGCATACCTATACTTGTTTAACAGACATAATTTAACAATAGATTGGGGGTGATTTTTTTAGACAAACACTTAAAATATTGACAGTGGATGAATTAATTTTAATGTTACAAACAAACATATCAACATACCAAAACTTTAACATTAAAAATATTAAAATCAAGTTAAATAAAATAATTACATTAACATTTAAAATGTTTTCTTTAACAATATAAAAACTATCAAATCAGGTAAAATATTTTAAAACACATAAAATATCTATATTAAAAAAACACATTAACAAAATTACATAATAAAACATTAAAATCATAAAATCATTTTATAAGGTTAAATTACTAACCAGTTACATATTAAATTCATTTAGTTATAAAAATCGTCACAAAACAATACACATTAAAATAATTTATTCATAAAATAGTTTTAACCTTTATCACAAAACAAAACGAATTCTGAACAATTATATCTATACAAATAAAACGCGCGCGCGCACACACACGCACGCACGCACGCACGCACACACCCCCCCCCCCCCCGCCTCTCGCTGGACAGAACTAAATCTGGTTTGTATCTTTGGCCAGCCACTTCAAGGGTGGGTTCCTCAACCACTGTCACATTTTCATAACACTCTATCCACTCCTGGGCTATCATTATATATACCTCATTATGTCTTTGGATTCAGGCTCCCTTAGTTTTAGGGCAAGCACATCAAATGTGAACAGTAGGTTCTGAGGTTTGTTGGCATTGCTTACATGCTACCTCCCCACCATTATGCCGGGCCAATGTCACCTTGTTATTCATTTGGCCTATTCTAATTTCAATGGCCTCGGGGAACTGTGAAGCCCTTAGAGTGCCCGGTTCATATACCTACACATTTGATTCGGGGTTATCTTCTAAAAACCTCACCTTGCGTCCACTGGCCACCCCACTGTTCCCTTGTTCTCTTTTTAAGTCTTTTTTAAAATTTTTAATAATAATTTGGTCTTCGACTCTTTCCTGGGCATAACAATTTTTAACTCTTTATCAATTACTTTACCTTAATACACTTCTTTACACACCCATTGCAATACTTTGTCCTCAGAGCACTTCATTTTAGCGAACTGTCTAATTCTAGACAGTCCTGCAAATTCTTTAAGTCTCGTTATTCCCAATCCTCCATCTTTCTTGCCAGCCTACAAAAATTCATCTGGAGTTTGTGTAGGCATCTTCAATACCTTCTTAATCCCTTGCTTAATAACACCATCCACATCCTCCAGGAAAGCCGAAGACACTCCATGTACCACTAAAGAATAGATAAATCTTGGAATGCAATTTATTAGAATAATTTCTAATTTTGGATAGTGTTTCAGTGGGTCACCACAAATCTGCTCAACTTGAGACTCAAAGTTTTTTAAAAATTTATCATTCCTTCTGTTCGCAAATCTGTAACTAACCCCCAGGTATTCGAAATGATTACCACCCTTCAATCATTCAATTCCCAATTTAAATTTAGTTGGTAGAAAAGTCTATGTTTTCTTCTTTACCACAAGGTGACATGCCCGGCACTTGGAAACCGACACCTCCATCGCGAGATCAGTCACATATTCATTTTAAATTCCCAACATTTTGTCCATCTTGTTTACATCATCAGATACCAAAACCAAATCATCCGCAAAAGCTATCACTGAAATACTTTCACCTTCTAATTTAATACCTTCCATCATTTCCAACTTTTCTAAAATCAGATCCATATCTGAATTAATAAGTAAAGGGGAGAGAGTGTCTCCCTGCTTAACACCCCTTCTGATTTTTACTCTAACCTTCTCATCTTTAATCTCAATATCAGTCAAATTACACCTATACATTCCTTCAATAATATTAATTATTATTTTGGGGGCACCCTTATTCCTTAACCTGTTCAAAATATTATGTGGCACTGTAACAAAATCCTTCTTAATATTAATCTTAACAAATACACCCCCCTTCTTCAACCCTCTATTAAATAATTGTCATAAAGTTATTACATTATTAAAACAACCTGCCTCATTCTTAAAACATTTCTATCTTTCATTCAAAACAATATCTTTTTCCATCTTTTGATGCAACAACCCCGTGTATAACCTGTTCAATATACTACCAATTGTAATTGGCCTAAGATCTTCCACTCAATTATACTTACCTTTTCCTTTTCCTTTTGGTATTAACACAGTTCTATTACCCTCCCACAAAGTTGGAAAAGTTCTAAATTTCAATATTATATTTAAAAATAATGTAATTATTCCAACAACACCTGGCTTGTATAAATGCATTCTTCTAATACCGTCTACCCCTTGTGTACCCTTCGCATTCATCCTATTCCTCCTCTTTACTACTTCCTCAATCAGAATTGGCATCAAACATTCATTAATATGCCAACATTCCCTAGCCTTTTCCTTAATTTTATCATTAACCTTTATATTTACTCCCCAAATCTTACCGTAAAAAGTTCGAACTTCTTCTATACTCATTCCTAAGTATTTCGTTTCTTCCCCTAAAGTCTCGCTCAAAATTATATCTAATAAGACTCTAGGCGATCTCTCAAATAATCGCTGAGATTCTCTAAATTTTCTCGCTTTATCTTTTCCACCTTTAGATTTTGGCCTACCCTTAAATCTTGTAACCTTAACCTGTTTTATTTCATTATCTTCCTTATCAGGCCTAATTAATTACTTATTAAATCTTTCAAACCATCCCTCTAACCTCCCTTGTAAAATCGTCTTATCATTAATCCCTCCGTATTTCTATTAATGCTTTCCTAGGGTCAATCATCCCAACCTTCATTGTCTTATTAAATTTCTTGCGCAATCCTTCAATAGTTCCATCGAACATCACTAACCATTCTGCATACTCATCATCTATTTCTGTCAACACCGTATTACCCTTGTTTCCCTCATCCCTTATTTCTCCTCCCCCTTCATCATCATTTCCATCTCCTCCCAAACCGTCTTCTCCACATCTTCATTCCTCTTCCATTCCTATTACTTCTTCTCCAGTACCTCCCTTATTTATTTCTGTGCTTCCTTCCCTATTTCTCTCTAATATTTTAAGCACCCTGTTATCCTCCATCTTATCTCTACTATCCTCTATTTCTATCCCATCCAAATTCTTATTTAAAAAACCCATTCTAGTTTTACTCCTATCTTTAATATGTTTACCAATTCTCCTACTCCTTTCTCTGACTCTTATAATCCCTGCCACTTCAATTCTCAAAATCTCGTGTTAACCCTGGCAAATTCCCCTTGCAGGTTAGCTGGGGCCCATAAAATATAAACATTTGTATTCAAAGCCCTGTGACAAACCCATATAGTGCTGAATCGGCATGCCTGTACTTGGGCTTCACACACGCCGATTCCCACTAGGCATCACCTTTTAATGTTATACATTATGAATAACTGTGTAGTATTTTTGATAATAAGTATTTTTTAAATATCTATTTTAACTAAACCAAATGATATTTCTTCATACAGTCTCTGTGGGAGTTCACTGTATATATATTTATGAAGTTATTGTTAAGGCTTTTGGTACCTAATTTAGCTGTTTTACTATGCATGTAATGTAACTTCTTAGCGATTCTGGTTTGATACAGCAAGATAATTGCTGAATACTTAACTATATCTTTCAATTGAAGTATATTTGTGTTAACATACATGTTTTTATTGGAGGTAAAATAACTAAGTTATATCCATACAATTGTCCAATTACTCTATTTTGCAGAACTTCTAATTCGTGTAAATATGTTTTATTGCATCAGTCCCATAACATACACATGTAACATGGATGAGAGCCAACCATAGAACAATAAATATCATTTAGAACTTTTGGTGCAACTGCTTTTCTTAACCTATGCATTATTCCTGATATGTGTAATTTTAATTTGTATGTATTTCATATGGTGCACCCATGATATATTTTGAATCAATTATCAAGGTCAGGCATTTGGTTGTGTCATCTTTCTGAAACTGGCTTTTATTACATTTTATTGTAAATTTATCCGACTTAGCTTCTTTGTTTTATTAAATACTATAAAGTAGGTCTTTCCAATATCTTTAAGCCATTGGGTGAGACACTGAGACAAATACGATACACCTTTTACCTGTCGTTGATGGGCGCCAGCGGTGGTTCCTACACACTGCACTTTGAGATTCAGGGATGCTGCGAGTTCTATGTGTTCGTCTCACCAGTGCGTAATTACAAAAAAATTAATATATAACACTGCAAAAACCAAACACTTTGGCTGGGCTGGGTACCTACTGATACTACAAAAAGAGGCATTCAAATTTTACACTGATAGGTATGAGTATTCTTACCAGATTACAACATGCCAGAAGTGAATTATGAAATTACTCCTCGGACGTGACTAGCCAGTTCCAGTGCGTGATTCCTCAATCACGTTACTTTACTTGCCCACTCTGACTGGATGATGCTTCACGTTGTTTGAAAACACAGCCTCCACATGGCAAGGAGCCTACAGCTCGCTAGGATGGACTGCAGGTTTGCCCAGTTACGGGACACGGAGTAAGGTATGAACACGTTCGGATATCTATGCAACTAGGGTTTACTCATGAGGACTCGTCCCCGAACCACGTGGTATGTGGCGACGGTCATACACATTGCGGGTTAGTGCAACAATACTCTTACTGTACAAAATTACACAAAATAACACTGGGTGAATGTTGGACATGTTACGAGGCGGCAAAATAAACACACAGATGTGAGAGATGAGTTTTAGGTGGCGCGTATGCCGCTGGATGAAATTCGTAGCAGACCATGATGGCGGGCATGAAAACGCAACATTTCTCTGTAAATCCGGCAATTACCACTGGCCAAAATGATGTGGGCATTAGCAAAAATATTTCCTTCAATAACCGAGCCTACAGAAGCCCTTAGAACGCCGGATGGCGGGAAAACACAAGTACATGAATTGACTGCGTGGTAATGAACAAAATGCATCAAACATGAAAAATACAAGAACCCTTATTGAAAATATTACATACAACCCAGAGATAAATTAAGGCGCACAGATGGAACAATAATTTGCCCCCATAACGTGGTGATGGCACAGACATGGACACGGTGATAGCAAACCATGTGGCCGTGGGCGATGTGGCTGCACAAATATGACAAAAACCTTCAAATAATTACACAAGTACATTGCCCTTAATATTACACGTCACAATTAAGCAGATATTACAATGAAAATCCCTAGACATGGGGGGATAGCATCTGATACACAAATTGTGTGGGCCGCATGACCTCTCCGACATCTCCTCCTCACATCTCGTTTAAATTCCAAAAAGCCTAAAAGGTTGTAAATAATCAAGTTAAGCGGATATCATTACGCTGGGGATGTCTGCAAAATGTATGCAAGGCAAAGGTTAACTGGTATACTAAAGTGAACTATTGAAACCTACATCAGTGCAAAAATATGAATTGTGCGCGTGACAGTGTCTTACCACACCAGCACTCCTTGGACGATTGCCCAGAGGCAGGGGTCGTGTGGACATACCATGGCTGCCTATGGGGTTCACACATGCGGAAGTGCTATGCACGTCGAGCGAAAATATTATATTTCAAATTGAAACGGTACCAAAATTATTTTAAGACAAAATTACAGTCGCAATTTAAAATGTAATTTTTGTTGTTATTTAATTGTCTTTTGGAGGCTTTCTCGCCTGAATATTATTGTCTTTCTCTTCGGCACCATGCGCACTTGGAATTTGAAATCCCACCATGACACAAGACCCCTGCAATAAGACATGGACATGCCACTTTACAAACATATTTTACCCTGAAAGAAAAAGTTAATAATATACTGAAACATTTTATCCCGTTTTGAGAAAGTCCGTACTTGTAGCAGAATGCACACACCTCATTGTCTAGCTGTAGCTGGCTCTTAGCTGGTGTCAATTTATTTATATATATATATATATAAGACCTTTAGGATAAGATGTTTAAATCCATTTGCATTAACTGGTTTAGCTTCTCTTCATTGCTGCTAATATAAAATACGCTACTATCATCTATAAATAATATGTGTTTATGCGGTTGAATTGGTAACAGGCTGGTCATCAGCATTCGTCATGTAATGATCACATCACGAATTTGCTTGTTGTAAACACAGACTGTGAACCACAGATGGACAGAACTTCAAAACTGCGCTATCGCTGTAATTATGCCAGAAATAGACATGGAATATATGGACGTTTTAATGTATAGCCTATTCCCCACTGGAAGCAACTTTCTCGGAGCCCTGCTAAATATCTACTTGCAGGCCCGTTTCGTATCCTTCCGCCACATTTAAACAAATATTGACATGTGACTGCCATGTAGCATCTGTCAAAATCAATGTTTACAAGCCATTGTGTGTGAACATGTGTTCGTATACTTTCGCTACACCTAAAAATAAACATTGAAATGTGACTTCTACTTTTATACCTGTCAAATGTATTGTTTACTGTTTACAGCTTTTCAAAGAATTCTGCCTTATGTCTATTTCAAAAACCATTTCGTAGAAATATTCACAGTTTAGGTCTACAACATTATTTAAGTCAGCTTTATGGCATTTTAAAAATGCCTGAATTAACGATAGTGTTTACGGTTATGTTACATTAAGATATTTGTTTTCCACGACGTAGTACATTACACATAATGCATGTTAATAATTTGCAGTGACTGTGTTAAACACTGTTACAACTGCAAAGTAATGAACTGTAGTATTTAACTTTTTGTAATTGATGTGTTGGATTATTTCTTTAAAAGGACGGCCTCAGTTCGAATAACGAAGGAATAGCCAGTCCAACGAAAATACAACATTAAAATCAAGCACGCAACTCGCAATGCTCATTTTTTGCCATAGAAACAAAAAATGTAGCAGTGAACATGCA
Organism: Dryococelus australis; assembly: GCA_029891345.1. Taxonomy (NCBI): domain Eukaryota; kingdom Metazoa; phylum Arthropoda; class Insecta; order Phasmatodea; family Phasmatidae; genus Dryococelus; species Dryococelus australis. The sequence continues at coordinate 57,899,946 of CM057004.1, forward strand.
CACAAATAAACCCACCGTAACTATTATTCTGCTCAAATTTATATGTATTGCTACTTACTGTGTATTAGGTTTATTGAGATTTATTGGGGCTGGGCTTGGTTATTTTGTTGGGATTGGTGGTAAATTGCGTTACACATCTGTGTTTCAAACACCAAGGGCAAAGATACTACGTTGTGATAAATAAACAGATGTCGATGTAAAAAAATAACTTCGTCATAAAAATAGTTCACATCAAAATTTAGAAATCACCCACACACATAGAGGCAGCATAACGATCACCACACAGCCACACCGCGTTATTTCTTACACAGCATTTAACGACACACACTGTAACAGTATATTTATTACTGCCGCGGAAACACAGATTCATCACAACCTCGTAACTTGCTTAGGTAGGTTTGAAAAACACAACATCTACAAACGTGATGTAATTTGAAGTATTTTTCGGAATAAGAATAATTTATGCTTTGTTCGGTAAAACAGCAACATGCCATGTCATGGCTCGCCACGTCTGCCAACTTCATTTTGTTTCTGCCCCGCCATCATATCTAAATATATTAAAATAGTATTCATACATTAAAATCTCTTTTCAGTTGTTAAGTACAAATTCAAAAATAATTATTTTGCTGTACTAAGTATGAAATATGCTACAATTGAAAACATGTACAATTTCACTGCGTACTAACGAAGTGAAACTTCCAGAGTGTGAAAGAGACAAAGGCAGAGAGAGAGAGCGTCAAGCCTCGCTCGGCTGTCAGTTGCTTCAAAGTTGCTCTCGCTCGATAAAACAACACCATACCATTACGGCTTACTCACTATATTTTCAGCTATTATTTTTAACTCTAAAAATGAGATATGTTGCTATTGGGGCTACCTAAATATTTAAATATTTCAATAGGCACAGTTTAATTTAAATAGTATACTAAAAAACCAGGTTAAAATTTAATTTTAACTTTGAACTATTTCTTACCGCCCGTTGCTAACATGTCGCTGCGCTCGCTGTTGTTAATTCATATTTAAAAATAAATAAATATTACAAGTTATAAAAGATATTATGGTAAAGTTTCATTTATTCAATAATAAAGTACTCTAAAGTTAACCACAGTGTTATATATTTGTGGAATACATGTTATTGAAAAAACAGGTTGACATGTTATGCCTAGTGTGTTTTTTTCAAAGGTTGATTTTCATAAGTCGCAGAGACTAACATGTAATTCTCACTTGAGAACAATACCATTCACATGTCACAAATGAAGTTCTAGTTACAACGAAGAAAAGAATATATTTAAACTTCACTAAGTCTCAAAATATCATAACTAAACCAAAAGTACATGCATTGAGTACAGGTTAACGTTATCCACGTTTGTAACACTCACTTCCAACACATTTCAACTAAACTTTCTAAATTTTGTTCCGAAATGAGGTACCATCTTCATTTTGAATTACCGAATATTCATCCATTTTAAGCATTAAAAGGCAAGCATGTAGTAATTCAAGTTTGCAAGTGCAGTAGAGAAACTCGGAATTCAAAACGATCAGCAGTAACCATCAACATCTGGATAGCAATTCTATTAACATGCTCCTGACTGCATTAGACACAAAATGGTGAACGTTGGTTACCGCAGTCACTGTGCATTCACAACATGGTGGTGAACAGGATCGCGAAACCACCTCGTTGTTACCGATTAAACCGCAACAATACTCCTAATGACAATATCCCATTGAGAAGGAGCTGTCCTATATCATTAATAAATATAATAAATAACATTGGCCCGAAGACTAATCCTTGTGGTACACCTATTGTTATTGGTTTTGCGGAGCTAAATGTATTATTGCAGTGATCAATCTGTTCTCTGTACATTAGATAATTGTGGAAACAGTTAAATGCTACTCCTTTAATAACGATTATTATTGTCAATTGCAGTTCATAATTTTATAAAGATCTCTATTGCAGCATTTGTGATATTTTTACTCATAAGAAAGCCATATCGATATGGGTAGAAATACTGATGTTTATTCAAGTACTCAAGCAATCTATTTTTAACAATTTTTGAATAATTTTACTTAGTGGTGAAAATATAGATATTGGATGGATTCATTAAAATTAAATTAATTAAATTGCGAATTAAAAATAATTATTTATAATTGTTTGATTAAAGAATGGTAATTTTGTTAACAACATACAAATCTGTAGCTGCTTTCAATTGTTTCCAATCGAATGCACTGAGTCCATTGAAAACAACATTGCAGTAAAAGTTAATTTGATACATAAATCAGCAACCAAATTTTCATTTTCTTGAGTGTTACAAAATGATGGTCAAAAGTGTAACTTCATTACATCATGAACGAACATTGTAGGTGTGTCACACGTTTTCTACTACATTAGTGTGCACAATTACGTATTGGAATTATTATTATTTTCTGCATAGAAAAATGGCACATCCATAAAGCAGTGATAATGATATTCGTGACTTTGTAAACTACACCGATTTATTTTAGTTAAATTACGGACTTTCATTACTTTTTCGGGACTTTCATGACCAGTAGACCCTGACTAGGAATACCGAATTCATGGTTGTGTAAACATGATTTCCCCCTTACAACTACCAACAGCTCCCTACAGGTACCGAGTTCTCCACAGCCTACAAGTCTTCCAGAGCCCAGCACAGTCTGACAGCCCGCCAAGCCAGCTATAGAGGAGAAATCTTCCTCCTGCAAGCCATCTAAAAGTAAAGATAGGCCTCTGAGAAGGACTGTGACAGTAGCTGTGGACTTTTAACAAGAAAGCCCAACAGTCCAGTCTTGTATAGTGGCCTAGAACTCAGGAGACATTAAGGTCCTTGTCTCACTCATGTTTCTCGCGATACTGACATCGCGATATACAACCACTTCTGTATCTACGTTGAAAACCACTTTCATCAAGATCTATTTTTACCTGTATTTAACTTTCCCAGTCATTGGTTAAAATCCAATCCCCAAAAGCCCAACGTGTAGAACAACATCCCAGCCGGGCATGCATCAGGGTAAAATGCGAATTTCTAATTGGGCTTGAGCCATGAAATTTTAGAAAAATACCAAGTCGACAAAAGAAGAGTAAGTGGAGGTGGCAGACGAAGTGATGTTCCACAAAGGCTGACAGTTGGACTTCATCTTCCCGGACAACTACCAAAGTAGTAGGCAATGTGCATTGTTTGCAAGAAAAAATATGGCAAATGCTAGCAGGCAATAATTTCTGTAAGTTGGAAACAGTATGTGAATTCCCATGTTTTACTTTGTACCACTAAGTGAAAAACATTTTTCCTGGTGCCTATTTATAAATAACAAAATAAATGGATAATGTAAATATTGTGTATAATGTATTTTTACAATGGAAAACAGAAAGAAAAATAACTGCATCTATTTCTGTGGTGCTGATTCATAGATAATAACGTAAATATTTTGTGTATACAAAATTTGTATGTTTGTAATCGAAACCAAAAAAAGAAAACTGAAACCATTGTTCATATCTGCATGTACCGACATTAACCCTGCGAGTAAACTGTAAGAATTTTATTTTAAAACAAACATTATATAAATTATGTTGTGCTGTGCACCACAAGGTGAAAAACATATCCCATAGTGCTGAGTTATAAATAATAATGTAAACATCATTGTATAGTAGTATAATGGACACCAGAACAAAATTTGCAAAAACTGTTTTTTTTTTTTCCTTCTACGGTGTCGGCTAATAAAAAGAAAAAATAAAAAAAAAAAAAAGGAGGAGGAGGAGGAAGGTTTATTTTGGCAGTGCCAACTCATAAATAATAGCGTAAATATTGTGTGTAATATAAATGTTGTACGGTTGTAATGGAAACAAAAAAATTAATGAACAAACGAAAAAACTGCAAAAAAAAACAAAACAATGAAATGTATTTATTCCTCGAGTACGACAGCCATAACTGGCAATTGCGAATCAGGAGGGTTGTGGTGACGAGAGGCCTGTTAAGGGGGCTCGGCCAGCCGGCCATACCTCCCGGCCTCTAGGTCACCTAATACTCTCTTGGGCTCCCGCCTTTAAAGAGTCAAGGACCTTGTCTCAAATGTTTCTCGCAATAATGGCATCATGGTTTAACACTGTTAAAGTGACCACAATGACTTCTGATGGACCTCAACAGGTGTCACGTCACCAAAGTGACTTTAATGGGCACTAGGCTAGTCGCACCCTGACAGCAGATGTGTCTAATCTCTGCACGGAATGGGGGCTTGGCCAGTGTAGATTACTGGTCGAGTCGCTTTCTGTCAGGGAATAAAGTCAGGCTCTGCAAGCACTATTTTCCGCTTTGGCGGGACCACTCGTTCTGGTAAACCTAGGCAACGTACGGCTGATGGTTGCTGCAGTGCCAGCTGAGGTTCAACTGGTTGCACACTAGTCAGCCTAGTTGTGTGGGCTTCGGTTGAAGAGGTGTGGTTTTCGTGGCGTCCCTCAAAACCAAAGATTGTTGAAATCCTGTGTGGTGTCCTGACCACTTAGGTGGGCCTAAACTACAGGGTGCAGTCCCTCTGCGATTTTAGTAGGTGGTTAAAATTTAGCGGGCTTATAGGTTGGCAAAACTGGAATGAAGAGTTGACGAATTTCTGCTGCCTGCTCTCGTGAACCGAGATATTCGAACCCGGCAGGAAGGTGGTGAAGTTCAAATGGATATTTAGAGGCAAACAGTGCCCGTTTTACCCTTTTATGAACACCCCTACTACGATTAAAGGGCACGAGGAAAGATAGTTCTACAATTGGACCTCGCAGAAGGGGAGCAGTTCACGTGTAGGTGGTGTAATTAGTGTGTGTGTGTAATGCGGCCACCTACCAATGCCGTATCTCACAAAAAAATTCCAGCACCAGAGTTGCGGCACCACCAGTGCAAAATGAAAAGAGAAATTTACAAATTGACAAACAGATCCTAAGAGCATAGAATACCTAGTGTCATGGCTCTACCGTTCACTACACTAGGTACAGATAACAGGTGGCCTTCCATCTTTGATGTGGTGAGTGTCCTAGAGAAAACTGGTCCCTCCAGGCCCAAGGAAATACTCCTCTCTGCACCACTAGTGCGCGATGAGAAGAGCAAACCTCAAATTGGTAGTCCAATCCCTAAGGAAGCGGTATCCTAGTGTCATGGCTATACCATTCCCACACTGCTGCAGTGAATGAGTAGCCCTCCAAGATTGTATTGCTATTGGTGTAAGGTTGACGCGTGTCCGGTTAGATTAACAGTCATGATGGTCGAGGATTTTGCCGCTAGACTAAAAGCGGGGTGGTTGAGTTTAGATAGACGGCGAGAGGCGAGGTGTGTCGGTTAGTACTTACTTACTCCTGCTTCTTGGGTGCCGTGGTTGTGGTGGGTTTTGCCCAGATGTAGCGAGCTTGGCCCATGCCGAAACTGCGATTCCACAGGTGAATTTAGTTGGTCCAGAAGTAAATGTTGTCCCAGCCGAATATTATTTCAGTACAGGTGAACAACCTTTTAATCACGGGATGGTCTGAGGGTGGCTGCATATACAAGAAGATACGAATAATACAACTGGAGCAGTCGATACTGACTCGTGCCTGAATTGGGCGGTATAGCCCCATTCCGCCTGCCTTTTCGGTGTAGCTTGAGGAAGTGTATTCAAATGTCTGGTGGCAAGGAACACTGCATGTTGTTCCCTACATTTTCGGCCGTGCATATGGTTGAAAGACATCAAGTCTCTGCTCACAGTATACTGAGTAATCCCTGATGCGAACAAACTAAACAAAATTTACAGTGTAAGACCAGTTTTGGCTTGCTGAACTGGCTCTGCAAATCTTCACTGATTCCCCACTCTATGCGGGCTGATCAGAGATGGGGAGCTATTTGGATCACCAATGCCGTCACTGGATGTGCGTCCACACAGGAATGGGTGGCAGATCTCAAGCTACGATATATCCTGGCACCGGTAGCAAAGCTGTGGGATAAAGCAATACCTCGAGACTGTCGTCCCTCTCTGGATGTAGGTGTTACTAGTGGTTGTCACTCCTCTATTCCTCTCCATGGCACTGGAAGCAATGCTGTGGTAGTTGGAAAACAACAGATGACCGTCTAATGGGTGTGTGAAACTGTGACGGACCCATGAAGGGCGCCCATGGCCGAAGTTAATTCGGTTGTTATAAATTCCCCGGTTCTTGTATCTAGCAGGCAAACAGACAGGTACTCTAAGTAATGAAAGCCAAAAGGTAGGAAACAAAAGTATGTATATTTGGGGAACCATTTGACACATGACGTCTTTCAGTCCATATTAATGAACGATTGCTACTCATCAGTGCAAACCTTGTCACTCGCTGTTTGGTACTGTGTGTATAGATGTCTTTGTAAATATTACTGTGTACAGATTGAACTTCCCGCCACTGCCATCAGTGGTACGCTCGTAGTGCTTCTAGGAACTAGTATATTTAGACAGTCAGTTGCTCGCAATTCGTTCGGGAGAATTGGTGTTTGGTAGTGCCCGCCAGTTCTCATATCAACAAACTTTCGTGTAATAGTCCATCAATATGTTCGACGCAACATTTATTGGTCCAACTGTGCCGGATATTGTTTCGACATAGTTGATTATCTACCGCATCACTGTTTTGTGTATTTGTTCACGCGGTGCTATTTCGGTCGTGACTCGTATTTCGTCAAGAGATTTCAGAAGTTTTGGTGGAATGTTGTCCCAGCACGTTGTCAGAGCATTTATATATCAGTGCTTTGCCAAAACGGGCATATTTGCATTTAGTTGTATTGATGTGTGTACCTTGTTCGTATTCACAGTGATCTATACGTACTAAGGGTAGTTAATGTACATTGGAAAATTTAAAAAATAACAGCTACTTAGTTCCATAAACTGTGATAAAATCACAGCTATAAGTTATAAATCACTGTTAATTATAAGAACTATGCTAAAATTAATGTTACTGCTTATGGTTAATCACTATTACGAACAGGATTATCAGTGTACGCAAGCTTCATGTGCCTGCTGCTTTTGGCCTTAATAGTGCGGAATAGTATCGCACATGGCTGATAACACCTGGCACTTCAGAGACTTCTCGAAAGAGCGGAAAATCGACTACACCATGCATTTACATTGTCGGCTTCTAGGCAAGGTGACAGTATAGCCGCACGCCTTTTCCTTTCTACTTGTCGGGACTTACCTCAAATTGGGAACATTTTTGATGACATCACACTGGAAACCCTCAAAGGCAGTAGCGAGTTTACCACCCAGTCTCATGCCCAACGGCTGTAATGGCCACACATGACTGTCATAGCGAGCAATGGTAGGAATGACAACGCTGTCACCCAGTCACATTCAAACACATCACATGTCAAGTTATCCACTATTCAGGTTCCCAGTTTCAATGGTGACCCAAAGTCAAGGTCGAACTTGGCAAACCTGTTTCAGTCCATGGTAGCCACCAACGATAACATATCTCAGGTGGATCGTTTCACATACCTGAAGTCGTGTTTAACTGCAGAGTCTTTGTCGTTAATACAGTCCCTATCACTCTGAGAAAATTACACTATTGCATAGGAGATATGACAAAAGACTCACAATCTCAAACCACATTGAGGCGTTACTTCAAGCGCCAGTGGTATCATCTGACTCTTCGAGCTCTATGCATGCACTGCTAACTGCACTAGCCGAGAATATGGGTGCTTTGCGAGCATTGAAAATTCCTGTGTATCACTGGGACTTGTTGCTTCACTTAATGGAGAAGAAACTGGACCCTTACCTACGCAGCCAGTGGGAGCTGACAGTAAGTGATTCATCACTGCCAAAGCTGATAGAATTAATAGAGTTCTTAGAAAAGCAGTGTCAAGCAGCCAAAGCAGTAGTTTTGTACCATGTCAAGACCTCTATGTCAAAGACTTCAATTGTGTCCATATCCAGCAAACATAATTCGTACAGTCCAACTACTTCCATGGTGAACATGACACAAACAGCTACTGCTAATTGTACCCTATGTAAGGGAGACCACATTCCTTCACAATGCTCTCAGTTGTGAGTATAGGTCCAAAGAAATGTTACTGCCTTAGAATTTGTGTTTGAACTGCCTCAGATCATATCCAGCTAGAAACTGTAACTCCAAATTCACGTGTCGACACTGTGGTGCTAGGCATCACACAATGCTACACTTTGCAGAATAACAAGATACATCGGCCCCTGAAATAGATGACCCCTCGGGTATCACACTAGAAGAACATACAGGAGATGGCCAAACTAAAATTGTATCCACACTTGTAGTTTACTGCTCTAGTAGAAATCCAGGATGTATTTGGAGCTCAACAAGTACGCGCCCTTCTAGACTCGGGTAGCCAGGCTAGTTTCATAACTAAGGCCTGCATACAACTATTGGGACTGCCCCAACAGAAGATTCAGCTCCCGATCCATGGATTATCCAACGTGCCAGTCAGTGTTTCTAAGTCAACCACAACTTGCCTAATCAGTCCTTTAGCACAAACCTCACCATCATTTAGTCTGGATACCTCTGTTCTATTGTGCATTTCAAGTCACTTCTCTAACGCTCTGCTACCCTCTAGCGTTTGTGATACTGTAACGCACCTGAAACTCGCAGAGCCTACCCTTGCCTTTCCAGGCCCAGCCAACTTGCTGATAGGTGCCGAGTTGTTTCCACACTTGATGACTGGCGGATAAAGGGATGGAAGCAAGGAAATGCCCACCGTATTGTAGACTGTGTTTGAATGGCTCCTCATCGGAAGAGTTAAAACTGCTGTTCCATCGCAAACAATAACATCATGTTATATTTCATTATTTACATCGTCCCATCGCTTGAATATGTTGTCAAAAGGTTCTGGGAATTAGAAGAAGTTCCTCAGAAAACGCAACTCTCTCCTCAGGAAGCACTCTGTGAAGAGATGCTTGTAAATGCTCATACAAGAGACCAAACAGGGTGCTACAGTGTTGCTTTGCCCATTTGTCAACCAAGACCACAGTTTGGGGAATCTAAGAGCCAAACAATACATAAGCTTCATCGTCTCGAGAGGCAACTGAAACCTTTAGTAAGAGCCCAGTATGCAGATTTTATGGAGACCACCGGTCATCTGGACACATGGAAAGGATTCCAGAGGGAGATATCTCTGTAAGTGGGGCCTACTACAGTCCTCACCACTACTAAGTTGCGAGTGGTTTTCGACGCATCGGCAAGAACCAAAAATGGCCAATTGCTCAATGACATACTTCTTAAAGGACCAAAACTCCAAAGCAGCATTGTTGATGCGTTGCTTCAGTTTCTTATGTACCCATTGTGTTCACTGCAGATATCCATCCATCCCAGCAACAGAGATTATTGGAGGATTGTGTGGAGGTCCTCAGATGGTGAACCGATCACGGAATACAGACTGAACACAGTTACTTATGGGGTGTACATGCACCATATCTCGCCATACGCACTCCCCATTAACTCAGAGGATGAGAAGAGCAGATTTCCTGTTGCAGCAAAGATTTTATCGTCTAACATATATGTAGATGATGTAGCCACTGGAGCTTGCAGTGTTGAGGCTGCATTCTATCTACAGCAGGAGCTCACAGCATTACTGAGGGTGGGTGGATTTCAATTGAGAAAGTTTGTGAGCAACCATGCAACCTTGTTGGATTGGCTCCCACCGGAGGACATTCATGCACCATCATCTCTATTGTCTGATCTCCGACCATGACTTGGTTATCGAAGTCCTAGGCCTGTAATGGAACTCTTCCACTGACTCATTTTCGTATGTAATCCACCCCAACTCCAATCTGCCTACAAAACGCATCATCCTGGCAGACTTGGCTAGTATGTTTGACCAACTTTGTTTGGCAAACACTTGATTCAGATGCTGTGGCTGAAAGGTGTGGACTGGGCTATTGAACCACCCCTGGAAGTACGTGAAAACTGGGACAGTGTTAGATCTGAACTGTCATTGTCATCCATCGCTGTGGCCAGTCAACTAGTGAATCTGCAAGGTTGCACATATCATGTTCACAGCATTGCTGACAGTTCCACAATTGGTTATGCTGCTGTTGTATACCTTTGTGTGAAATCTCAGCATAGTCTAGCAATAGTTCCACTTGTTGGTTGTCAAATCTATGGTTGCACCTGTGAAGAAGGTGTCGCTACCTCGCCTAGAACTCTGTGCGGCTCTTTGCTAGCTCGGCTTCTCCGTCTCGTCATCAACAACTATGATTCGAGGCTGCACATTGAGGCCACTTACGCTTGGACAGATTCTAGGGTGGTTTTATCTTGGATTACATCACCACCTCACCTCTGGAAGACCTTTGTGGCCAACCGAGTGAGTGAAATTCAAGATTACACACCAACTAAATGGTGGCATCATGTTCAATCGGAGGAAAATCCTGCTGACCAACTCATGGGGTCTGACGCCTGCACAGCCTCAGCAACATCATTTGTGGTGGACTGGACCACGGTGGTTGAAGGAAACCAGTGATCATTGGCTCTGCTGTATGTCCACAGAAGAGACCTTGGCATCAGCCTCCATCATTCCTGAACAGAAAACTCTCTCATTCGGCAACTTTGTAGACACCAGTTCCTTGAGTTATTGCCGGAAAGGTGCAGGAATTTGAATAAGCTTATCCGCATAACAGCATATGTTGTATGTTTTATTCACAATTGTTGAGTGTCACAAAACAAGGCTACTAATGCCTTACTACCCCATGAAATAGACAAAGGCTCGAACATTTGACTGAGGTATGTCCAAGCTTTTTGCTTTGAAGCTGATGTTAATGCTCTAAAGAAGCAGCAGTGTGTATCGCCTCAGATCCGGAAATTGGTTCCATTTTTTGATCCCTTTGGAGTGGTCAGGGTGGGCGGTAGGCTGCCTCAGTCAAACTTACCATTTGAGCAAAAGCACCCGGCTTTACTTCCCAAATTGCGCTGTTTTACAGATTTAGTAATGTCATTATCTTGAAGTCAATCAGCATCCAGATGTTCAAACTCTTCAGAGTATCCTTAGGACACAATTTTGGATACTTGCAGACAGGTGTGCCATTCGTAGTTGTCTTCGTTACTGCCTCAAGTGCTTTAAGACAAGACCTGCCTCTACGGCACTATTAATGGGAGACCTTCCTGCCATGAGAATTTAGCAGGTGAAACCCTTTGCAAAGGCTGGGGTGGACTATGTTGGTCCGTTTACTATTAAGCTGGCCCGAGTTCATCGCAGTGTGTTGTTAAAAGCTTATCTTTGCATATTTACTCGTTTAACAAAAGCAGTGCACCTTTAGTTGGCATCTGATCTTTCTACAGATGTATTACTAGGTGCATACAAATGCTTTCTTGCCATCCGTGGCAGGTCACCTGACTTATATAGTGACTGTGGAACCAACTTGTGGGTGCTAATAACCATCTGAATGAGCTGCGACAACTGCTTGCTTCTCCCAACCACCAACAGACCATGGCAAGCTCCTTGGCCACCCTTGGGTTAACTTGTCATTTTAATCCCCCCCGCAGCACCTTACTTCGGTGGATTATGGGAAGCCGGAGTTAAGTCCGTCAAGTCCCATAAAAGGCGTATTATTAGAGAGCAAATTCTCACAAGGAACGGAATACTGCTCTAGTGCAGAGCAAAGCCATCCTCAACTTCAGGGCTCTTCATCCACTGAGCTCAGACCCAAAGGACTTGTCTGCGCTTACTCCTGGTCATTTTTTTTCTCTTGAGCCACTTGTCACAGTTCCAGAGCCAAACCTGGAAGACGTCCAGCTGAATTGTTTACAGCACCGGCAGCTCGTGGAGAAGCTTCAGCAAGATTTCTGGAAACGCTGGCATCAGGACTATCTTCACACCTTACAGCAGCGTCCAAAGTGGCAAGCAGAAAATCAACCTCTTCACCCTCAGCAGCTCGTATTAGTAAAAGAGGACAGGCTTCCTCCACTGCAGTGGCGCTTAGGACGCATCGTTGAGCTACACCCTGGTCGTGATAAAGTGCCTAGAGTAGCCACTGTCCGCACAGTGGGAGGGGCCGTTAAACTGTGCTCACTGCCCTTTAAGGGTTGAAATGAATATTTCAAGGTGGGCGGTGATGTTTGGTACTGTGTGTATAAATGTCTTTGTAAATATTACCGAGTATAGATTTGAACTTCCCACCATTGCCATCAGTGGCACGCTCGTAGTGCTTCTAGGAACTAGTATTTTTAGAAAGTCAGTTTTTCTCAATTCGTTCTTCGGGAGAAATGGTATTTGGTAGTGCCCGCCAGTTCTCATATCAACAAATTTTCGTGTAATACAGTCCATCAAGATGTTCAACGCAACACTAGCAGTTGTCAATGGAGTCAAGTCGCTGCAGCCACCTACAAGATTGTTGTATTTACCAGGCTGGGACTGAAGTCCCAATAATAATATTTATTTTCGCCATATGAGCCACTGGGACCATGCAAAAGGCCCACAGTGAGTACAGCACTGTGCCGTGAGATGCCACCACAAGTATGATGCCTAGATCCCACAGCTTTTCACTACACCACTCGCACCAAATATCTAAGTGCTGGACTTGCACCTGCTAACCCTCTCTCCAAACTCCCTCTACCGGTGAAGGAAGAGATGGCCGAGAAGTATAAAAGGAGATGCGCCCCGGCCTCCAGATCGCCAGTTCTGCTTCAGTTCTCGATAAAATCTTCTGACTCCTCCACTGGGCTCTCACCACACAAGCAATTAGTGCAGAGGCCCGCACCTCTCCAGTTTACTTCACCGCTTCCTTGTGGGAACAAAGATCCTCTCCAACTTGCACCTAGGGAAGAACCAGTGTCTTCCCAACAGAACAGCCATGACACTAGGATACAGTCCCTTGCAAGGGTGGCTTGCCAGTTTGAAGTCGCCCCAGCCTCACCGCTCACTTAGTGGTGCCGAGGGGAACTTCGAACCTGGGGAGACCAGTGAAACTGGGACACTAACCTCACCAATATTGGAAGACCACCCGTTCCATGCACTGAGGTGGGCAAAATGGCAGAACTATAACACTAGGTATGCTCCTGGTTGAATCGGCTTGCTGGCTGGGGTGGACTTCTCTCACCGCTCACCTCATAGTGCCGAGAGGGTTTACACACTGGTGCAGGGGAGACAAACCCCAATGGGACACCACTGTGCGATTCCTGCAACCAACACTTTGCAGATCAAGTCTTCCACACCTCCGATGGGGAAGTCCAGAGTGAGGTGCGGTGTTGGCAGTAGCAATTGACATCTACACCTGAACCTTTACACGTCGACTGCATGCCTCTTGCACAACTGATCTTAGGTTAGAGCCTGATGCCTTACAACCACACTGGTGGTGTTGAGAGGAACGTTTCGAAGGGGAGGGGTACCTCTAAGAATCCACAAAGGATTAGCATCCTTCCAGCAGGTTCGGGCTACTGAGTCCGCACGAACAGGCTGCTTTGCTGTGATGGCTCATTGTTACAGCACCAACTGTCATGCCTACCACCTTGTTTGAGCCGCTCTAACTGTACCTAGTAGCTCCACGCCAATAACGAACCCTTGCACCTCTCAAGTATACCCCATCCTCCAGTCATGTGCAATTAGGGCCAAGGGAACAGCACTAGTAAAGACACCTCTAGAGAACAGACATGTCACCCCTCTAGCGTTAGCTCCGTACTGCCACCAAAGACTTCACCACGCCGAGTAAAACTGCTAGAGCCGGACTTTGTGGCCGGCGGCCTACTACGCCAGTAATGTACTCCGGTAAAGTTTCAGTGCCCAGAGACGAATGACCACCCAAAGACGTGACTTGTCTAGCATCAAAGTAACCCACCCAGAGATACAGGCAGCCAATGTGCCGGGATTGTCATGCGTCACATTAAACAATTATCCATTAACTACCTGCTCGAAATAAAATCCTTTCCCCAGGAAATGTGAAGGGTCATAGAATCAAGAGTTGTCTATATTAGTGGAGGAATAGATGAGAAGGGATAAGACAATGGGTGTACGGAGGGGGCAGGCGGGTAGCGGAATCAGGGGGGGGGGGGAGTACAAGTAAATTTTGATGCTCATTTACATTTTTTTGAGAGAGAACTCTACGCAAAATTAATGAAGTGTGTGGCTACACCAGTATCTGCCACTACATTTTGCAGTCAATTATTAAAAATTGCTTTAAAATTCTAGCCACAACAAGGTTGGTCTTTCAGACAGGCCTAAAATGTTGTACTGAATTCACACAGCAATGGTACTTGATTACAATGCACACAGACTAATTAAATTCCAGGAAAAGTAAGCCAATGTAATACTATTTTTGCTCTATATTTCTTTTAAAAAATTACATAAAGACATACAATTTTGTAAGTACAATATAAACTCAGAATTTCAATATTACCAACTGATGTGGCACAGCTGCCATGGAATTAAACACATTAAAATATTCAAAAATACCTGACAATACTAAAAGAATCCTGGTATAAAATATATTTATATATATACACAATGGAGCAACTACAATATACAAGACCAAGATATGTAGTTTTTTGCCTAAGAAACGCAACAACACACACAATTTTCACATGAAAAACAAATAACTTGACATTTCAGCAAAAAAAAAATACTTTAACAGAATAAAACACTTAAACAAAACATAGAAACAATGCACAAAATATTAAGCTACATTCCCAACAGGCGAACATTTTCTCTGTGGCTTAAAACGGTACAGAGTTCACATAATTCATATAGCTGGGAGAGTTCTATAAATCTACTCAACACAGCTGGGACAATTATATAAACCTAATAAGTCATTTGGTAAAGCTTGTTGTAGAAAACCAATCTAAAACCAGGTTAAATTATTTTCATTCTGAAAGCACGGAGAACTTGTGCAAGAAAAAACTTTATTCTGCATAAACTTCTCGAAACTAAAATAAATACAACACATTTCTCTCGTCTACACATACATATTAAGTAACTATGTTACAATACTGACTACAAATAATATACAACTCCATTTACAGCATCACTCTTACAAATAAAGTACATGAGTAGTAAAATACTTACAATGTTTGTGAATGTATGTTGTAAATTTATGAACTGAAATAGTATCAAAAGATGTGTGCTTCTGTACTTAAAAATTTACAAGCCAAGTTACAAATTAAATCTGTCATTTTTTAGTGCTCAACAAAACAAAATATTCTCAGATAACTTAATTTTTCAAAGATGACAGAAAAACATTGTAATTTAACAGTTTACAAAAACACCACCTCATCTGACTATTGATATTCTGCTATTTTTCACACAAAGGTAAAGTTGTAGATGGTCAGTGGATCATTTACAGATCAACACAACTATGGTGAAAGGGAATAAAAGTTCATCCTGAAGCAGAATATTTACCCACACATTAATTTACACTTTGCATGCCCAAAAAATTAACTACGCCATCCATTAATAAATTATTTTTAATTAAGCCACTTTCACTCAACATTCATGAAAGAATAATGTTGCTATTAGGCTGCTACGCTACCAAAATTATATAAAAAGACAACAATTTCAGTACTCACAGCGTAATAATCGTCGACAGGCACACACGCAAAGTAGGATGACAATTTCCATGCGGTTGCACGATCACTGCGTTTAGCTGGCTAAGCTAGCCTCACCAAGTTGCAAGTTGTAGAACACTGCAGTATTGTTTAAACTGCTGGGAATGTGGGAAGTGTAAGGAATACAAGAAATTAAATCGTGAAATACACAGGAAAGTTCAATAGTTACACAAAGGACGGGCAGAAGCTGGCATGAGAGCAAAACATAAACATGTTAGTTAAGGACCATAATGCAGTGTTCTACAACTAGCTGCTTAATGAAGCTGACTTAGCCAGCAAAACGTTGCGATTGCACAACTGCGAGGGAAATGTGTCATCCTACTTTATGTGCACCTGCCGATAAGTATTATACTGTGAGTACTCGAATTCCTGTCTTTTTATGTAATTTCAAGAATGAAAAGAGCACGAGAAATAAGTGCTGTGGAATGAGTCAGCAGATTTGTCAGCTCAATGAATCATTTGAGTTGTTTTCCAACAGGAATCCCATTTGCAGCTACAATGTACTTAAACAAATAGGTATTAGAAACACCTATTCAGTGAGAAAGTAGTGGTAATTTAAGAGTCTCAATACATTGCACTACAGTAAACCAAATGCATATACAAATAATATATTAAAACAAAGTAATAAAATGAGTATTTCTTATCGTATACAAACTCCGGACATGAACAAGGTTTCAGTTTTTAAGTTCTAATGTGTACTTACACTGAATTATAAAGATATTATTTTTTTCCTGTACCAATATAATTTTCAAAGACACATTTCATTCAACTAAATTATAACAGCTGATGCCATTTCCAATAGCTGAAACAAAATCACCTACATAGAGAACGAACGAATGATTTTCAAAACCTTTTGGGTATATTTCACTGCCACCAATACCTCAATGTTCCAGACACTACCTCTCAAACACTTCCTACCCACTTTTTACAGCTATCATTTGTACCACACTCACAGCAAGAGAAATGTACCAGGGCAAACAACTGTAGCACCTTACTGTTTTTAATCAATAAACAATATTATGCAGGCTGTCTCCATCGACTCCAACCTACCTCATCCAACCAGGACCTTGGACTCCAACAAAGCAACACAATCAGTTCATTAAACTACTTCCAGATGAGGCACCCTTACTTTTTCTTTCACTATGATAATCTCTTGCACTGAGTGTACTGCTGCATCAAAGGTATCATCCCCAGTACAACACAAACGCAGCATGCCAAGCCCGTGACTGTGCATACAACATATCTGGCAATGGAGGAAATGGATCTTTCAGACACCAGTCAGACCAGCTACTTTATTTGTATTGAGAACACAAGCAAATTCATCTGACGTCACACATCCATGAAGGAAGGTCTAGGTTTAGAGTCGCATTCCAAACACACACCTCCAGTTTATATATATATATATATATATATATATATATATATATATATATATATATATATATAAAGTACCAGCTGGTTATCAGAAGTTGACTGCAGGTGGATGTATCTCATTCTATGCTTCCTCAGGGGTAAAAATATAACTTTGCAAGGAGTACAACTTGCACATTGCAACAATGCACCAAGCTAAAACTACAGAACAAACAAAAAGTACAAACACAGCTCTTGTTTATACCATGCAATGGTACTGTGTGCACCATATGTAACAGTTTAAATGAAAGCTCCTGAATCAAAGTTCTCTTAAACTGAAAGTATTTTTTTTCTTCTTTTTTACTGAAAATTTGTCCTAAGGAGTGAGGGCCATTCACTGAAGTAAATAATGTATTTTGTTCCTTTTTGATTTACCATATTTCCACGATTAAAAGCTGCATATTTTTGCCAAAATTTTGGCCTAGAAACAGGGATATGGCCTGCATTGAAGGAAAATTTATTTTCAGTGTTAATAAATGAAATAAAACAAAGTATTTTGAAACTAAAAAAAGGAAGTCGTGTGTTTTTTCACTTCTCACAAGTGCTAGATAAACTGTAATATATATAACTATGTATCGTTATTCTCAGTATCCAAACATGGCTACACAACCATTGGCTGCCATATTGATTACTGAAATACAAACTAGTGATAAACAAAAACTTATTCGGTAAGCACAATGCAAATTTTGAACTTTATTTCTATGTTAAAATTTACAGAAAACAATTGCTAGAAATACTATATTTGAAACCAAAATAATAACTGATTCTCACAACTTACCCAGGTGTTTACCTGTATATTAAAGAATAACTAAAGTTGCTGCAAACGTGCAAAAACAAGCTCAAAACTTAGGTAATTACTGGTTAAACATTAAAAAAAAACCAAAAAAATCAATCACTGCCATTACACTCCGAATTACTGCTATCACTTGAGTGTTTGTGGAATCCAAATTTTCGTCATCGCACAACTTGTTGGTCTTCCACAGAGCATCATCATCTGAACCATTTAACGTATTCAAAATTCCAGTATTTTCAAAGCTGTGGGAGACCATTTCCAAATACATTAGCTCCCAGTTACGCAGTGTCCACATACAAATCAGCTAGAGGGACGGGTGCTTTAATTTTCCCGTCAGTGAGGTTGTGCTTGTCACCAGCTAACCACTCACTAAAGAGGCGACATATGTGATATATGAAGGCATATTGATGCAAACATATAATGGTTGCAAGACTGACGTTAAGCCTCCCCGGAATCACAACCTGAAGTGTTTTACGTTCTCGCAGATATAACATTTTAAATCTTCATAAAGATGGCTCCTGGAGCTATCCAGCACAAGCATTGCTGGCTGTTAAAACAATGCGCCTGGCCCCTATGCCAGACGCTTATTTCTCAGTCAAGCATTAATGTACAGTTTATCCAGCCCTTGCATTGAACACGGACCTGAATTCCCGGGGGGGAATTCCGACACCCTTTGGCATGATTTTTTTCTTCAAAATAACGTAGGATAGCAACTTCCTCCCATCTGCCATAATGGCAAACATAACAGTGTACCACAATTTCACACAGCCTGTAGTTTTCTGTGATACACTTTGCACACCTTTATCTGTTATTGTACTGTTGTGAGGCATATCAAAATTAACCGGCGTTTGATTTACGTTGCCTATTTGGGATAACAAATAGGTGGTCTTTTGCTGTGCATGTAACACAAAACGTAGGAAGTTTATTAATTTTTGCTCCATAATTAGCCTGAAGTTTTTGGCAGTGTTGTTCGTTAAACAGACGGTTTTGACACACAAATTTGGTAACCCACACACAACTTGCTTTGAATGAGTCCCGTGAAACACAATGTGCGATTGCTACTTCAAGTGCCTTTATTTGAATCATTTTGTATGTAACTCTACAGCCATTGTTTCGAAACTGTAAACATAACATACACCTCTGCTTCAATTTGCGAAAACTTTCCACTTTTAGGGCCCTTAATGCCACATCTTGAATAGCTGGTGTTTTCAAGTTCATGTCTATGCTTACGCCAATTACTCACCATTTTTTCATGAACTTCAAATTTTCTGGCAGCAGCTTTATTCCCATGCTCTTATGCAAAAACACTGAAACGCACCTTAAATCCAGTTGTATAACTGGAGTGACATTTTCCCCTGTCCAACGTGAACTTCGCTTGTCAAAAGTCTTTGTTAATTTATGTGAGCCGAAACACCGCCACTGTCACAGTGAGTGCAGCTGCAAGCCGACTTACATCTGGCAACTGTGCTTGCATTTGGCAGCCTGGCCACGCCCAAGGAGGGCCATGTCCGGCGAAACGGCACAGCGTAAACAACCACACAACTTCCTGAAACCAAGCGCGTGGTGTTTGCTGTTCTTTATGCATTACAATGTAAGTGTTGTAATGCGACTTTAGACTATGTGAGTCATGTGTTGTTTAACAATAATTTCTTTTAAACTTGCTTAACCAAAATACAATGCAGCAAGCTGGCACAAATAAAACCCTAATTTAATTGAAATGTGTGCACTAGGTAGGTAATAATGTGGTTCGGAGTACACTTAAATCTAGGATATTTTACTGTTCTGTGCATAACTATATGGAGTAAATTATTCAAAATTGACTAACATTTATTTTAAAAGCTTTTTATAACACTAATTGACAAAAAAAAAAAATGTAGGATAAAATTTTTTTCTTCCCAAATTTGGTTATCTGAAATAATGGTGCGACCTGTAATAGGGGGCGGGGTGGCTTACAATCATGGAAATACAGTAAAAACCTAACAGAATTAAGAAAGTTATTTCATATCCTGGACCATCAATGTGTTTTTATTACCTCTTCACCTAGCCTTAACTTAGGCGACACAGACAAACAACTCACAAAGTTACAAAGCATCATTTTCACTAGAGCGAGCTTTGAAGTGAAGTGAGGTATGGAGCAGTGTCAGAATGCAAGAGCGGCGAAAACTAAAGATCTGCGAGAAAACCTGCCGGCCAGCAACATCATTCGGTATGTTTCCCCACGTGTGAAAATCCGGAGCGAACCCGGCAGAAATCGAATCAGATTCACCTAAGTGCGAGGCGAGTAGTCTCACCACTATACCACCGCAGCCCCAGTGGGCTTTGAACTCTATACAAAAGTACAGTACTACCTTTTTCTCAATTATGTAAATAAAACATCCACTCATCTAATGTACTGCAGATGGTGTCTAGACAGAAACTTAGCACACTGGCCCAAAGGACTGAAGCAAGGAGATGACAAAGGTCTATGCAGGTTGTTTTGTAGCTTGTCCAGCTATAAGCTAATGTGTCTGGCATAGGTAACAAATTATTGCAGAAACCTTTCTACTTGGAACAGATAAGACTAAAAATTACCATAACATTCCTCACAAAACTGATATTTATATACAGTAAAACTCACTTAAGACGTTCCCGCATAATAGGGTGATGTTTCAAATTCCCTAAAACTCTTCAAATTAGCTCTATGTTACTAAATCCCATTCAAAAGGTTTTTGTTGAATAAAGATAACCTGCATACAATGTTAAAAAACTAATGGGCATTTATATAAAAAAAAAAAAACATTAAATTATATAATTTTCCAATACACATTGTTTGAAAAGACATCACAAATAATTTATAAACTTTTAGTGATAACGAAACATGAGCCGCACACCGCACAGGTTTCCAAGGAAATTTTGATGAAACCTAAACCGCACGCCGCAGAATGTTTCACGTATGTTCAACCAATCGTATTCTCGCGCTCATATTGATACAGTGACGCTGTTCTAACTAAATGCCAGCGTCCGATTATAACGGCTATCTTGTGAAAC
Source organism: Dryococelus australis (assembly GCA_029891345.1). Classification (NCBI taxonomy): domain Eukaryota; kingdom Metazoa; phylum Arthropoda; class Insecta; order Phasmatodea; family Phasmatidae; genus Dryococelus; species Dryococelus australis. Next base: position 57,920,711 of record CM057004.1, read on the forward strand.
CTAAACTGCACGCCACAGATGTTCCACGTATGTTCAACCAATCATCTGCTCGTGCTCGTATTGATCCAGTGTTGCTGTTCTAACTAAATGGCAGTGCCCCAATATATAACTGCCATCTTGTGAAACCTGAACAGCACACCCCAAACTGATCCAGTACTCTGGCTGTTCACTTTACTTACCGGCACTAGTGCAAATAATACATAATTTTTCAGGTGCAAAAACTGTAGAAAGCTAATAAATGCTGTAGTCAAAATTATTCGACTGTCATTTTCAGTTACTCATGTATGCATTAAAATATAATATGGGTTTGGTTAAAACAATTAGTAACAAACACCGCAAATTGTATGTTTTTCATTCGGAATGTGTTTGTTTTTAATTGTGTTGTGCGCATTCGTCACAGACATTAACAAACTCCAAACTTCGCAAATTTAAGGAAATGTGTGTCAATGTACACACATTTTACTACAAAAAATGGAATGAAAAATGTGAAAGTTCCTTAATGCACGTCGTGAAATTATGAAGAAAATAGCAGCGAAGTGAAAACATCAAGGCAATGTTTTTAAACAAATTCGAAGCTACATTTTTATTTTTTCATGCCGTAAGTCAATTTTTTTTACTAATATTATAAGGGATTTTCCTATTAAATTGAAGTATTTTTAAAAAGTACTCCAAACCCAGGGGATTAATTCTTAGTGCAACTACTATTCTAATTTTCAGCACATTGTCATTATTCTACATTAATTTTTTGTTTTAATGGAATAAGTCATGATAGAATGTTATTCTTTAGGTCTAGCAACCCACAAACACTTCTTTACCAAACTTAAAATATTTTTCCTGATTTTTCCCAAATTTATGTGAGAAATTTAAGTTTCAATTGAACAGACCTAATAGTCAAACATATACACCCAACTATAATCATAATCCAAAATTGAGGCCCGCCCAAATTTTTCCCGGTGGCAGAATTCCATTCCTGCACACCAGTAACTATTTTTGCACATAAGTGAAATTTGGCCTCTTTACCTCTTTAAATAAGATTTTTGTGTATACTGCAATAGTTATACTGCAGTAATTAAATCACAGTAGAGGTACAAGTGATGTTTAAATTAATGGGACCTGTGTGAAATGCTTAGATAAGTGACTTGGGTATCAATTTTTTTTTGTAGATTCTACAATTTTGTTAAAATTTAAAATCTCTTTTCCACTCTTCCCCTGAAAGAAGGTTTTAGTATCAAGTCCTTTGAAAAACATCTTAATAGAGTTCTACTGTAATGTCTCAGTAAGTTACTTCAGTCATAAAAAATTTTCATATTAAAACATTTTTATTCCTTATACAAACCTAATCAACAAATACAGTATTCCATGAACAATAGTACATGCAAAATTCGAGACTGTTAAACTGCTGAAGCTCAAATTCACAACTAACTGATCTCAACACCCCACTCCCTGCCAATCAAAAAAAAAAAGTTTGCTTTGTGATTTACCCTACATTGGCTAAGTAAATTTCAGTTCATCAAAAATGCACTAAACAATATAAGGCGGGACACTGACCAGGCTTACAATAAGTACGCAAAATTGTCTGAATTTTTTTTTGTATCTGCAGGAAAACAAAATAAATGTTCACTAAAAGTGCTCGAAAATGTTTTCTTTTAATTTATTAAAAAAAAATGCAGGACTAATACTCAAAAGTTGTTTAAAAAAAAAAAATTTGTGGCTGTTGTGTGATCAGAATAATAGGTTTAATACATTTGATATGTGCACAGTTTTTTCTGTAACAACATACCAGAAAACATCGCAAATATTAAAAGTACCATGATTGAAAATAAAACTGGAGATGTCAAGACAATTATCTGATTTTTGAAACCTTAACCCTGCAAAACAGTCATGTACGAAAGGTAAACAACACCAGCACTCTAACTTATAGCATTAAGAATAATAGGAAACCAGAGTCTATGACTAGTCAACAAAAACAGTCTTCAAGTCATGTTCATAATTTGCAATGAGCAACATCAGACCTATTCCTAAACTCAGGCCAAGGAACTGCAACACCAACTGGAACATGGACCCTCCTTCTTTTGAATGATTTGTCGTCAGCTCTGGTATCTGAAACAAGATACACAGTAGGACCTTACTAAACGAAACTGCATGGTTTCCAAAAATAACGGTTGTTATGACAGGTCAGCCGCTATTATTTTGGAAATTTCTGACAAATTTCGACCTGTCTCCAACTCCCTCCCTATACATCAAAATTTGCAATTTTTGTACGAAGTCCATGTTCACCACTGGTACAAAAATGACATGTTCTTTAAGTTAAATATAAAATTTATTTTAATAGGCAAATGTAAAAAAAAAACCAGAGAGAATTACACTTGGCTTCCCATCGTCTCACAAATGTTAATATCAAGTTGCGCAAAGCTTTACCAAGCATTGCAAGTCCACCTTCAATTGTCTTTGGCACAACACTGACACCTATCCAGAAATGACTTGCAAGGACATTAAAAGCTATTTCCCTTTTTGGAATGGACTACTGATGCCTTGTCTAAACTCTAGGATCAGGAATGATAATTACTATGTATCTCTGGTCCTATTTTGGTATTTCAAGGCCCGGGAGAAAAACATCGGTAGGGGAAATAGTTAGAGCAGTATTACAGAGATCTTATGGCAACAACGCAAAAGTGTAGCAGTGTTCCCCTCCAATGGAAAATCAGGTTCAGGAAGACACTTTGCTGTACCCCAAACTTCTGCATTCAGTGGCAAATTGCAGTGGTGTGCTGGATTGGGGGTGGTGACAGTAGCTTAAAATTATCTGTGTGTGACCCAATACCAACTTCCGGGTACTGTGCTTTGCAATCGTGTCTGAAGAAGGCAAGTCTAACTATTAAACAGCCACTAAACCAAGTATCAAGTTGTGACAGGGAAGGTGCAATCACCCGATACCAGAATTGTTTTGTTACTGTCTGAGCCTATACATATAGTTCCCTTACTGTTCACTGAGAAGTCCCTGTGAACGTGGTACTTTACTAGGCGACTATGGGTTGTTGAGAAAGACTGGTAAACCATGGATATCCTCTCTCCTACTGCTATGAGAAGGCGAAACACTGGAATAGAAACACTGGAATAAAGGACTACATGGATTTATTCAGACTTGACAATATATTCCTCAGTGGGAAACTCTACCCTAGAGATATCACTAATTTGGAACATAAATCCTAAATCCAACCAAGAAGAATCCGGGAAAATACTGGAAAAATTAACTATAAATATACTGAAAAATCCAGGTTTGATTAAATACTGAAAGTCATTAGAAAATTATTTGTTGCTGAATCGTCACAATTTTGGTGTGGCCGTAATCTAGTTTGAGGCTATGTACAATCAGAAAACATCTTGGCACAAACTTTGTGAATTTATCACTATAAATTTATTCACAGGCAAGTTGTTTTCACAAATTAAATTGATCCACAATAATTCAACATCAATTACATCATTATTTTCCTATACAATAAAGCATGAAAAAATTCACAACAAAGCTTGAAAGAAACTAATTTGCTTAGGCATTATTTGTGAGTTTTGGTGTTGGCATGATGTTGCAAATAATGAAGTGTCTCACTGTAAATACTAAGGATAGAATTACATACTGTGCACTTTATTTGATAAGTACTTTTCCCCGGCTTTAACAATTTGCATTTTATTTTTTGTCACCTGCAAAGCTGGCAAAATAAGAAATACCAATTACCAATAAACTATTTGAAACGTTTAAATATACAACAGGCTAGGTTAATGCAATAAATTAATTTGTATTGTACTTCTCACAATAATTATACAAAGCAAGTTGCAGAAATATTTTTTAAATCTGGAATTTACGACACAATTTGTGTTAAGTAACAATTTCACATCATGTATATTTTATTTTATTTAGTAAAAATTTTAAACCGAACTCTAACAACTTTCAGGAATAATTACTATTAATTTTACGACTGTCTGGACTTTAATTTTGGACGACATCCCTCTGGACTGTTAGGCTATTTAACTTTCCCCAATAGCTATTGACACTAGCTCATTTTGCTCCATACACATTTTTATGCACGTAGCTTTCACCTGCGACATAATATCATTATTAATCATTGTATTGAACAATAATTAATATTATTATTAACTTTTGTACTGTACAGAGCAACGCCACACATATTTAATAAATACACCATTTGTCTAGATTATTTCTTTTAACGGACCGTCATTTAACATCTCACTCACTCACTCACTAGAGCAGGTTGAATTAATATCCAATTTCCTTCAGCCTGAACAAGGTCACGGGGTTCTAGGATTATTGTGACCGCCTGACCTACCAGGGAGTCGAACCATCCAGAATTAACAAGACATTATTCCAACTACCATCTCGATCCCAGCCTGCACAAGGTCGGATCCAGGAGATACCAACTGCTACCTGGAGTTTCGGATTTCTATAGTTTCAAAGGACCACTTTTAGTTTTAAAGCATCTCCGAATATTTTATCCAGAAAGGGAGGAACGGGACGGAGTTTTCTGGATAGCCCCAGCCTGAATAAAGCCACACTCCTCCAGAAACACCCAGAGATGCCCATCCTTTCAGTGAGAAATAAAACTAGCATTGTTCTGATACCATATTTTCTGATACCGATACAGATACCCCCATATCATTGCCGATACCAGTGCCCTTCGCACTGACATTTAGAATAAGTATTACTGTAAACAATAGATTTAAAAACATTTCTCCTAAACTCGTTTAGATAAAAAAATACATCTCAGAATACTGCATACAATTTATTGTAATCAGACACAAAATGCAAGCTGACTTAAACCTATCAAACCCTCCGAAAATGAAAATAATATGTCACCAAATGCAAGTCAAACTATGAATGTCCCGCGCATATTCTTACAGCAAGAGCACACAGAGAAGTTATCGATCGGGCAGTGTGCTCATGGCTGCTGGCGGAGGGGTGACGGCAGGAGGATTACCCCTCCACACACAGCTTCATGTTGCAGACACCTTGCGCCCATAGAAAATGTCTGTCTTTTCAAGTAATTAATTGGGTATATTTTACTGCAAACAAAACTTGTATTTTTGAGACAGAAATGAATAAATAAGGGAATTAAAATTGATTTCTTCACTGTCTTTAATAATTAATCATTCAAAACCACGTCCTCCGATTTTCCCTGTTATAAGTTGCACTGCACTTGGCTTGGTGCGTACCTTCCCATTATTAAACAGCAAAAGATGTCAAATAGGCCCTTACATTTTATCAGTTTATTCAAAGATGATTGCCTATTGAAATAAATAAATATAAATCCTCACACATTCTAGCATGGTAAAAAAAAAGTTAAGAGTTCTGGAAATTTTTTTATTTTGGTTTAATTAAATTAAAGTATTTTCCAAACATACCACAATCACCAAACATTAATGTAAAGAAGAACAACTTGTTCCATACTTACTAACAGGGCACAACAAATATTTGGTGCAATTTTATTTAAAAAAAATTTGTTCCTGGAACTTGTTGCAAAAATCATGGTGCGCACTACACATGAGTAAAGCAGTAAGCCTTTTTAAATGTCATTTTAGTTATAGGCCAGATACAATGAAACATCAACATTATGGGAGAAAAACCTTTTATCACAAAAGAAAACATATTTCCAAATAAAAATTTCCCATTAAAATCTTTTGCGTAACATTTTCATTGCTTGAAATACAAGTGACGATAGGTGCAACTATTTTGAGCCACACATAATCTTGATAAAATTTCTACAGCCTGTGCAGCTGAGAGACTTGTTTTTTCCATTTGCTAGACACCTGCTTCTCCTCTCGTCGGCACGGCATGTATGGGGAGGAAGGAAGGTGCGCAGCTGAGAGAGACAAAGAGGGATGAGAGCAAGAACGCTAAGTCGTCACGTTCGTTGCTATAGGTAACCATTTCCCCTCTCGGAGTCATATAGGGGAAGTAGCATGCCAGACTCGCTCGCCGCACCACGCCGCAGTGTCGTGTTTGGAAGACAAGACATTAGACAAAGCGCCGCAAAGCAGTTATAAATGGCGGCACGCATGATGTATTTCACATCCAATTACTAGTTGTCTGCATTGACGCCGACTACGAGCCAGCCAAAGCAAGCCCACGACGGCACTCACCTCTAACCTAACACGTGGTGGTTAACACACATAAAGTACCGATACACTAACTTTCCCAAAACGGGATAATTGATTTCAGTGTGCTATGTATTTCTTTTTCAGGGTTAAAATTATGTTCACAAAGTGTAATATGTTTATTTCAGAGTCTCATGTAATGTTGTAATATTTAAAATTCAAAGTGTGAGCAGCGCTGATGAGAAAGAAAATAAAATTCATGCAAGAACACCTTTTAAAGACATTAAAATTAACAGAAATTCACAATTAAAAGTCTATTTGTAATTCTGTATTAAAATTTTTTTGGTGCTATTTCAATTTAACTATCACATTTTTCACTCTGCAAGCATAGCACTTCCGCTTGTGTGAACCCCATAAGCAGGCATGGTAAGACGCTGTCACGTACGCACTTCATACTTTTGCACTGATGTAGGTTTCAATAGTTCATTTTAGTATACTGGTTAACATTCGTTTGCGTACATTTTGCCAGACATCCCCAGCGTAACGATATCCGCTTAACTTAATTATTTACAGCACTTGCAGCTTTTTTATTTTAAACAAGATGACAAGAGGAGATGTAGGAGAGGCCATGCGGCACATATAACTTGTGTATCAGATGGCATCCACCCATGTTCAGGGCTTTTCATTGTAATTTCTGCTTAATTGCGATACACAATATTAAGGGTAATGTACTTGTGTAATTATTTTAACGGTTTTGTTATGTGAAATTGTTTTAAAGCCACATCGCCCACGATCACATGGTTAGCTACCACCAAGTCCGTATATGTGCCATCATCGCGTTAAGAGGGCTAATTCTTGTTACATCTTGTGCGCCTTAATTTACCTAGGTGTTATATGTATTATTTACAATCAGGGTTCCTGTATTTTTCATGTTTGATGCTTTTGTTAATGACCACGTGGTCATTTAATGTAGTATTTGTATTTTTGCTGTCATCCGGCACCTGAAGAAACTTTCTGTGCTCGTATAATGAAGAGATAATTTTCCGAATGCAGTTACCATTTTGGCCGGTAATTACTAACCAAAGTTAATGTGAAAGAATGTGTTACATGCCTGCACACATGGTGCGCTAAGAACTTCGTTCAGCAGCATCCACGCCATCTACAATTATTTTCACACATTTGTGTGTATTTTGCCTGTACATATCGTACCCCATGTTCATCAAGTGTTATTTGTGTAATTTTCATATGGTGTCACTTTCCTGTCCTAACCCGCTACGTGAATTGACCATCGCCACACACCACATGGTTCAGGTACGAGTCCAGACGAGTAGGCGTTAGCGACAAAGATAAGCGCACATGTTCATGTTCATACTCTGTCTCTTGTCTCTGGGCAAAACTTATAGTCTATCCTAGCAGCTGTACGCCCCTTGTCTTGTTGAGGCTGTGTTATCAGACACCGCAGAGCATCATCTAGGAGTGCGCAAGTTGAGTAAATTGTTGGGGGAATCACCCACCGGAACTGGCTTGTCACGTCTGAGTAGCAATTGCATAAAATCATATTTCTGGCACTGTGTAACTGGATAAGAATAAATGCATCACAGTGTAAAAGTTGTCTTTGTAATGTCAGTTACCTAGCTCCACCAAGTGTTTTGTTTACTGTGTTTTTGTATAAAAGTGTTCTGTAAGTACGCACGGGTGAGACGAACACAGGGAACCCACTGCATCCCTGAGATCCCCAAGTCTCAAAGTGGGGTGTGTAGAACCACCGCTGGCACCCATCACCTGACAATATCAATTGATGTTCCCGAGTGGGGCCAGTGTGCTCATCTGCGTCAGTACAACCAAGTCATCCACGACAAAATGGCGGACACGCCAGAGCAACCACGAGAAGACGTGAAGCTAACCGTGTCAACATCCGCAACACATGCGACCAATTGGGACATACAAATTGAGCGATGTGTGCACCGTGGCAGACAAAGCCAACTCATTTCGTTAGATGACAACCTTTGGGAACAAGCAGTATGTCAATGCACGCCTGATACCACGTTATCGCCGTTGGAACAACGCCAGTGCACGTGAACCAGATGTGATGGAGTTGGTAAGAAATGGTCCACATGTCAACAGCGTAGGCAACACTTCCACCTAAGATGCATAGGGCCGGGGGAGTAAGCGACCATCCGCAACGTGATAATAAACTGTACAGACTGCCGGAACAATGAACGTGTAGGGAAAGCGCCGTCGGCAACAGCATAAAACAAACACACACTGCCACCGGTTGTAGTTACATATACGCCCAAAGGTTTGACAGGGCCGGACAGAACTGTGCCATTACCAACTTCTGCAGGTCATAACTCAGAGGATCCAGGTACTTTTCTAGCAGTGTGTGAAGAGAAACATACACTGAAACAGAGTGCATCACGAAGACCGGACTGAAATCACTGCCAACCGTCTTGGGGGCACACCGCCAACTGCCTTAGGGGCACAGCTGCCACGTAGTGGCACCTAGTCCGCGATTACTGGGTAACATGGGAGGAGTTTTTCGAGAGATTGCTAAGCCAGTTCGACACAGATGGCAATGCCATACAGACCCAGGCCCGACTGTATCAGTAACAGCGAGAACGAGAAGGTATAGAGGAATTAATACAAAGAATTTTGGGACTGTACAAGCGCTTGAACCCAGGGCAGCCAACAAACGGCGTGCTATAGATTGTTGTCGCCTTGTCAACACCGGACATTAGGCCGTACCAAACGCCAGGACGAAACAGCAGACTGTCAAAACACATCACCCGTGATCGTAGATGTCATGCGACCTCTACTATCATTCACAGTACTGTGAACAGCACATGGGCAAAGGCCGAATTACTGCAACAATGTGCCTGACAACTATTACAAAGGGAATAGTCCAGGAAACTGATTAGGGAGGTTGGCGAAACAGCACTTGCACCAAACTCACTGCCAGTGTGGAGAAGTTCGCCAACTGTGGGTGCAAAAGTGTACAGAGTGAGTGACAGTACTGTACGCGCATTACGTGTAAACATTGAGTTGGAGGGAAAATACGCAATTGCCGCTGTAGACGCTGCTGCGTGTCATAGTTTCGTGCATGAGGGACTAGTTCAGGTCATTACCACCTGAGTGCTACCACGTCACTTGCAATTTGCCACCCCACACCAACAGGGCGAGGCCACAAGTGTCATGCACGTGACTGTAGGGATACGGACTCTCTTACTAAGTGCACGTGTACATTGTGCTGGACTTGCACAAGGAAATGATTCTGGGTTTACCATGGCTAATTGACAATCAAGCTATCATAGAGCCACATCTCGACTGTCTTCATGTGGGGACATGCGGGGAAAGGATGCTGTATGCCGTGGGAGGCACGCTGCCGACAACTACTGTGCCACTAGAGCAGTTCACACATGAGGTACCTGAGCAGTACCAGGGAAGGCTACAACATCTGCTGGATCAGTATGCCAGTGTTTCACACAGAGGGGAAGCTGTAGGGCACAGATTTCATGGAACATGCCGTCATCCCTACGCACGATGACCCGGTCTACAAAAAGCCGCGGGATCAGGGTATTTACTTCCAGAACGTGATAAACCAGCAGATATGTGAAATGTTGAGTGACCATGTTATTGAACCTATGCAAAGTGTCTATAATTCATGGATTACACTAGCCCCTAAGATGGCGAAGGGAGGTTTTGAGTTGACTTTCGCCTGCTCAATAAAATCATAGTAGATATGCCACCATCTGTCAAAAACATTAGGGTCATTTTGTCAACATTAGGGCCTGCTGCAGTGTTTACCTCAGATTTGAAATCAGGATATTGACAAGGGTCTATCCGCCCCCAAGACCGTAAAAAGAATCCCTTCACTACACCTGATGGGAGAAGGTTCCAATTTGTTGCCATGCCGTTTGGATTAATATGCGCTCCCACTACATTTTAAAACCAGATGGTCAACGTCTTAGAAGGACACATTGGAGACTTTACGATGGTGTATCTTTACGATGTGTTAGTGTGGTCGAGTAATTGGGAGTAACACTTACACCATCTGAGCCTTGTGTTCGAGAGATTGGAGAGTAACAAACTGATGTGTAGAATTGACAAGTGTAAAGTTGGCATGAGTAAGATGGAGTTCTTATGACATTACATCTCAAGGGATGGACATGAACCGGAAACACAACATCCAACAAATACAGGAGAAACCAGTTCCCAGGTAGCGTAAACAAGAGCAAAAATTTTTTGGAATGATTAATTGGTTGCGGGAATTCATTCCAATTTTTCCGTCATTACCGCACCACTTACAGAACTGTTGTCAGAGAAGCAAAAATTTGTATGGACACCCCAAGCAGAACAATTATTTCAAGAAACCAAACTTGCTTTCCAAAACTGTCAGCCATTAGCCAGATTTAATCCAAAACTTGCAGTTACCATGCAGACTGATGCTAGGAGGGTCTTAGAGCAGTGCTCTACCAAACCGACGAACAAGGGTGTAAACACATAGTCAATTACCAAAGTGCAAAGTTTGGTAACGAAGAAAGGAGATACTATGTAAACGAACAGCAGTGTTTGGCGATTGCGCATGCACTGCAGAAATACAGACAGTACTTGCTAGGCCGGAAATTCACGTTGAAGACCAATAACCGTTGTTTAGGTTGGTTGGAGGGAATGCACAATGGTAAGAGTAAACTTGCCCTCTGGGCTTTGTTGTTGCAAGAATTTGACTTCCAGGTGGAACACGTTGCAGGGGAAGCGAACAAGCTAGAAGATGCGTTATCGAAGAATCTCAGGCCACAAATAACTGTAACAAATGACACAGAGTGGGAAGAGGTGCTACCACCTTGCCGTACCACCCCGGTAACAGGACCACCACCTCTCGTATTGAAGGGGGAAAAAAAAAAAGTTTCCAAATATGCAAGTGAACTGGTATCATTAAACGTCCGTGAAGTATTGAGAAGGGTACATGCTGCGCAGGAAAATTCCACAGATGCTGCACAACGCCGGTAGGATTGCACAGAAAGGTTTTCCGAACACTGGAGGGTCATAAACCAGGAAATTCAGGTTCGCCCATCCAGAAATTGTGGGAAATGTAGGACGTATGTGCCGAAGGAAACACGTGAGCTAGTTATGGAATATGGATACGACCACCGGGTTTAGAGCAGATGCGGAGAGAATGTGCAAAACACTTTCATTGGACACGTGTGCAGAGAGACATGCGCCAATACATCCAGAATTGTGTTACGTGTAACACGAGGAAGACGGGAAAGACAGACGGTGATGCGCCATAACAACCCCGCCAACCAACTGAGCAATTCAAAACAGTTGTTCTCAACATCATGGGCCCGTACCCCGGCACCAAAAGTGGGTAACATTTCTTAGTAGTTGTCACTGATTCGTTCATGAGGTGGACAGAGGCTTTTTCTATCACTAACGTCAAAGCACACACCGTAGCCCACATCATTCAAAGTGAATTTTTCCTGAGGTGAGGATATCCGGGATACCTGCTAACGGATAAAGGCACCCAGTTTGTAGAGAAAAAGTGGATAGAGTATTGTACAGCACGGGGAACTGAACATCGCACCACTCCGGCCTATCACTCTAGAGCAAACCTGAATGAACGTCGCAAACAAAACGTAAAAATACAATTGTGAGTCCGGTTAGGAGCATACTATACGAGATGGACAGAGCTCATCCCAGAAGTAATGTTTTGCATAAGAAACCAGGTCAAAGCTGCAACCGGGAAGACACCCGCCGAATTGGTCAACGGTTGCGAATTGCATGTGCCAGGAGAACCATGCGAAAACCCGCCAGTGCTGCCAGATGAAATTGTAACACTACAAAAGCAGATACATGAGCAGGCAAGGGTGAATCAAGAAAGATATTGTGCCACGTGAGTATCGGCGTGTAGAAAACAACCACCAGAATTATCATCCGGAATGCAAGTGTATGTGAGGGAGAATCCGTTGTCCGCAGGGATGAAAATCTTTGAGCAGGACTGGCACCCAGATGGATCAGGCCAGAGAAAGTGATGGGGAAATTAAGGAATTCCACATTTCTGGTAAAACTGGGACCAAGACGTGTGACAAAACAATAGCGCGACAATCTGCCTATCGCCGCACACCGATAGGGAAGAGAGGCAAGGAAACGCCGATAGGTACCACAGGGATCGCGGCTAAGCGTACCAGAAGACACACGTGGTGACGAAAACAATGCGAGTCTGAATGAAAACAACAACATCAGTCCCATAGCTCTGTATCAACACGATGTAAACAACAGCCTGCTTAATGATACACTGTTCAGGGACTTCACCTCACCAGAGCACTCCACACCAAACAGTGGTGGAAATGTCAATCAATCGCAGTGTAACAAATGCAAGTAACAACCCTTTAGAGGTTTTCTTGTGCCAGTAAGGCAGAGTATTGTAGCGCAGGCTAGTTTTAGGGGATTTGAGAGTACAAGTGTACGACGTTAAGTGAGAAGTGTGATGTAAACAAAACCTGTTAGGTCAGCCATAAAAGAAGAAGTGAGCCACTGCCCAACCCCAACAACATGGTTCCAGCCAACAGCCAGCCCCCCCCCAAACAAACGCCATAGGACACGAGTACCTATGGGACCATGCCCCATTGTTCGACAGGTGGTCCCGGTTCAGACCTAGGACCTAGGCAGACCAAAAAGGGAGCAGGGTTGCGCTGCTCACACCGTCATGGTCTTCGAGGGAGGGGTCTTTGACGCCGGCTAAGAGCCAGTAACAGCAAACCAATGACGACACTCCCCTCTAACCTAACACGTGGTCGTAAACACGTGTGCAGTACCGCTACACTTACTTTTAAATAACAAGAACTTGTTATCAGATGGCATCCACCCATGTTCAGGGTTTTTCATTGTAATTTCTGCTTAATTGCTATACAGAATATTAAGGTTAATGTGCTTGTGTAATTATTTTGAGGGTTCTGTCATATTAAATTGTTTTACGGTCACATCGCTGACAACCAAGTGGTTAGCTACCACCAAGTCCGTATCTGCGCCATCATCGTGTTAAGAGGGCTAATTCTTGTTACATCTTGTGCGCCTTAATTTATCTCAGTGTTATATGTATTATTTAAAAATCAGGTTTCTGTATTATTTGTGCTTGAAGCTTTTCTTAATGACTAAGTGGTCATTTCATGTAGTACATGTATTTTTCCAGTTATCCAGCACCTGAAGAGCTTTTGTAAGCTCATATATTGAAGAGATCATTTTCCGAATGCAGTAACCATTTTGGCCAGTAATTACTAACCAAAGTTAACGTGAAAGAATATTGTTTCACACTCGCACACGTGGTGTGCTAAGAACTTTGTTCAGCAGCATCCGCACCATCTACGATTACTTTTATACATATGTGTTTATTTTGCCTGTTAATATCGTACCCAGGTTCATTAAGTGTTATTTGTGTAATTTTCATATGGTGTCATTATTTTCCTGTCCTAACCTGCTATATGTATTGACCATCGCCACACACCACATGGTTCAGGAATGAGTAGGCGTTAGCGACAAAGATAAGTGCACACATTCATGTTCATACCCCGTGTCCTGTCTCTGGGCAAAACCTATAGTCTATCCTAGCGGCTGTAGGTCCCTTGCTTTGTTGAGACTGTGTTATCAAACACCACAGAGCATCATCTAGGAGTGCGAAAGCTAAGTAACGTGTTGGTGGAATCACCACCGGAACTGGCTAGTCATGTTTGAGTAGCAACGACATAAAATCATATTTCCGGCACAGTGTACTTGATAAGAATAAATGCCTCACAGTGTAAAAGTTGCATGTCTTTGTATAAAAGTGTTTTGTAAGTACGCACGGGTGAGACAACACACGGAACCCACAAAATCCCTGAGATTCCTTAGTCTCAATGTGTGGTGCGTAGGAACCACCGCTGGCGCCCATGAGAACAGGCAAAAGTGTCTCGAAATTATCTCCGTGTCTCACCCGACGGCGCCAGCATAAACAACAAGCTTAAAAGAGATAATTGCGGGAAATATTATGCGAGGAAACTCTAAATATACTTTGATCAGCGCAACATGCAATATAAGGTTATGTTAACATTATTTAAATAGGAATTTCTCCAGGACCACAAAAAAAAGTTGGTAGGTGCTATTTAATTGTTCCTATTTTTTTTTTATGTATGGCATATACATACCGAAATATGGTAATTTTTGTGTCTAAAGAAAGCAATAACCTGATTTCATTCTCTACAACAGATACTAATGTATCTGCCAGATACCATACCCAATACAGATACATTGAGAAAAGGTGAAGTATCGGCCGATATTGATACTCGGTATCAGTATTGGAACAACTCTATATAAAACCACCACAGGCAATTTCCATAACCTCGGTTACTGTCCCAGCATGCCCAAGGCTAAACCGGAGAAGAATACTGCCCAGTGAGCCCGGAACATATCCTGCTACTTTTAATTTATTATTCAGATGCCTTACAAGACCAAAGGACGCAAAGTAATTTTGGACGATTAGCTCACCGAGCACAGCAAAGAGAGATGCCTTACAAACCAACAACCTATCTACTAGTGGAACTACACATTCTAGTTCTAATACAGTAATTGAGTCTGAACCCTTATTTGAACCAGGAATTAATTTAGACAGTTCCACGCAGTTTGGAAGAGAGGCCATACTACAAGATGGGAAAACCACACTGGGATTAGACTGACCCTACCATACGATTGACTATTTGGATAATTGTTAGCCAAACCCCTTACTTGCGGAGTTGTTACAGCCCCTTTTTCCTACCCAGAACTTACGGCCTGTTCACACATGCCAGGTGCACACCGTGGCAGGTAAAATTATCACTATCTGCATTCCCCTGCAGGCAGCTATCTGAAGCAGTATCGCAACCTTCTATGCAGATTTCGTGCCCACACACATCCCCACTAGACCCGCTCCCAATAGAGTACGCCGCTGTCAGGAGCCGCCGACTCCACCTAAATTTGTCCCCATTACAGTGGAACCTATATGTATTGATTTGGATGGATTGAAATCTTGCATGCATGGAACATTTCCTGTGGTCCCAATTTTTGATCTCTATTCAAGAACACATTCATTGAAAAGTTTGTACTGAAATTTTTTGTCAGGCCCCTGAAAAAACGATGGATAGAGAATCCTCTGTATTCCTGTGACAGCTGGCATCACAAATATTTTTAACAACCTTTACAGCGAGCATAACCAAACTCCCGGGATGGGAGACGTATTTGGTTAAACTCACTCCAGAGTTTGGATCCCCTCCTACTTTCAAGGTTACCCAGCCCAAAGGGCAAAAAACCACAACCTTCCAACATGAATCGCATTACACCGGGAGGGAATTCCGCCTCCCCACATCTCTGAATTAATTTTATTAATTCCCGTGAGTGGAGGGGGGGGGGGGGGGGGAGTTGCATCAATAGTATCACGTAATTATGGCTATTAACCACAAACAACTCTTTAGTCTGTGAAATATATACTTCAAAATGTTACTGCTAACATTTCAATATATATTTCATGTTTCAAAACATGCATAAGAGGAACTATTATCACAAAAAAATTACGCAAAACAGAAAATACTAGTAACAAGTCAAAGTTTTACGATACAAAGGTAAAGAGTCATCAATAATACAGTACAAAACAGAAAACCAAAACCGTAAAGAAAATCTTTTTCCAATAAAAAATAGTGTAAACTTTGTTTGTGTTTTGGCAAAAGCTTTAAGGGTACCTACAGAGGAATACCTACATATTATTGCCAAGGGCCAGTGAATCAGACTAATTAATCAAGAACGGAAGATTTTGCACAAAAAATGCTGTTTTTGGAGGGCTGTTGTGAGCAAATTCAAGGGGGGGGGGGGAAGGGGGAAGTAGACCGCCCCTCACTGATCCCCCATCCTTAGAGGTGTTGTAAAATTTCATTTAAAAGCAAATTAATACGATGTTTACTGTCAAAAACATTCACAAAATAGTATATATTTAGAATACACTTTTAGAAACAAAAGAAACTGTTCACCCATAGTTGATTAGCTTTGCATGGCAAACTTAGGTTTCCATTGTGCATGTTTCTCCACACCTGACAGTAAGGGTGGGCAGCCGGCACTGATAAAGGTAGCAGTGCGGGCTAGGAGGCGGGTAAGTATGTTGACAGCTGCATCCTGTTGGAATTAGCCACCTTGTGAGGGCGAGTGAGGCAGCTGAATAAAGTGAGAAGGAAGAGTGTGCAAGCAAGAGGGAGCAGAAACAGGGGACGGTCATGAATAGTTTAGTGCCCGGTTGCCCTAATGAGGTTCAGCACTGATCTAGGTTCAAATTCCGGTTTGATCCTGGTTCAGCGCATTTCGCTGTTGCACCATTGCGATATGTGCACCAAACTAAGATCAATTTGAACCTCGCCAGTTCAGGAGAATGATCTTGGATCAAGTAAATACAAGTGCTTTATTTTAAAATTTCAAAGTTATATTGAAAAGCAATTTTGTTTTCAAATGACAAACATTCAAATATTCTGTATTTAAGCTTTGTTTGGCACTTAAACATAAATTTTATTAAGGAATTATAAAGTGAACAGAGAAGAATAAAAGTTTGTGTTGGATGTCAATGTGAAGATAAAAGCACTGTAAATTTTTTTTATTTACTAGAAATAAACCTGGTAATATTTAAATATTTAAAAAATGGATTCGGTTGCTTTTACTGCTGTAGAATGTAAATTGAGACATTTTACAAAGGCTTAAGATGCCATGCATTTATTGAATTAAAGATGGTATTAATGTTCTATAAAGAGAAAATGAAATTCATGCTTTTCCCTCCGATCAAAAAAAGGAAAACTGGAAAAGTCATTCAGAATATCAGAAACTGTCCTCATTTTCCGTACGAGTTAAATCTCATGCCAAATTTATTGCTCACGAAACAGCAGCCGTAGCTGACAGATGTAGTTAGGAAATACGCCTACAGGTAGCGCTAAGTACAATTTTATTTTTGGGAATTCAAAACAACCCTATACACACTTGAATATTATTCAGTAAATATCGTAGATCAATTATTTTACTTAAAACAAGGAAAACATATTATCTAGTTCTATGTACGTCTACACTACTTTCTTCGATAATATTGGCATTAAAAATAACGATAAAAATGTCTGCAAAGTGTTTCCAATCAAACAAAACAAGTGAAAAAACAGTTTTTTCATTGCATTCAAATAAATTATATAGTAAAACATCCTAGTCTTACGAGATCATTTCCACAAAAAAGTATTAATTGTCTCCGAACCTCAAAATAAGCAGTTGCATCATGTCAGGAAATGAGGGACAATCACAAACAGTGTTTCATCTCAATCTTAGTTTTGAACCGAGATAAGATGATTTACGATAAGAACTCTGCAGTTCGTGTTGGTGCACCACTCGCACATTGAACTTGGATCAAACTGAAGATCATCTTTGAACCAAGATCATATGATCTTGGTTCAGGGCTGTTAATGGTGCAACAGGGCATGAGAGGCGGAGGGTGGTCGATACGAATGAACAGGAGGGAGGTAGAGAAGAAAGCAAGAGGTTGGGCAGTTGTTAGTTGAAGTAACACCAGAGAATAATAGGGTGGTGACTTGTGAATAAGACATGCTCAACTGCTGCTCTTTTGAGGCAGCAGCTGGAGTTCTTATTCCAAGAACTAACAAAGTCTGTCACTCATGGAAGTGGAAGGGGTGGTGGGAGAAGCTACCCTGCTGTGAGAAAATTATCTACTGGAAGAGGAAAGAGTGAGGGGGAGAGTGAGATGCAGTTCTCATCCCACTGCCCTGCCGCTTGCTGTGACAGGCACTGATATAATCATCTACAGCCTGTACTGCGGGTAGCAGAATTACAAGCTTTGCAGGGGTCACACTAAACTCAACCTTGTCACTTTGGTATTTAAAATATTTTAAAAGCAGTATGAAATCTGACATTAACAACCTGGCAAATGGCAGTGCTTCAATTTTACTCTCAGTAAAATAAGGGTGTGCTGAATTTAAAAAACTAAACATATTAATAATTTGTAATTTTCTGAATATAAATAAAGTTGAATTTATGCTGAGAAACCTGGCACACAACCTTGTAGATTTAATATTTTTTTATTTTATATGTTTAAAACATAAATTGTTTAGGTTTGCATTGTTTAGTGAATAAGATTATTACTAAAAATATTTTTGAGTGCTGCTTTTATTCTCAGATTTTGAAGAATTTATGTAAAATTTATTTACCTATTTTTATGTATATTTACTTAAAGCACCAAACAGTACATAGTGTAACACTGAATTAAAACAAATTTCCATAAGCTTTCCAAAATACTTTAGGTGCTTGCAGAAGTCTTTCAGTTCATTACTAATAATTCCATTGTATCGGTATTGGATATCTGCTGTATCAGCAAGGAAGTATCAGTTCGTACTGGTATTGGTAAAAATCTGTATCGGCTCAGCACTAAAAAATAGTACGAATTAATGTAGATATATTTTCAAGAGTATTTTATAAAAATAAGACACCTGTTTATAGAAAATAATTTTTTTTTAGAGCAGTAGAATAATGACTTCTTTTGAGTGTGTGTTTAACTTCTATAAACAGAAGGAATGCCATTTTCTACCACCTATATTGGTGGTAAAATCCTGTTTACTACATAAATATAAAAACAAATGCTAATAAATGCTATGAACACACTTTGAAAATGCTACAAGGAGACAAAATTAATGCTATTTTCCACCACCTCTACTTATCCTTCCTCTTTGAACTCCCCCCCCCCCCCTCTGGGTGGAGTTAGAGGGACAAGGGGGGTACGTTTTCCATTTTGTGAGATTGGGGGTGTGTTTTTCGTATTCGAATCGGCCTGGAAGGCACATTTTTCGACCAATTTCCTTCAAATTTGGAGGCAGGGTGCCTTCCCACGCCCCACCCTCCACACCTATTGGCAGTTAGGCCCTTTGTAAGCCTAAGTCTTAAGTTTTAAGTCTTAAGTCTTAGGTCTACAATTTTAAATCTTACTTTCACCATACTACTAGCAGTTAACTGATTTGAGTCACCGCTACCACCTACAAGATTGTTGTTTCTACTGGGCTGGAACAGACATCCAAATAATGGTATTCATTTTTGCCTGCACCCCGCAGAGTAATACTGCCAGAGCCGGACTTTGTACCACACCGGAGGGCTACTAGGCCAGTACTGTACTCTGATTGGGTATCCGTGCGCAGAGATGACTAGTCACCCAAAGACGTGACTCGTCTAGCGTCAAACAAGTTACCCAAAGATGCTGGCAACCAATCCACCGGGTCTGTTTCATGTCAAATTCATAACAAACAACGCTGCCAATATGCTGACTAGTAAGTCGCCTTCATGCGTTCCGAACGAGCATATTATACCATTTCATAAACTAGGACAAAAATAACAAATTTGGTTACACTCTTAACATTAACAAATTACTCACTACTATGATAATTCCTATTACCGCACAAATAATAATTGCTCATTTTGGGGCTGGCCGTGCTCACTCCAGGGCCAACCGTGCTCACTCCAGGGCCAACCGTGCTCATTGCACGGTGCTGTCTGTGATTCCACACATTTGATAATTAATGATTCAAATACAATGCGTAATTTGTACTTTCACACTTTTTTGGAACAAAGAGAAAATACATAAAATATAAAATTTACTGTATGAAAAAATGGCTATTTAGATTGAAACTTTATTAGACTACTTCCAGTCTGCTACATGCTACACAACCTAAATTTGGTCACAGTTGGCAATGCTGAATTGATCACTTTTGTTTAGTTTCTGCATTTATTCACAGTGATTCATGGTTGAGAAATCATTTCCATTAACATCACTTGAGCTTAGGGTTGTGTGAATATTCGATATACCGAAATGAAAACTAAAAATTACAACATTCATTTTCGCTTCGATAAGAAATTTGGTTGATGAAAGTTGTAACAAAATGAAAATCCTTGATTTTATGAATATTCAGGTGTTTAATGAATGTTCATTTAGTGCACCAGCAAAGAAAATTCTTGTCTGTAAATCATCTTGTTTTCATTATTTTGTAGCTAAATTAACTAGTACATAAAATGGAAATTTAAATGTAGGCAAGAACCCCTGTGGTAAAATACTCAGATAGCCTACATTGTTTTAGTTGGTTTTGCAATAAATTTGTTATAGTGAATATCTTTGCTAAAATGTTATGAAATTCGTTTAACTTTCGTTACTGACTAAGTTGTTATGAAATTATTTTTCATTTTAGTTCCAGTTTCACCAAAGTTTGTAACATATTTTTCATTTTAATTTTGTGTGGAAAAAAGTTACACTTCGCACAACCTTACTTGAGCTCACAAAATCCGTAAGAAATTTTTTAAACCATGTGATGAATAAGTGTTAAAAATGTTTATTTTCAACAAAACCTAATATGTCAGTGTATTCAACCTGATATACTATATTTTTTTTAATGGGATGTGCTTTTATTTATCAAATTTTTTTTTCTCATATTCTTTGGGTATTTTTGACAGTTCCTGAAAACCTCTACATACTTTAGATTGCAGTTTCGGTTACCTACATGTTCGTTACTTCAGGGTTCGACTGTATTAAATTGAGTGCGCACAAATACTCAGTGCTGTCACTTTGGTGCAATTTTCTGGACTTAGTTAAGCTTTATTTGCACGAGGTGGATGAATAACCTGAACAAAGAACTTTAGCAAGGCTTCAGAAAAATTGGTAGTAGCTATGAATGGACTTAACTCTCTATTTCTACATGACATCATGCAGACTGACAAGATGAAAGCATAAAACAACAAACTGTAACAGTACCATGTCAACTAGCGCAATGTAGAGGAACATGCCAGCCACAACTGAGAATATCCATGAAGATGCTGTCTCTGTTGTTCCCAGGAAAATGCCAAGTATCATTCCAAACAGAGAGAGAATGGAAGACAGCATGTTGTAGAAGATTGCCTGCCTCGCACTCATCCCAGCCTTTAGCAGCACTGCAAAATCTCCTGTAACAGACATGTACAAGGTTACAGATAACCTGTTCCCACTTATATCTACTTTTCATCAGAGCAGATGCAATATTTTATGATTTTGCTTTCTTTGTAAGTGCAAGTGCAAAAAAGTAACAGTTTACAAATGCGTTATTTACAAAACATGTATTCTTATTGTTTGTAAAATTCGCAACCTCTTGACCACGTGTTTTTCTATTGTAATCCTTGCAAGTTTACATCACTAAAATTACGTTTGTTTGTCACTAGCATTAAATAATTTATTTGTGGAATCATTCAATACAATCAACACTGTGCAATTTTCTTGAAACCAACAAACTTAAATTCAATATGAAAATTATATTCATGTCGTTTTACTGCGGACGGCGTTAAGGAAAATGGCGTAACGAGCAGTTAAGCTGTATACACGTGCCGATTACCATTACATTTCACTTCTTTGTTTGCACCTAATCCACCTACACTCAAAAATTAGAACAGCCAAGTACTTTTTCACAACTCAGTTAGCACGTTTGTTACAGAACTTGCACTTGGTTATTTTATTCTTGTGGTCAAAGAAGAAACCTTCATGCTTCATTATGCATTCGCGATCAAAAATTGTAGGTATTTCTTGGAATCTCAGCACAAAAATAATCACTAGTAAAAACTACAAAGAGCGGCAAAGTAGATAAACATTTATCATGTTGGCAGCACACTCAATTGTCGACATACAATCTATTGTAAATAATTAATTACAGTATCTAAAGAATGTAAATATTCGTGTTAACGCCTTTTTCATGCAAAATTTTTACATTTTGCAAAAAAATGTAGATTAGCGAAAACTGTGAAATAACGTTCAATTTCGTGGTCTTTCGTATATTTCGCGTTTCACCATTTTCTGGGGTCCCTAGTAATGGGTTGAGAATCGAAAAATCAAAGAGTCAAACTAACAAAGTTTGACTCATCATTCGAGTTGAGTTTTCTTGCAGCAGACATTGACATACTGAACGTGAAAGTCAAGTCACTGCGATAAAAAAATTTCACCCAACAATCATGTTTCGTGTCTTGCAAATCAGTAATGTTATGCTGCTAAACTGCTTAAGTTACCCTGGAAAAAAACCATAACTCTGCTACATGCGTTGACACCATTCGGTGTACATGACTACAATAAAACCCAATTAATTTCAATAGAGTTGTTCTGATACCATATTTTCTGATTCCGACACCCCGATGCCATTGCCGATATCCCAATACCATTGTCCTTCACACTGAATTTTAGAAAAAGTATTACTGTTAATAATATATTAAAAACATTTTTCCTTGACTCATTTAAATAAATAAATAATGTCTTAAAATACTGTGTATAATTTATTGTAATCACACACACAATGCATGATAACCTAAAACTTTCAAACCCTCTGAAAATGCAAATAATGACACCAAATGCAAGTCAAATTTTAAATGTCCCACACACATTATCAGCTAAGAGCGCACGGAGAAGTTATCGATCGAGCAATGCCATATCTGTTGGTTTATGAGAGGAGGCGGGAGGATGACCTCTCCACACGCCACTACCTGTTGGTAACACCTAGCACACGTGGCAAATGTCTGTCTTTTAAAGTAATTAACCATATTTTACTGCAATGAAAACTTGCAATTTTGAGACACAAATGAGGCGATTATAACCGATTTCTTCACTATCATTAATAATTAATCATACAAAACCACATCCTCTGATTTTCCGTCGACACTTTGCACTCAGCTCGGTGCTTACCTACCCATTATTAGACAACAAAAGGTGCCAAATAAGCACATTTTATCAGTTTATTCAAAGACGCGTGTCTATTGAAATAAATTGATATAAATCCTCCAATTTCCCTGCAAGATGTTACTGAAAATGAACACTTATAATGGAAGTCACTATATTCAAACAATTTTTTGCAGACAAGTGGTAGAATATATGCTTTTGGACATATAATTTTATTCGTGAAGATGCTGCCCTTTGAGTTAAATCAATATTAAGTTTTAAAGTGATGTTCATTTTATGTCAGATACAATGAAACACCAACCTTACCGGATAAAATAACGTTTAAACACAAAAGAAAATATCTTTAGAAATAATAATTCCTGGTTAAAATGTTTTGCATAACATTTTCAGGTGAAACCATTTGCTTTGAAATACAACTGATGTTCGGTGCAACTATTTTGAGCAACCCATACCGTATTTACTTGAGTATAGTGAGCACCATGATTTTTGCAACAAGTTCCAGGTGTGTGTGTGTGTGTGTGTGTGTGTGTATATATATATATATATATATATATAAACAGCCCCACCCCCCCAATCCAGAACATAGCTTGCTAGCCTCTGCCAGTGAAACAAAGAGGGGAATAATCTGGGTGTTATTACAAGGGGTTGGGGGGCCATAAACATGTGGAAACTCTGGTTTTGTGGCGTGACAGGATTCCAGTAAAAGATGGGGGGTGGGGTGGGTGTGGGGTGTGCGGTATTTCGACCTACACATAACTGAATGGTCGCTGAGCGAAAAAAGAGAGAGAAGTGATGTAAGAGCGAGAGATGAGATGACAGACAGTTCCACCACTTCCCTCAACATCCCCGGACAATTTATGGCTTACACTCCCCTTTCTTCTTTTTTTCCCCATGTATAACACCAACCCCAGAATTTTTTTCCTTTCTTTGGGAAAAAAGAATGCGCTATTCACGAGTAAATATGGAAATTGTTCTTATTTTTCTTTTTCTTTTAATGTGCGATGTATACAAACCCAAATACGGTCATTTTTGTGCCTAAAGAACGCAATAACTCAACTTCACTGCCTACAACCAATACTAAAGTATCGGTCTGATACCATACCCGATATAGATACATAGGGAAAAGGCTAAGTATCGGCTGATACCGATACTTGTATCGGTATCGGAACAACTCTAATTTTCAACACACAAGCTATTCCAGCATGCGGCAATGAGATTGTCAAGCACACACCAACAGTACGGATTTTTCCTGAAAAATCAATTACACCTTTATTGATGCCATTAAAATAATTACCACATATAATACTGCCAGACAAAGAATGATTATCACATGCAATTTATTTTTCAAATTATCATGAGAGAGAGATAGAGAGAGATACAGATAGCTAAAGAGAGAGAAAACTGCCCGCAACTGCGTATGTATAACCATGTGTGTTACCGCACAGGCTGGGGATGAACACACCCAGTTATGTTGACAATGAAATTTGAAAAGTAGTTCTAAGAAACAACACTGTATTACAAGAGTAATGTTTAAATTTATGGCTACTTAAGTAGTTTGAAGTGTATTTTAAACAGTTAAAAGTAATTATTGGCATAAAGATAATGTATTTACTGTAACTCACAATTATACTGTCTCATGTGATCAGCACAATGGTCAAAACCAACGGCCCATTGTTGAGGTTCCTTCATGCTTGTTGCTTGGCTTTGCTTGTGTGGAATGGTTGTGAGGCAAGCTACAAATTTGGAAGCTGGAAGATGTTGTGTTTTAATATTTCTGATTTATTTTTCAGCTTATCTGCAATCATCATTGTTGTATTAAAGGCTGTATAGTGTTTAATTGCGTTGAAGTGATTTTGTGTAAAGTCATGAGTTCCAGCAAACTAAGTATGAATAGTCAGCGTCAGGAAGACATAAATCTTGCCCAAAGTACTTATTCTTTAATTCGTCGAGGAGAGATGAAGCCGTGCAAGGTCATCGAACAAGTTGCAGAAATGATAAAAATTTCAACTGCAACTGTCTGGAGGTAGGTTTAAATGTGTTTTTACGATGCGTTTCCCCCGCTTATCCCCAATACGTTATTGAAGTAAATTGTTGATAAAGAACAGTTAGGAATTGACAGTTGGAAACGTGATATTATAAACGAGAAATTAAATACCAATAATGAAAGTAAATGAACAGCAGAAATGCAACTTTAATACATTCATGTGAGTTTGCGAAGAACACGTTATATCCTAAGTTTGACAAATAATATTTAAAGTTATCTGCACCTATCTACCTACGCCCATCTGTTTAACCTTTCTTTCAAATCTATCTTGATAATAAGTGCAAATTTTGCAGTCAATAATTATACGTTAATTTTACACATTTTTATTTCATTGTGTTGTTTTGTAATGTAGGCCTAACCTCAAACTTGTGTTCATGTAGTTATTCATCCCAAGTTACAGTGCTAAGTTTTACTATTGTTAACATAACATAAACGTCACAATTTGATGCTACACCAAAGGTGTTCCAACCTATAAACTATAAAATCTTGAGGCTGGTTTTGTTAACTATAAACCTATAGCTATGCTTGTTGCAGACACTCTTTCTTGATGCAAGTGTAGGCCTAATTGTTTTATTTGGTAATGCTTGCGTAGTAAGAACTAGAAAGTACTTAGAATTAATTGTCAACAGTTGGGCCTATAGAATAATTAAATTTTTGAATTTCGAAATGGATTTTCAACAAAACAACTTGATACCTTTTGAGAAATACCAACGAAGATAGTATGCGTTCTTGAGCAGGCATAATTGTTTGTAATACCTGCCACTTTTGCCGCAAAAATTATGTAGTTTGAAATTTAATGTAACTGTAAATTACACGTCATAGTCAACACCCCAGACTCCCAGAGCTCCTGTTTACTTGTGAATTAATGTTTTGTAAAGGTTAGATTACATTACGCAGTGTATGTGTTAAATTACGTATTTCTAAAGAAACTGTATGAGCTAGCTTTCAATAAGGGCCGGGCTACAATTGGCATACCAAACACATGCACAGTTATAATAAGCACATGCACAGTTATAATGATAAGCACATACAAAAAACAAAAGCACAGTGACCTGGCTACAATTGATATAACGACAGTAATATTAGTTTGTTTATTTTGCTACATTTGTAGCAAAGAAATTAAGGTTGTACATAGAGTTGGTAGTGGGTTTTTTTCAAAAATAATTTTTTTTCAATTGATCTGAGATATTTTCAAAATGGTAAATTATTTACAATTCAATTTTTACTTTAAATATTACCACAAAGCGTTACAAAACTTCCATGGCTGTGATTATCCATTAATAAACAAAAGAAAATATCTTCCCAAGGAATGAAGTCAAAATACACACTTTCTTGATTTGTAAATAAGTTTTCCAATTGATAACATAATATAAGTGTCGGGGCTTCTGATTGGCTGTTTATTGACGCACAGCTATAGTAACAAGGAAAGTAAAACCAAGTGCTTATCGCTATGAACAGTAACTTGCCTATAAGTATTACTTTTATAATTTGTCCTTTCCATTATCATTTTGCTGTCATTTGTGGTAATGTAACAGTTTTACATTAATAATAAGACATTTCTTTCAGCTTTGTGTGTGCACGCATGAACCATTTTTTTGTAAGTATAGTAATTTTCTTAAAATACTTTTCTCATTTAAGTTTTCAGTTTTGCTGCAGTCATTGTAACGAAGGAACCACAACAATGATGAGAGTCCATGCACTTTACCAGTAAAATTTGTTTCTTGATGTCTGTATGGGTTTGACAAAAAGGAAATGTCGCACCCACTTGGACCATAAGAGACACCGGAAATGTGGCCATCACCGGATCAGCATTTCACTTAGCTATAAATAATATACTTTATTTTTAGAATTATTTTGTACAAATGAAGGCGGTGCCAGTTACAAGCCTGGTATACCCTTCTTTTACCACTTCAATTCACAGTATAAGTGTTCAATTCATTTTTGAAGGCTCTCAGATGGGTACGCACACAGAGTAACAGCATAAAAAAAAACAGTATGTACGTATATACAAATGCATTTGTTGAAATGTTTATATTTTTAGTGTAAATTATTTTTATTTTATATATACATAGTAGGCTATGTTGAAATATATTTATCTCCATTTATAAAGGTGCATATAAAACTATCCTTAAAATGTACATATACAAGCACATTAATTTTTTTTTCTTTTTTATATATCACATATTTTTATATACTGCCACGTCAGCGCTGTTACGTTAAGTTTATTAGCCATCTACTTCTGAGCAGTGGTGTACTCTTTGCTCGGCTCAGATCACATTGTATTTCCTCGCTGTTCTGCCTTTCTCTTTCCCCTTCGTGCGTTATTTTTTGATTTGTCGTAGTTTTTTGATTTAAGGCCTTGCACGACCTGGTTCTGTCTACTTTATACACTTCAGACATCTGCTATGTTACGCCGCTACCATATGCCTGAAGGATGTATGTCTTTTCCTGATGGTTTAGTTGCACCTAACTTCAATCAGCTGAGGCCAAACACAGCTACCATGTTTTAGAGCTGACGTTTTACTTGTCACGCTACAGAGCGACGGGACACTTAGAAAATGGCAAGTCATGGGAAACGTTAAGTTTGTGGTACAGTTTTTATATGTTTGGTAATTTGTGTGACAAGTGGTGGTGTACCTTGGGTGTGCAATGCTAGTCAATTTCAAAATCTGGATTTGGCTGCCCTTCCAAATTATTTTTCGGCTTAACTAATGTGTGTCCTTTTTTAACGTGTCATTTTGGCCCTTGTTCACCGCTGAAGTTTAATGTTTGCTTTTTCACGGTTTCCATGACTTCAGCACTAAGGCGTTCATTTTTAAATTATTTGTTGTGTAAAGTTTTTGTCTATCGGAGCTAGTGACATGACCCAAACGATTATATATGTTACGTATTTTATATATTTTGTATATTTTACATTACATTATATACACACATACATATATGCATACCTATACTAAAGTATCTTTCGAGTGCTGATTTTATTCTTAGATTTTAAAGAATTTATGTGAAATTAACATTCCTATTGTTTTATATGTTTACTTAAAAGCATCAAATAGTACATCGTGCTAGTGTTTAAACATTGTATAATACATTTGTTGTTATTTTAGTAAATGTTAGCTTGAAGTTTGGTTTGTCATGATGTTTTTCACTTTTATTTACATTTTCCCTGAAATACACCATTTTCAGTTTTCTCCTTGAAAAGTGTAAAACAACGGTTTCACTGTATAACATGGGAGAAGAGTTCATTTCTCATGGAGAAAGCTAATTTAGTGAGATATCGCACAATTCTCTGTATTTCACATTTTAATTTGTATTTTGGCGTTATTTCTAGGGCTGGACAGATACCGATACATTGGCCGATTTACCCAAAATCGGTATCTGTTACAATCGGCCATGGTCCAACCAATTCGTTTCATCAACCAGAACGATTGAAATATATTTTTGAATGTGTGAACTGAATTCCACCCAACTCGGTACCCATATAGTACTAAGTAAGGACACTTGAATTTTATAGTTTTCGACCATGCCGGGCACTTATTTTCAAAATGGCGACCACCTAAAAATTTAGAGTGATATGTTATATCTTGGAAACCATTCAACCGATTTATACCAAAGTTATATTCTGACAGCGCAAAGTGCAAGCATTGAATTCAGTGGTGAATATTATTATAGGTCTGCCATTTTGGTAAATAGTACCACATGAAAAAATAAAGCTTTTACATTATATTTCTAAATTTAATCAATTATTGCCAAATTTGGCACGCAAGTAATACTATGATAGGCCAGGTAAATATAAGTAACTGAACTTTATTTGGGACTTACTTTAAAACTGGCAGCCCTTGTAAATATTTTACGTTTATTTGGCTTAACTGCCATGCCGTACGCTAACAGTATCTATTACAAGATATATATATATATATATATATATATATATATATATATATATACATATATATATATATATATAAAATAAACTTTTGTCCACCATTTTGTAAGATAGTGCTATAAAAATTGATAAAGTTTTTGTGCAATTACAATTTTCATATTCCTACAAAATAGGCAAACAAGTAGTAGTGCGGCAATTGATACATACAAATGTTTCAAGTATGTCAAATATTTTGAAAATGGTGGCCATCTAGTTATTTTAGCATTGTATGCCATATCTTCAAAACCATCCAATCAATTCTAATTTAACTTTGTATGCTAGCAGCATGTGTGTGTATGTGTGTCTATATATATATAACATCACATATGTCTTCATGGAGCCGCTTTCGTCCTCCATTTTGTAAGATACTGCCACGCGCATACATGTTTTTATGTCATATCTTGGAAAATTACTGTCCAATTCCTACCAAATATCATAAATAAATAGTACTGCAGCAGGTAATGTTAATTGATATATTTTAGGTATGTCAGATACTATCAAAATGGCGGCAATGTAGCAATTATAGTTTTGTATATTACATAATGAATACAGTGTAATTAATTCCAATCAAACTTTGTTTGCTGGCTGTATATATTACAACCATCGAATGTGGCCACATAAAATCTCTTGTCTGTCATTTTGTAAAATTAACATCACAGGATACCTCTGAAAAAAAAAAAAAAAAGACCAATTTCTACCAAATTTGGCAATCCAGTAACACTACGGAAGGCAATGTAAACTTATAAACTTTGAGAGGGTAAGACATATATTCTCAAAATGGTATCCATATAAAAATTTAAGCAGCGCTTGACCGATACCGATACATTGGCTGATAAACCCAAAATCGATATCAGTTACAATCAGCCATTGTTCAACCAAATCATTTTATCAACCCAAATGATTTAATCATCATAGAAATTACCACACTTGGTTATCTTGCAGGACATGTTTTCACAAACAAAGAATTTTATTTTTGCAACCTAAAAACTATTTTCTTAGTTTTACTTTGACATGTGCCATGCTACCCTAACCCTAGCCCGTTCACCTTGTCCGCTGCATACACAACCCACATGCACCGGGAAGCAGTCACAGTGCAACAGCTACATCAAGTGTAGAGTTCATGAGCACCTCGACCGCATCACTGACATGTGTTAATGTGCGTGTAAAGTAATGTGTAATTTATTCTGTTGAGTGTTTTCTTTGTTTGCTGTATGTGTAACGTAGAGTCAGTGTTTCTCAGAGTCAATTTAAATATTTTTTTTTTACACCCAACCTATGAAGTATGGTTGTGAATATATGTGTTGACACACCAGTATGAACTGTCCTACATGCAGTCATATATTTTGCAAAGGGTATTGTTATGTTTTTAAGTACTTTGCCTTTATATTAAATCAGTGCATAACCTATTCCCAATCACCACGCACAACGCGCACGAGGTGCACATACACGTTAAGTGGAATACCACCGCTACATATAATATTCAGCGTCCAGTGTTA
The DNA here is from genome assembly GCA_029891345.1 of Dryococelus australis. NCBI lineage: Eukaryota > Metazoa > Arthropoda > Insecta > Phasmatodea > Phasmatidae > Dryococelus > Dryococelus australis. The sequence goes on from CM057004.1 coordinate 57,951,031, forward strand.
CTTGTATTAATTTTACGAGGGTTTTTGTTATTATTGAAGTGAGATGTATTGCATCTGTTGTATGTAAAAAGCGTTCCATAAGTCTATTGAATCCCACGTATCACTGCGCTATGACGCATGTCTTATTTTAATTTTAGTAATTTTATTTAATATGTAATTCGCACACAAACCTTTTAAATTGCCAGTTGGGATATTAAATAATATTAAGCCAGGAGTGGGCAGTCATCAGTTAACTCAGAGCAGTGCAAAGACCATGCAAGGAGGGTAGAATGCCTTGTGCGTAAGGGCACAAACTTAAGACTTAAGCACGTGGCAAAGTTAACCCTACTTTCTTAATTTTTATATTTGCAAATTGTTTTAAAGGTTTTCAATGTTAACAACGTAATCTACGATATCAAATTAGAGACCTGAGATAATAGGTTTTAAAAGGGACACTATCTAGATTACGTACACGACCAATGTGATGTCACAAGTCACACGTGCTTATATTTTTATATTGCTTTTAGTAATTTTATGAGTGTTATGTAAGAGCTTGGCTAGTGTCTCACTTCATTACGAATCATATGGCATAAGTAATTTTATTTACATACAGTTAAACATTGTGAATAACGGGCTTTTATCCCCGAATGGGAATGGTTAGCTAGCAAGAGGGCTGCGCGCCATTCCCCAGTCAGTAACGTCATTGCCTCAGCCAAGAGGATGCATGGTTCGCGTCATCCCCGGAACTTCACGTTTAGTAGAATCATGTAGTGTATCAATAGTCAATCCATATTTTTCAGGAACATTTAAGATAATTTTGCATCCGGGGAAGGAGTTACACGGCAGCCCAGGCCGTTTTTATTCGGTTGGGATATAATGTTCACGTAATTCATTGTATGGCGTTTGTGCCGTTTTGACTGCATTAGAGCACTCCGTGCTAAGTGGAGTTTGTAAATGAAGTGCCTCATACGAGGAATCAAGGTTAATAAATATTGATTGTTGCAGAATCATGTCCATTTTATTTGTTTTTGGCCGCTTCTCGGCCACGTAACCTAATTATCGTAACATAAAGTCTTGGCATGGGGATGGCCTCAACAATTTAAGAAGAATTTTGGATGAGCGTATTGAGGGAGCTCAGATATCCTCGACTAGACCAGGCATTTGAATTTTAGTACACAGGATAACTGCAGCAGTGACGTTGGAGCATCAGGGGTCCACATTTAGGGCGAACGGCCCACGACCCCAACGTAATGGTGTTCTCGACTGAGCGAGGACTGGCGCCCACCTGGCAACATGAACCTAGTGCATCAAACATCATAACCTATAATCATTCCCTGATGCCCAGTTTAAGATAACGTCAACTTTTACGTTTTAGTAATAAGTGAGTTGAAATTAAACAGAAACTGATATGGCTGGCTTGGGTGTTGCTACATATTTAACTCTATATAAACCTTACCTGGTGAAATTCGTAAAATAAATTGTAATTAAACTTATAATACTGGTATCTGCTTTTGAGGTGGTTAAAATTAATTTGTAAAAAAAAGGTTTAACGCTATAATAGTCATTTGTCATATATTTTCTACCACATAAACGTCAACTGTATATTGATATATCGCTCCCACATTGTATACTGATATTTCGCTCGCAGCATGACATGATTCATAAATCTATTAGTAACAATATTTATCATTTTATATACGAATCTGATTCAAATGAGCCAAATCGCTATGGTAGTGGAGCTCATTTATGGGCAGAATCATAAAATTCATTTTATTTATTAACAAACATATCCAAGTATAAATATATGAAGGACAGGAATCCAAGTGCTAACAGTCTAGTACTTGTCAATAGGCACACACACAAAGTAGTATGACACAGCTTTTTCATGCACGCAATCGCAACGTTTCGCTGGCTACGCCAGCTTCATCAGGCGGCGATATGAAGAAAGTAAATAGTACGCATATATAAAGCATATGAATGCAATTTACACACCGAATATTTGTACCGTATTTAAAAATACTGCCTTCTTTACTCATTTTCTGTGTTTTGTGGTTAGGTTCATGACAAATACTGCATTTGCAACTACTGGGCGAGGTTGGTGATTGTAGCCGGCTGATTACGTCGCAAAATCAGTTAAGAATGCGAAAAATGGTAACTGTTTTAGATGATGCCCCAGAGTTTGATAAAATGAAGTTGTTTTTATAAACTGACCAAAATGCTAAACTGCAATGTAAAAATTGAGTGGACAGGAAAAGACACTCGCTTAAATACTGCAGTGTCGTATGCACAGTGATTTGTAGTGTATAAATTATATACGGAATTGTATGTAACTTTTTTGTATTTACTGACATGTTTATCCACATTGTGGAGACTGTGTTCATTTTAAAGATACTCGGACACAATATAAAAAATTACAAAATGAAATTACTTGTATCGGCACTATCTGCGGGATCGGCCACAAAGTATTGGTATCTGTAATATCGACAAAATGGGACTTGGACCCACATTAGTTATTTCGTTTTATTGAGATGTACCACAAAATCATGCCTCTAATTAGACTATGACTAATGAAATACGACTGCAAACGCACACAAGCTATTCTCATTGCTTTTACAAGCCCCACCAGGTTTGCAGATTACACTACCCAGTGAGAAAATTTTTTCAGAATTGGATCACAATTTTAAATGCAAATAATCAAAACTCATTGATTCTTCGATTCAGGCAAGAATAGGTGGAATTGAGGAATCAATCACATTGTCTCATCACAAGTTATAATTTGAATACTTTCCTGCTATATAATTCTTAACACAAAAAAATACAACAAACTGTACTCCTGGTAAGATACTTGTAAATATTTCAAGTGAAAAAACAAAGCGCGAAACATGTCTGAACATAGCAAAGAGCCGTAAAATACTAGGCGATTTGTCCCATAAGTACGACCATGTTTAGTGTGTGAAGATCATTTCAGAGTTACGTAAATGTGTTGTTTTCTTACCATAAATGCATTGGTCTAATTCATAACAACACTATATTTATTTTTTAGCAGCCCCTACACGGCCAATGAGAATTTGCTGTCAAGTTTCAATAAAAACTTATACACTGGATTCTTGATCATTCGTTTTTCAGTGGACGAAAAAAAAAAAAAAAAAAAATGCTGTTATGCATGACAACTTCGTCTCATCTGCACACGCCTTCACATTGCCCCACGCGAGGTCTCAACCACGAACTACATCTACCAGAGAGTGCCTACATGATATGTCCCTTGTTGGTAGGGCTATTACAGACACAGCAGGTTGTACCGTTCGCCTGCTGTGAGAAATCACGCTTGCCTCCCCGAAGAGCAAACGAGCCACCGGATGAGCGGCCAAGACCGCATTCCTAGGTCAAGCATTCCAGGGTGCACAGACGGATGGCGCCCCCTACCTGGCTTCGGCCACCAGCAACTGCTACCTAGCTCTGCCCACTACCAGATAACTTGGCCCCACCCCTCGCAGACCAGCAGGTTATATGTCCATACGCTGCCCAGAAACATCTGTCTACCTCCAGCAGCTCTCTTCACCACCTTGTGTGCTGAGGCTCCTTGCTGACAACCAGGTCCTCACGACCTGCCAGCTTTTCCACAGCTACACCAAAGCCTTCCAGACCTTCTAGAAGCTTTGTACCAGCAACCCCTTAGCTGATAGTGGGCACAGGAAATTTAAAATTTGACTTGCATTCAGTGTCATATGTTCTTTTCCCATATGGTTTGAAAGTTTTAGGTCAGCTTGCAATTGGTGTCGGATTACAATCAATTATATACTGTATTTTCAGACATTATTTTCTTTAGTTAAACAAGATTAGGTGAAATGTTTTTTAATGTATTATTTACAATAATACTTTTTTCTAAAATTTCCCGTTATTATTGTGTTTATTAGTTAAACTTTATTCACAGATAATGTACAGCTCTTACTATAATCAGCATAAAGTTTTATAAGGTTAGAAGTTGTATTTTATTGATGTACATGTCAGAACACTCGTCTACTGAAATCCCGCATACATGGACATTTCTTGGCAGTCCCCTGAATAACAATAGACAGAGTAGACCGAATAACAGGAAACCAGCACGCATCTGGTTGGATTCAAAAAGTGTGAAGAAACCACGAAGAGACTATACGTTGACATTCAGTGTTCTATTTTTTTTGCTGGAGCTCTCCATTTTATTTCAGGGGAGAAATATGGGGAGGTTAGTTTTAACGTCTTTCACGAGACAACATTGTTTGCGTTTCTTACGAATGGGTCATTGGATTGCATTTTGTTTTGATATGGAGGTGGAAAATTTTGCTTATACGTCAATAACATTCAAATTATTACAACTTCAAAAGTTTAAATTGCAATGAAAGAACAAAACACAATATTTGTATTTGTACAGATGCAGCAATAAACACACACTTTTACCTAAGTTAACTTTACCTTGAACACGTGTTTTTATATGGAAATCCTTGCACGAACACTTCACTAATGTTTGTCCATCACCACAATTTATTAGCATAATCATTAAGTAAAATCAACACTAAAACACAAACCTTCAAAACCTAAACACTTGTGTGTAGCTTCATGGTGGATGGCATGGCAGTTGGAAAATGGCAGAACATGCCGTTGTGGTAAAACACAAGCTGACGATATTATATTTCACTCAAGAAAACTACTAAAACGGTACCTGCAACCAGTTGTGCTTAATGAAAGCACATACAAAAATAATTAACTACCGATAAATATTTTTGACAACACAACCAAGGTACCTCGAATAAACATGATAAAAATGAGTAAAGTTCCCCTGGACTGGAGTATGTGGCGGCTGTGTCCTAGCAATGGATTCAACCGAATGAAAAATTTCGAAATATTCACTACTCTTTACAATTGATTTAGAATAATTTTTACTTTGTCTGCAAAATCTGTCGATAAGGTAGAACTGAAAAGGGCAACCCGTAAGGACAAAAGCAAAGTATATTGTTACGGTTTATTAAGATGACGGTTTTAAAGTTTAAGTGTTAACTCCTTGTTACGAAGAATTAAAAATATGTAATACACTTGGTTGATCAAAGCTGAATACATGAAATTTTTTTGCATCTGAAACTACTGTATCTAAATATGAACTACTACACTGAGAAAAATTGAATATTCTAAATCTCAAAGTATTTATATTCAACATCAAATTGAATATGAATATTCATTATTCAAAATGGTATTCGAAAATTAAAATACTTGCACAGGCCTACTCATTACAAGATGACGAGAAAATATTGTGTATATCCTTAATATGACTGTTAAATGCATTGAGCAGTTCTAGTGAGAAAGTGTGGTATTTATGGAGACCGTTGCACTTACCAATTTCGTGAGGCAGTTCATGACAGAACACTGCAATGGATGTGGAGAAACCACCAGCTATGTTGGCAGCGAAGGCTGCACCAATAGCCATGCCATCTGTGAAGTTGTGAAGGCCGTCACCCATGATGACCATCCAGGCCACGGAGGACATGTTGTGAGGTGGGGAGTGCACATGACCATGCGTGTGTGAGTGGCCGTGGTGCCGGTTCTCGTGTTCTCGGATGATGACAGTGTAGCTCTCGGACTCACTGGGGTTCCCCTCCCCAGGTTCGCTGTCTGCCTTGCAGTCACAGCAGGCCCCCTTCATGCAGTCGCCCCCTTCTGCCGCTACATGGTTGTGATTGTGGTTGTGGTTGTTATGACCATGCATGTTGCTTTTTTCCAACATGTGGCTTTCCTCAGGTGTCTCTGCACACCATCACACACATACATCATCCAGCTGAAAAACCATGTTCGTCTGTGTGAATAGAACACTTTTTCCTTCTGTAGCTATCTCTCATTTTCAGACTGTAATACCAAAATTTCCAAAGATATTTAATTAAAACACTTTGGTCAAAGCATTAACAAAAAGGAATTTTTCCAATTCCAATTTTTAATATTAAAAGTTGTATAAGACTTGATATAAGCTTACTGTATATTCTAAATCTTTGACAGGCAGAATAATGATCTGCATATTCACTGGTAACTACTAGCAGAACAAAGAAGGGAAAACGTAAGTGTAGGGTTGATAGGAATTGAGAGGTGTGCAACAAGAATCGGTATTTCGTATTTTCTATCTAGCAGATGTTAGCAAAACCAAAATGAACACATGCGCAAATATTTTTTTAAAAACACACAGTTGTTCATAAAATATACTAGGCAAGTTTTAAAAAGCAAGTAACTGTTGTGCTTTGTTTATTAATTTTGCAACAAATTATTTTGAAGACGTTACTGGATAACCTATTTTCTTATTTATTAACATATACGCAGCATTCCAGTGATGGTTGTAGGTATTACCTCCGTTTTAAGCAAGAAATTTTGAAAATAATTTTTACTGCTAATGTACAAATATGTTGCCGCGAATGCTTTACAAGTGACTGTTGACAATGTCCAAAGTGAAAACTTACGAAATAACGAGTTTGTCATTTTGGACACGGCTTCAGATACCCCGCTTCCCCCAAAACACGCCTGGTCAGTTTATAGAGCGCTCCGGCATGGTTGTTGTTCACTGTTTGTAGTGTCGTTTTCGCACATCAACAAAGCATAAAAAGACATAATGGAAAAGTTATAAAAAAAAAAATTTGAGCATGGTGCGTTATAAACCAAAACATCAATCCCGGTACCCCAAACAAAAAAAAAAACATGAAAATTTTTTCAAGAAAGGCATTGTTTCACTTTTCTTACATTTTTTCATATCAAGTGTTTAAATTTTTTCAAAAAATACTTAACATTTCCTAATTATCCTAATTATTGAACTTTTGGGTGTGCAAGTCAGTAAAATTTAAATAAGCTCCCAGTAATGGGGATTGTACTGTATTGTTTAAATGCCAGGTAACCTCATTTAAAGTACCCTTAGTCTTTATTGCATTGCATCCTAAACTTTCAACTAACTTTGCCATCTTAAGGACGGGTGACAGGTTTGTATGCACGATGAGGAAGTGACATACGCGCACACACACACACACAAAACTATGCACCTCGCCACTGGCTTGGCACCACACGCACGCTGGCTGTGTATACCTGATGTACCGTGAATTAACTATACTCAGTGCAACATAAATATCCGTTAAAGTATCGTGTACTTTAAATCCTGCTCATACAGTTGACGCATGATGCTTTTTGAGTTATTAATTTTAACTGACTACCGGCTCTATCCCCCAGGTATTTTGCACAGAGTCTGAAGCTTAAGATTATTACGTTAAAAGTGAGACTGTACTGTCAGCCTTGCGGCTTTTATTATTCACCAGTCCACCGCAATTATGGTAGTACAAATAAGTTCATTACTGCCTGCTAGATCGCACTAGCAGTAATATTGCTTTGCATCCCCCTCTAGCCGGCTGTTGAAACCACAGAGACAAGTCATACTTTACCCCCCCAAGTGACTACCCCTCGCCATAGTGTATCGGCCGATGAAATGGGTAGCGGCCGCGAGGAGTATTAAAGGAAAGATGACCCGTGTCTCAATGCCAACACTTTCTCGGAATTGATCCTCGCCTTAAGTCTAGCTTATTGTCGTCGTTGAGCCCAGCATGCATTGCTCAGGCCAACATTTATCCCCACACCAGTTTTGTATTGTTGCAGTATTTCCAGCATGCACTGCTTGGAACACACCCCTTGCCAACGGTACACATCAGCAGAGCTTGCGGTCGGTTAGGATTACATAAGTTAGGAGCTATCCACTATGTACCCTGCTAACCTACACCCCCTGCCTTCATTCGTGATTGCAGTGGATCTAATCCCAGTCTTTTTAATGGCTACCGTCCTGTCACTACCACGTTTAGTTTCCCAAGCGAAGTGCCAGTGATACCGTGATGCAGTTTCTGCAACACGTACACACCATAACAAGAAGTTCATCTGTAATTTCTACGCACCTTTTTTTGAGATGGCCACCTCTACGGCCAATCTAACTGATAGCTTTCAAAGGTTGATGCTCTTGACGCAGACTCGGAGCTAGAACACTGTCACCACGTTTTTATTTTCCCGAAAATGAAACGTGCCTGCACTTTTACTTGAGTCCACTTCCTTGTAGACGTAGTACCTTGTAGTTCCGCTTGCCATGTACCTGCAGGTATTCATGGGAAGTTTGCTCAATGTAAACACATGTATTTTGGATCTCAGAACACACATTAGTACTAGCCATCCCTTTCCAACAATCCTGGATTGTGGGTGAACAGACGAGCCATTAAAAGGTACACTATCTGTGAAATTGCATAAACTGTATTTGGCAATTAATTCTCCCCCAAGTGGACTTTCTGCTAGGTACCTCTAATCCCCAAATTGGTACGTGGTTACCAGACCATGCACTCTTGTGGTGAGAGAAATAACTTCACACAAGAGAGTTCCTGCCCGTGCAAAGCAGCTTGGTGGGGTAATTTACAACTTCTTGATGCATTTGGTCAAAAGGGGAGGTCTTAAGGAGAAAGTGAGAGAGGCTCTCTTTGCATTGGAGGCTGAGCACACTAATAACAACCCTCAGTAGTCGAACAGCTAGCTAATCTTCAGCTCAGAGATCAGGCGCAAGCTCTTCGTCGATTGCAAGAGCCAAGAGAAATTCCAGTGCCCAGTCACCCGTTCTTGCCACCTGTACGCTCTGGACCAACAGCTTACCCCGACTACATTATAGAGTACTTGAGGAAGTATAAACTGCCACTCACACTGGCCATAGCTCACTCGACACCTACAGTTCTACTGCCAACCTCCGTTTACAGACCCTGGTGAAACGTCGCCCAAGTGACCTTCCGTCTGCCATACATGCAAAAGGCAGAGTAGCAATTATTAGTCAAGATTTTGTGCCCTCCCGAGTAGCGACACTGCCAGTTCTTTATACCGAAAAGGCCCCGGTATCACGTCAGAATTGAACCCCACTTTTCGAAGAGGACTGGCTATCTCTTCAAACAAGAGCCCACTTTTCTCACAGATATTTGATTATTATTCAGCCTGTAACATGTCACGTGCGTGATTTGTGTTTGCTTTGAAAAGTATAATAGTTACTGTGTTTTATCATGATTTCGGGAGCCAATATCAATATTCCATTAATAGTAAAAATGTGTAAATTTGATTATTCGAGTTTTTTAATACAAATTTGCTTATCATTTTCTCTGGCCCCGATTAACACAGTTAATCGGGAGTTTACTGCAATATACGTCTACTTCACTAGTTCAAAGTAGAGTGGTGATAATGGTTAATGAAATTACTTTTGTGCAACAAGTATGGCAGTGGTTAACGAATATTTTACTAGTGCAAATTATTAAAATTGAAATCTAAATAATTGCTTATTTTATGATTTTTAAAAACTTGTGGATTCAGTGAAAATAAGCTGGTTCCGATCCCTTGCAGATGCATCGGACATATCCCTAATACAAAGTACTGCATACATAACATGTCCATTTAAAATCTCTGAATATTAATATACTTATGATTAACAGAACTTTAACAGTCAATACCAGAATAATTAATAGGGTTTGTACGAATGTGACTATCTTTCTCATGAAACAAAAATGAAAGATATGTTGTGAACTTCCATGAAAATGAAACAAAAATTAAAAACAATATTATTAGAGCTCAGCCTTAACGAAAGATTTAACGAATTTCATAACATTTTTGCAGGTTATTCATTATAACAAATTTGTTGCAAAATCAAACCAAAAAATGTAGGATATTGAGTACTTACCACAGGAAGTCTTGCCTACACTTAAATTTTTGTTTAATGTAGTTATTTCAGTTATAAAATAATGAAAACAATCAAGAAGATTTACAAGCACAAATTTTCTTTGCTGGTGCACTAAATAACACCCAAAAATTCATTGAAATTGTGAATTTTAGTTTTGTTACAACTTTCAGTGAGCAAATTTCTTACAGAGACAAAAATGAAAGTTATTTTATAATTTTCATTTTGGTACACTGAATATTCACACAACCTTAATAATTAACATTGTGCTTGTTAAGATCTCACTGTGCAGCTTTAAAATACATGTGCCAAAGCAAAAAAGCAAATTCAGATGTAGCAGAGAATAAATGTTTTAGAAACTAATTACAAACCTGTAATCTCGCCATAGCAATATGGATATGAGCTGTATTTGTGTTTGCACAGCTTCTCTCCAACACCCACTTTGCCTGCTCCATCATCACGCATCACATGCACATGTGAATGAGGAACCTAAAAAGAAATAAATAGTTAGTAGTCAGTTCGTCAAACAAAAAACTTACTTCTTTTTCCTGGAGGGGGGGGGGGGGGGGGGGAGAGAGAGAGATAGCAATGACTTACATCATATATTTTTGGACTCTGGCAATAAAACCAAATAAATTGGCTGGATTTTGAACAGACAATATTTTCTCAAACAGTTTACATTGACAACAGAATAAAATATTTGTTAAAGAAATAGGTCGCATATGGAGATGAGGGTGGGTCTTGCCCACACCAGAGATGGCCCACAATTACAATTATGGAAATTTGTGGCTTACAGTCTAATCTCGTTAGTACAAACCCCCTGAAAATATACTATGCATTTTAATGCTACACAATTTGTTTTGTACAAAATACGGTTAATATGCGATGCAAAGTTGGTTATGTCCCACAGTAAACTACTTATATTTAATTTGGATGGTTAACACAAACGTAAACAATCATGGCACCATAGTTGTATACAATACAAACAGGGCTACTTTACACAGTGTTAAAAAATGTTGCACCTTCTAGCATCAAACAAAATCTATAACTAAAGAGGCTGACTGCAAGAATTTGGTGAGTGGCCATCTTTCGTAATCTCTTCTGAGCGCATGGTACCCAAAAGAAGTTAATTTTTAACCACGTTCTAACTCATTAATGCAAGAGTAACGGACCAAAGTCCCGAAATATGTATCAGTCGAACAAGTGTATTTTGCTTTGTGGAGTCTGCTTCAGTGAATACCTACGACGTTGCCACCATTTCTCTTTCTACTGAATGTTATTGGATTTATCTGAAAGCGTGCAAAATAAATAAATTAGTGATTTTAGTTTGTGATATTTCTACATACTGCAGTGCAGTACAATGATGACAAAGCGCAAACAACATGAGTTTACACTGGAAGAAAAACTCAAAATCAAAATTAAGTGGATAGTGGGAAGATAAGCAGATACAGCAAAGCAGTTCAATTTTCCTTTGTAGTCACTGTCAACGATAATTAAGGCAGTGTCTGATTTCAGGTATATACTAGTGTACTTGCATCCTTGCATACTTTCCTTACCCTTGGCACCAATTTGATAAATTCGGACAGGCAGTCTTGTTGGCTTCAGCAACATATATTAATCAGATGATCACTTTTAATGAACGTGTATTCCTACAAATAACTTGACAATTACCTTAGCTTTTGTAGGTTACCAATTGTTTTACCTTAGCTTTTGTAGGTTATGAACATAGGTCCTGTACAAATTTATTATTCACGCTATTCCTTACCATGCACCTTACGATAATTATTTACTCAGTTCGCAAATCTAAGCTACCAAGTAGTAATGTTTTCCTACTAAATTTTTTATAAAATAATTATGTCAAATATCAATTGTAACCTACAAATAACTTCTCTAAATGGCAGCACATATAAAAGTATGTGAGAAGTATACATATTTGTGTACTTCAGGCGAATTCTGACCGCTCAAAATCGTGGAAAAATTATTGCAGCCCTTGATTCTCTCCTAATAAGGTAACTATGAGCAAAAAATTTACTTTGTTAGGTACTAAAAACATGTTAGACCAATTCAGTAATTTTTTTTGTGGTTTTTCATTTTCTGTCTTGTTTGTTTAATACAAACTCATTACAATATGCTGAATTTTTATGTCCCCACAGGTTTGTTTTAAAGAGATTCGACTGTATCTGCCAGACAAATGATGAAAATGGAATCACCCCAAAAAGAGAATTTTCGAAGAAATATATACTATTTTATGTTTGCTTGGGAAAATAAACTTGTACAATTGGGAGTAATTTGTGTATGTCTTGTTACTGCTGTATTTCAAAATTAAGTGAAATTGTCAATGTGAAACATTATCTCATAGTGTTATTTTACGGTACCATTTGTGATGATAAAGAAGTCAACTTTGTGTCTAATGGTTTTTTCTATTTGTACATGTGCTACCGAAAAAGAATTTCAGAAGTAAATTGCAATTGTAAAGACACTGAAGTGGGTCAGATTTGGTCCAAAATCAAACTACTCTAAAGAAGAGATCATTTCCCTGGGATCTGAAAAAGGTCATAATTTTTATATTCGGCAGTATTTGTGAATGTGGAACCACACCTGTCCAGTGAAATCTGCTGCCTGTGCAGGAGATACAAAGTAACGCTAGGAGCAGCACTGACATCTCTAGCAGACCGAAGTGGTGATAAAGATGTGTTGGGAAGTATTTACCTACTTGCTCTGTGGGAACACAACACTGAAATGAAGAAATTCTTCAGTAAGAAAACCTATTATTAGACACACCTGATTTTCGCGGCGAAATCCATTTATCTTCACAAAATTGACTAATTTTCGTAGATCCGCTAAATAATTACAAAAATAACACATTTCTCCACATAGTATATTAATATAATCTATTACTACACATTTAAGTGATAATTATGAGAATTATGATATATATAGAAGTTTCTGAGATATATAGCAAATATACCAAATATTGCAAGTATACAATATATATCATGATACATGCAATATATATCATAATATTGCCACCGATAAACAGTAACGTGATAATAAACAAAGATGCAGGACGTGTGTCGTCGTAATAATGGTTGTGACAGTATTTGACTGTAATAAAGAATTTTCTCACAAGGGATTTTATGTATTTGACAAAGTCAATAAAATACTTATGTGCAAATTATGTAATGTACACACAAAATGGGCTAAAAGGATACTTGTCTAAAAAAAACTTTCCAGGGCAGTGCTACTCATGAGAAAAACAAAGCTTTCGCCATGGAAGCCAAACTAGTTCAGGGTGCATCAATGTCTGATGTAAAACATCAAATTTTGCTTACTGCTCTTGTTTCCTGGTCGAAAAATGTGAAAGTTTAAAAACAAGTATTTGTTTTGTCAACAACCTGCACTTTCATAGAAGCTAACATTCCATTGGAAAAAGTTGATCATCTAAAGTTATGGGAGTGGATAAATAAGTACATTGCAGGTATTAAAAAAGTTTGTATAAACCCTTACTTGGAATAAATCCTGACCCACTGACCATTTTTGTATTACCTAACATCTAAATTTGTTTTCATTTAAAAACCTACCTTATAACCAACCTATGCTGGGCCTAGGCCTACAAATATTCCTGCCTACCTTATACAACATTTTCACTTTTATACACCTGACAAATTAAATAACTAGTGAAAATAAATGTCTACTATTGTTCACACTTTAACATAAGAAATTTATTTTTACAAATATTTTTGTTTAAAAAATCATTAAAAACCTGCAGAAGGAAAGGAATTAATTGCTGACACATATGCTACAATTTTGTCACAAGTCTATGTTTAATTATTAAATAAATATTTCTGTATAAAATAAAAATATTAAAAAATTGCAGTCAGTATATATGTAGGTGTCCCCTCCACATTCACTATAATAACTATATGAAGTGATATGTTGTTTTTAGTCTTTTGAATATTCGTATTTCCCACAAAACTTTTTTAAAAACTAATTTCAAACTTACAGCTTTTGTATTTAGAAAATACAGAAAAGTACCGAAATTACTTACACACGAATATATATATATACATATGCCAATATTTTTACTGTACACAGGTGTGACTAATTATGCATGTACATAATTGTTTTTAATACTAGTACTCTTTTTTTAAAATAAATGAAATTTTTGATGAAAAAAAAAGTTACAAAAAATACCGAAATCATCTAATCAAAACTGACGAAATCAAGAAAACAGGTGTGTGTATACAGTTAATCTATGGCAAAAACTGTTACAAAAGTCCATAATCTGTGTGTATGTGTGTGCGTAGTACTCAAAGATGCTGCCACAATAAGTAATAGTGTCGTAAGTAATTACCAGCATTGATGAGTAATGCATTCCTGCCCATTTAGGATGTGCACTCTACAACTGCATCCCATCTTTGAGCACGCCATTCAGAATGGAACAGGTCATGAATCCCAAACAGTACTGAAAAACCTGGACATGTGACTACAGGGCACATTGACACGATCAAGCTACAATACACAAATGATCCTAGCTTGTACTGTTCACCGAAAGTCGCCCTGATTTTGTCATGCCAGAACCCCCCGCCGCAAGATTGTACAGTTGATAGAGTAGCGGCTGCCTCTAGCGAAGGTAACGCTAGTGCCATAACGTGCCACTGGAGGGCAGCACCTTATTTACCAGCGCCCGCAGAGGAGATAAGGGATGAAGTGCTGCTCTAGCATTCTGGAATTCTCAACCACTGTGAACGAGGCTGGCACCCCGCACCCCCTTGCCCACAAAATCCCTGTAGAGAGATAAGTATACAAGGGCTGGTATGGCCAATGCTCTTTAGTCTCTGCTCTTCCACTGCCTTCTTTAGCGCCAGAGGTAGTCATCGGGATGCGCGACCACTGGTACCACCTGAGATTCCACTGCCTCTCTAGGAGTCAGTGTCACAGCCAGTAGGAAAACACTCCGACCAGAAACTCACCACTTCTCCAGGTTTGTAACTTTAAGATAGGATATCTGTGTTTGTTGTACATGTCTGGTACAACAAAAACATTTTGAGAGAGTCCCCATAAAGAACTGCACGTAAACTAAAACAAAAATTCTAGTTAAATTCTTATTTTTTTCAACATATTAATAAAACCTATTAGAGAACTTATAATTTTTGTCTTGAAAAACTAAAAATGGAACTGTTTCATACTTGTTGAGAATGTCTGTAATTAATTTCCACTCAATTCATTAAAATGCAAGTTTTTATTTTGCATAACATATCACAATTTTGTATACGCATTAGTAGGAACATACATGCTACGAAAAGGAAACTGGGACAAAAACTAGTTTAAGAAGCCACAAATGCACTATAAATATGTTTAAAATATATGTGATAATAGTGTCACATTTAGGATAAAATTACATTTTGTATTACAAATTATTACATTTCGCATTTGTAAACAGACGAGCCTTCGGCCTAACCTACTCTGTTCATAGGTTGTCATCCCAGAGACAATTATAATTACTGCAGTGCGTGGCAATGAAGTACGTGAATTTTGAAATGTCAAATAAATTCATTTTATATTTGGGTAAAGTTATGTGCGAATACGTAAATTTCGTGAAAGTTTAGACGTAATCAAGTGACTATGTTCATGACAATATTTCATTATCTTCTGCTTCGTAACACTATTATTTTCAAGTATTATCATACAGCTTCCTATCACACCCCTGAAAAATAACTGGTACAGCTTTCAATATAACTAGTTCAGGTGGTCTACACAAAACCATGACTCATACGTAAGTTCCCTGTACTGCCAGTACTCTCACCTTCCTCTTCTTTTGGACACTTTTCCTCCACTCTGCCAACAGTGTCAGGCACTTCTCTGTGACGAAGAAGAATACCACTCCCAGGGCTGCCACAAGGCCTTTCCACATGTTCAGATCATGGTCACTCGAGTGCTCGTGGGAATGGGAGTGATCATGAGATTCACCCCCTGTCATAGCCTGCACAGCAAGAAATCCATGTGTTCGTGAAGGTGACATGACAGAACAGGACAACTGGAAATATAAGGATCTGTGAGGGCCATACATGAGGTAGCAGGTGCAGTAGAGCATCTCCACTTAACGTGCCAATGGCAAGAGCCACCAGGAACTGTAGCATCTTCTGATAGAAGGCTTTCTGCATGAATGGTATTACCATAACTCCAAACAGACCACACAGGCTAATTGCTAGTATGCTCAGCGATGAATACAGCCACACTGAAACAATATTACTTGATACAAACAGTTTTAAAACAAAAATAACTACCAATTCCAAGAAACAAATTAAAAACATTACTGTCATTTTCATCCAAAAATTATTTTTTTCCTAGATGGAATTCTGTTGTAGTCACGCTCACAAAACATAATTTTACCCAAATACAACTGCATACCTGACTTTAAATCAGTCTCTACTGCCATTTTTTCCTCCACTTCTCTAAAATCATGATGAAATGGCATATCTATGCAACCTGCTTGCTGCTCTCTTCTAGTAGATGCCACAAGCTGATACAGCAAACTGGGACAGAGCAGTGAAAGACCTGACTCAGATAGCACATCTGTGGATGCTCCATTGCTACCATGCAAGGCGCCAGAGAAGGACGAGAACAGATCACGACTATTCAGACACTGTAACACAACATTAACGTGCACAGACAATTCTATTTTTGACTAATCATAGTAAATTTTATACAGTTTTCTCTTCAACACTGATGCAGGATGCAGACAAAACTCAATCTTACCTGAACATAAGTAATTAATTAGTTTAAAAGTGGCAAAGTACATAACACAACATTGTAATAATTTTTTTTAAACTCCCAAAGTTTCCTGCATTAGGAAAATTCACAAACTTATAAAAGGTCAACAGGATTAATATTTTGATAAAATTTATACTGATTATTCAGAATAGGGCTTTCCCGAAAACTAAATAAAAATCCACTGAAAAAAGTACAATTCAACATTACTAATCGCACAGAGCAAGAATTTACTAGGGGCATCACTACATGCTATGAAACACTATGGGGAGGGCAATGAAGATCAGGGAAATTGTGAGGTAAAACACATAGAAGTTATGTAAATTAAATCTCATTTAGGTTCCTTAACCATGTTAAATACAAGAAGATCTAATCTATCTCAACCTAACTTCACTATATGTGATTATAGGGGGAGAGTGTGCCAACACAAGATAGTGTTTTATGAAAAGCATAATAAATAAGCTTGCGTTTGTGTATCTATCCCCTGTGATTCACCTATCGTGAAGTTAGGTTTCATTTGGTTAGGTCTGCTGCACTTTGCATGGCTAGCGAAAAAACTACATAAGCCCTTTAATTCCTACACGCACATGCAATACTACACAGTACAATTCACCACACTATATACCCTTTAAATGCTAGAACTCTAAATTTATTACGTTACCCATGAAAGCTGTGTATGTAGGTCCTTGGTGATTAATTGCAGATAATACACATGTAGTACACATTAACGTCTATTAAATTTGTTGAAACTCCACATATACTCATATTTCTGCACAATGTGATTTAACATGTCAAACAGAATGAATCACAACGAAACATGCTTAATAGCACTCTTAAATCCCAAACCTTCCCACAGTAAAATTCACACGGTACACTGAAGTTACATATATTTCCAGCATACAACCGCCATGTAAACCAAAATTGATGCATATGTGTTTCCTGTCTCAGCAAATCATTGGTCAACAAAGATTCCATTGCCTCTCTAGGAGCCAGGGTCACAGCCAGTAGAAAGACACTACGAACAGTTTTCAGAAGAACCCCTATTCATATATCCATCAGTCGTCCCAAACCAAACCTCAAACTAAGGTTACGCGTCGCCCAGGTGTTCCGCATCAAATGTGGCACTGATTACATACATGTTTATGCTTGTACATACCTATGGACGTCTTTTTGTACGATATATATGTATATTTTGTATAGTATTAATATGTTATGTAGTACAATTCTCTGGTGAATATAGACAATGCAAATCTTGAAAACTTCAACAGATTTAAATGATATTTCAACACTGCTTAATTACTGTGATTGATACCTGTATAACCTTAGCACGTTGGCAAAAACATACCCAGTGACTAAAGTTTTGTAAAGTAAGCTTTCGTTTCCAGAGGCATTCCCGCATTAAACACAATTCAGCGACCTGAAATAAATATATTTGGCATAAATACCCCTATCTTCATAGTCTAGCCCACCATCTGATTTCATGGTATGTACACCAAAATTCGTGAAGCCCCACAAAAATTTATATTAAGTGATGGCTGGTAACTAATTTTCATAAAAACCAGTCTACTTGTTTTAAATCAAAAGAAGTCATGGCAAAAGAAAATGGAGAGAATTGCCAGCCGTGAAGAAAGAACCAAGGTAGAAGAGAGACACAAAATTGCAGTCATTACTATAGCTTACTGGTTGGCGAAAGAAGAAGTCAACATCAAATTTTGCTGTCTTATTGATTTGCAGAATCAAAACGGAAATGAAATCCTAAAGAAATGTGCGAACGCTGAGTACAAACACAGTACAGTAGTAAATGAAATGCAGGTTTGTTGCTGTAACAACATTTTTGGGTAAATAACAAAGCATTTAGTACACAAAATAGAATAAAACACAACCAAAGGAGTTCACGAATAGATTAAAATGTAAATAAATTGATGAATCTCAGAATAAATGGACCACCAGTGTCGAAAGTTCCCATACTCAAAAACTACTGAAATTTTTTAAAACATGAAGAATGAAAGGAAAACTTAATATAAACTTGGTTGTGGATTCATACATAATGCAGTAGGTTTTGTAGTGTTCCCCTTAATGTAAAATTGGTTTTTGTATTATTTTAGTGTGATACAAATCATACTAAACACAAAACGTTGATGCATGCCTCTCTTCTTTGCCCTCTCCGGTCCTAGACAGCTGTATACGACTCACATACAGAGAGTGCGCCTATTGTCACACTCTCGCTCTAACTCCCTTGCTCGATGAGGCAATGTGTTAGGGTACGCAATCTGTGGCGGGCTAATCTAGGTGTATGTGAGTGCTGATTCCCTCTGGAGCTGACTGAGTTACCCTTCCGCAATGTAATACCATTCCCGATTGGAAGCGACTTATGAAAATCAACCTTTGAAAAAACACTCTAGGCATAACATGTCACCTGTTTTTTCAATAACCTGTATTCCACAAATATATAACACTGTGGTTAGATTTAGAGTACTGTATTATTGAATGAATGAAACTCTACCTTAATATCTTCTATAACTTGTAATATTTATTTATTTTTAAATATGAATTAACAGCGAGAGCAGCGACGTGTTGGCAACGACCAGTAAGAAATAGTTCACAGTTAAAATATAATTTTAACCAATTTTTTTAGTATACTATTTGTAAATTAAACGTTGCCTATTGAAATATTTAGGTAGTCCCGATGGCAACATCTCATTTTTACAGTTTAAAATAACAGCGGAGAATATCGTGAGTAGGCCGTAATGGTACGGTGTTGTTTTATCGAGCGAGATGGCAACTGAAACCAACTGTCTGCTGGGCGAGGCTTGTAGCTCTCTCTCTTTCTCACTCGGTAAGTTTCACTCCGCTAGTAATCAAAGAAATATAACATGTTTTTAATCGTAGCATATTTCATACTTATGACAGCAAAATAATTATTTTTGAATTTGTAATTTACAACTGAAAAGAGATTCTAATATTTGAATACGTATTTTAATATATTTAGATATGACGGTGGGCAGTTACCTAGTGAAGTTGGCAGACGTGGCAAGCCATGACATGGCGTGTTGCGTTTTGTCAAACGAAACGTCTATTATTCTTACTCCGAAAAATACTTCAAATTATTACATCACGTTTGTAGACGTGTTTTTTTAAAACTACCTAAGCAAGTTATGATGTGATAAATCTGTGTTTCCACTGCAGTAATAAATATACTGTGACATGTGTTTCGTTCATCATTGCCTCTGTGAAATGGCGTACCTTTGTGCATCATGGTCGATACGCTAACCCTGTGTGTGTGTGATTTCAAATATTTGATTAGAACTATTTATACATTTTAAATGTGAACTGTTTTTATGACGAAGTTATTTATTTACATTCACGTCTGTTTATTTATCACAACGTTGTACCTTTGCCCTAAGGGGTTTGAAACACAGTCGCGTAACGTAATTTGCCAAAATCCCAGAAGAAAAACACTAAGCCCAGCTCGATAAATTTCTATAAACCTAAAAAAACAGTAAGTAGCAATACATAGAAATATGAGCGGAATAAAAGTTATCATAGGCTAATTTGTGTGCATGTTCACAGCTATCTTTTGATGTTTGTATGACAAAAATGAGCAACATTAGTTGCGTGCTTGAATTTAATGTCTTTTTCACTGGTTGTTCCTTCGTTTTAATATTTATTCCAACCGAGGACGTCCTTTTAAAGAAATGACCCAACACACATCAATAACAAAAGGATAATTACAATTAGTACAACCCTTAACCTCACAGTTGTAACAGTGTTAAACACAGTCACTGCAAAATACTAATGTGCATTACACGTATTGTGCTATGTCGTGGAAAACAAATATGTTAATATAAAATAACCGTAAGAACTGTCATCAATTCAGGTATTTTTAAAACATCATAAAGCTGACCTAAATAATGTTGGTGCCTAAACTGTGAATATTCATACGGAATGGTTTTTGGAATACGACAGAATTCTTTGAAAAGTTGTAAACAGTAAACAACACATTTGACAGGTATAAAAGTAGAAGTCACATTTTAATGTTTATTTTTAGGTGTAGCAAAAGTATACGAACATATGTACACATACAATGGAATGTAAACATTGATTTGGCAGATGCTACATGGTAGTCATATGTCAATGTTAGTTTACATTTGGCGGAAGGATATGAAATGGGCCTGCAAGTAGATATTTAGCAGGGCTCCGAGAAATTTGCTTCCAATGGGGAATGGACTATAGGTGGTGTTTTGCCTGGCGGGTCGGAGATCTGCCCATGTTGGGAGATCTAGTGGGACACTGGCTGGTCGAAGGGTTAAGAGATGGTGGAGGGGAATCAAACCTCAGGGTGATATTGTTTATAAAGGCTTCTCTCCCAGGGAGCTTGACCTTAACATAAAGGTTACCAAAAGTCTGACACCAGCTATCACTGATAAAATAAAATAATTAAAATTTAAAAAAATGTGAACGTTCCAGTAATGGGATAGGGTGAACCAACACTGCGATAGGTAACTCCTATTCAGTTTCCCTTACGCTACAGAGGCATTTATATGGGACTGGCCTGGTTGGTTTTCACACGGGGACAAAATCAGTTAAGGTTATTACTACCTTACGTGTGCATACAGGCTTTTGGGGAATGACAATAGTAAATACCTTCCCAGTGGCGGTACACAATTGACACGTGGAGAGTGCGTTACTAACGGGGCATGATTGTGGCACGGGTTTCGCTTCTGGCTTGGGTTCAGAGAGATTTAAGTAATTGAGGTGTTCTAGATCCATCCACGGCCACCATGTCCTTAGCAAGGAATCTAAGTACGTGCTACAGTCGTCTGTAATGGTAGGTACTTCTTTGATTGGGTTAAACAATATCTCTATTGACAGAGTATAAGTTGGAGTGGATTCACTGGTCTGGTTGGAGGTTGCAACAACTGCAGACTGAGTTAGTTCACGTTGTAATGCCCATCAGGCTAGATGGCTTAGTTGGCTGTTGTGCCCACCTCCTTTTTTGTGCATTTGAATAATAAATAATAATTAAATAAAGGAAACAAATTTTCTAATTGGCTCGTAGCAATTCCTAATAATTAAGATGGCGCGATCTTAACCTATCAGCAGCGCTCAAGCCCTCCTGGGTTTTGTCTTCTTCAGACGCAGCGAGGTAATAAGCGAGTTTGAAGGACTGGATAGATGAGAGCGTTTCTCTAAATGGCTTGGGTGTACCGGACACGTCTCAGGAGTTCCCGGTATTGTTCAGACTAATGCCTTATTTAGGCGCCAGGAGTCCCAAGAGGTTCGGTCAACTCCTGTCTAATCCAGAGCGGTCGCTTGGTTTCTAATGAGCCACAAGTTGCACTTAATCAAATTGCACTTACTTGATTAAAGCAATGACATGGGGAGGTAATATTAAATTTATGAGAATTCAAATTTGTCACAAACGAATTTATTATATTCTACGTGAAAACAGATATAAATAATTTTAAGATTATAAAATTATTTATGTTACGCCATGGCAGGTGAAGGCGAACCTGCATTACAAAAATAAAAGAAAACTCCAAATTTCTAATTGCAATTAACTGCGCATCATGAAGGGTGGTTGTCCAGAAGGGACGACGTGTAAGACCTGCTACCACGGAGTGCGGAGTGTTGAGTGTTGACCTGGGTAGTGAGGATGCAGGGGTAGGGACATTGTGATACCTGGAGCTTCCCTGTTGGATTTCTCCGCGTGCTGCGGGGTTGGTGAGCCTTTGCAGGCTGGGAGAGCTTTTGCTGGCTGTTGCAGAGTCTTTTCAGACTGGAGAGCCTACACAGGCTGGGAGAGTCTTCTGCAGACATAGGAGAGCCCTCTGACATTCAGGTCGGCGGGCTGACGAAGACTGGCAAAAGCAGTTCGTTTCTTCTTATATAGTGAAAATTGCAGGGGTAGCTAGCCTCAAAGCACAGGGGTTGTTTAAAACAGGGCAGTAGGCCACGCCACATATTTCTTATCTCCCTGTCTGGAGGCTGTTGACATCTTTACCACCTCTCCACAAGGCTCGGACAGCAGTGACATCGTCCACATGGTGCTTTCTCCCTTGCAGCATCCCTGCTGCTTCTTCCTCTTTGCTGTGTCTGTAACTCTGTGGGTAAAGCAAGATTCAACATCAGGGGCGGCGACCGCATGTTCACGTATGAGTGGGCAGTACAACTTCCATTTACTATCAGCGTGTCTGTAGTCCATACTGCATGGATCAACCCTGTAGCCCCAAGATTCATTGTCTGCCAGCGTGTAACCTTCCCCGAATTGCTATCGTTGCGTGATGATGGGGCGAAGTCATAGAGTAGAGCGCGCATGCTCGCTGCGCAGTAGAGTGGCATGCATCAACATGTTTCAGTAACACTGTTCTATCAAAATATAAAAATGTAGATGATTTTGAAAATGCTACTTTACACTAAGTTTAACTTTTACTAAATTAAATAATCATATATGAAACTATGTAATTTTTGTATGCATAGGTGTTTGACTGTTGCTTTTGTATTGTTTGTTTTCGGTGATGATTTTGCAGTATTAACACTTTTATAATGCATGTTAAATGCATTTATGTTATATTCCAATATATAAAGAATAGTATTAAAAAGAGAACATAATTTCCTAATAAATTTAGTATGTACTTTCTCAGTTTTTTCGAATGACTTTTCAAACTAGTGATCTTATTCGAAAAATTTGGGGCCTAAAGTAAGTCCTGTTTGTGAATGCTGAGGATTCCAAAAAAGATCCAGAGTCAGAAAATATGATTTTAAATAATGTGCAACTTTACGATGCTCTTTTGCCTTGGGAACTTTGAAAGTATGGAAAACACTGCAGGAGTTTTAAGGTTAACATTAGTACATAGTTTGCCAAGTCTGGAAAGTTTTTTTTTGGGGGGGGGGGGGGGGGGGGGATCAAATGCCAATCAAAAACCCGGCTAAAGCCTTCCAGCAGAGAAATAAAAAACTATGAAAGAATTTTATAAAGGGAATGAAATAAACACGGCAGTGCATGGAATGAGTGTGTTTCATCAAAAGCTTGTAATGGACAAAATGTGAGTGTGTCCAAACACTAGTTGCTCTGCATATAAATGAGGTATATAGCTTGTTCAAAAAAAAATTTCCAATGCTTAAAGGAGTTTCAAAATTTGCACAATTACAGCCTAAAGACAGTATGATAGCTGTCCACAGCATTACACATTCAGTATAATCTCGTATGCAGATGCATGGCAAGTAAAATTAAGCAAATAGATACACATAAAATTTAATGGGTAAGCTGACATACCTGTAACTTTGAGGAACTATTGGAAGACGCAGGCGAAATTACCTCCGCTGATGCAGCTACATTGCTCACCCTTGCATTTGGTACAGTTGCTGGAAGTGTATCATTAATGAATATAAGGATTGTTAAAATACATAACCACATTTTAACTTTCACATATTTAAATAACATGCATTATTTTTTCTACACTTTAATAATAAAAAAAAGGGGGAAGCATAAATTATTGCACATTCATTAATTTCACTATCTGATAATTAACACACTGGCCTCTCTTCTAAAAATGAGGCTTCACTTACCTTCATTCAAAATATGCCTATAAAACATTTTTGAAAACAAGGTATCCACTATCTTGATAGTCTGAGTTTATGCGCATGCGCGTGTATATATATATATGTTTATGCGCGCGCGCGCGTGTGTGTGTATATATATATATATATATATATATATATATATATATATATATATATATATATATATATATATATATATATATATATATATATATATATATATATATATAAACAAATTTACACGTTTACAATTTCAAAACATTTTTAAAATCTGCTTCAATTTCTTTCCTACTCAATAATTCTTTCTGGCATATTTTGAAATGCCATTTATAATAGTCATTAAATTGGATGGCACAGCCATTTCTAAAGTATGACACATGACAATTTAACATTTTTGCTCAAGATTTGTCACACACACACATTATAAATTAATATTTTTTTCCATTCTTGATAATTTTTACACGAAGAATACGAGACTACTTAATTTTTGGTTTACAACATTTATGACAAAAGGTTAAAAATGTAATCCAGTTAGAAGGATGTAGGGGGGAGGGGTGATTTGTATTGTAACCGCCTTTTAGTTTATGGATTTCACCAACCACGGTTTGTTGAAATGGCATAAGAAAAGACCAAAAATATAACACCACCACTGTGAGGGCTAAAAACGTAACTGGTAACTTTTTGTTAAATTTTAATGAGAGGTTTATGAAATGAAATTGGGTAGTTTCACAAATCAAAATTTAACTCAAAAACTAAGAAAATAAATTGGTTAACAGGAAGGAAAGAAGGGGGAAGGAGGGAAAACCCACTATCACAGACAAAAGGATTGCTTTCAAATTTGCAGTATTGCATGCTAGAATTTTCCAATTGTATACTGTGTTAGAGCACACATTTTGTAAAAACATTTTTAAAATTATTACAATTTGTTATACTACTTTCTACTTTTATAAAACACAATGTGAAATGGCACCCACAACAGTAAAAGTAAATAAAGAATTAATTTTTTTTTTGCAGAAAATGGAAGATTTTCAACAAAATACACAAAGGAAAGTAAGGTTCTGAATATCCCTAAAAAAATAATTTTCTTGTATTGTATGCAATGACCACAATTTACATCGTGGACAATTATTATAGTTTATTGAATCTTACAATGCCGTTATCTCTTCCATTTTGTCTAAATTTACAGGACGTACCATTCAAGCCACCATCCTAATGCAATAAGTATGGCAAATACTGCAGGCTCAATTTACAGTAATTAATACTTTGACATAAAATGTGTAACGGCATCATTAATAAATTGCATAAACATCAATGTTTTATTCAACTGGTACACATTTTATTTTTATAAAATTAAAATCACATCTTAATAGATTTTCTTTACGCAAGGCCACTGCGGCACAGAAGATACTTCCCAAACTAACAATATCATATTGCAATAATTTTTCCTAAAGTTTGGATTCTTGGGAAAGGCAATTTCCCTAATCACCCACCTCCTCCTGCCAACCACATGCAGTTGTCTTCTGGCATATGGGTATTTGTAAAATCCAAATGAGAAAATAATGCGCAGAAGACCCAAACGCATCGGGCTGCCCAAAGGGATTGTGGTGTTCAGTTCTTTAATGTCACAAGATAAATTGCAGTTGGATGAAGCTGCGCCATGTGTGCATATTTTATGTTAAAAAAACTTAAGTCGTGCAGCACGGTAGTATAGAGCAATGTTATCAATTTGGTATGTATATCAGCAGTGTCTCCAGCAAGCAATAAGCATACTGGAGAACTCTCTCCTACATTGTCTCCCTATCTTCAAAGCTGCACAAAGATTACATTCACATTTGAACTTTACTCTATAAATCACATTAAAAATTACATCTGAAAGTAATTATATGTAGGTTTAAAGCTATAAATGTAATATATGTAACATCACTACATAAGTCAAGAATACTACACCCTGCAGGCAAAGATGATAACAAATTTCAAGACTTTACAACCTAATCTAACCTGATCAACAACATGATAACTATAAGGCAAATATCACTGGTCAATATAACTGGCAGCTTGTTTGTTTTGGCACACGGGAGGTTGAACAGTAGACTCTCGATTATCCGTGGCGGATCATCCTCTTTGCGGCTTAACCGTGGCATATTCAGAAAGATAAAAATAAATTTTGGAAATTAACTCAAACACTGCCAGAACGAAGTTATTTAATAATACGCCCAGCTTAACTAATGAAATTCGTAATAGGTACTCTCTGCAAACAACTGTGGAATGAAATATGTTTGTTTATCAATGCAAATGCACGTCAAAATGTGTTCCCGATGGCATGATGAGCTCAGTTACATCACAAGACAGCAAGCTGACAGCACCGCACAACTCGCTAACCTAGCTCCAGCCTGCCAGGTATAGCCGGAACCCAGCGCGACCGCTGCATTCATCCCACATATTGCATTCCCACGGTCAGCGTCAGTTTTATCTCGCCAGTCAGTAGTTACATTCGGTTATGTTTTTACTCATTTTCAGCAAAAAAATGTATGAAAAACGTAAACGTGCCGTTTTAAATTTACAGCAGAAGCTGGAAATTATTAATAAACTTGAAGTGTAATAATAAAAGTGTAATAAAACAGCTTTCGTTTATGTATGGAGTGGAAGAAACAACAATTCGAGATATCCGAAACAATAAATCCAACTTATTGAGTTTGCAAGCAGTGAGGATTCGACAAGTGGATTGGCAAATAGGAAAACGATGAAACTATCAACATACGCGGAACTAAGAAAGGCCATGCTGGAGTGGTTTAACCAGAAACGTGCTGCCAGAACACCAGTTTCGGGCTTAGTGTGTGTGAAACAAGCCCAATATTTTTTTGAAGAACTGGGAATGGAAGCCGAAACTTGTTCCCTATATTAAACACTGTTTTCCACACGCTGAAACAGCCAGCTGTATGCCGCACGCACTGAACAGTGTGGGAGGTGAATTTTTTGTGTGTGATACGGGCGAGATGCAGTTAGCTCTGCATGTCTGTTTTCCCTCTCTGGGCGGGGGGGGGGGGGGGCTGTTCCCTAGCAACCGAGTGACGTCAGCCTGCCTTCCGTCTTACGCAACTTCAGGTTCCAGTATCACTCGGCGATAAACACTACACGCATCCTGTTGCGTTGATTGTATTAACTGTAGCTGCGCATTTCTTGTAATGTTCACGAGAGAACTATCATGACTACCCTCATATTTTACACACTTTTTAAATTTTTTGGTTTGTTAGTAAATAATAGGGTAAGGAAATTATGCGAGGCCGTAAAATACGTGGGTAAATACAGTAGTATGTCAAGGATAGGCTAAATTTCACACTGAAACACCCATACGAAACTTAATGTTGGAAAAACTGTATTTTTCTCTTGGTATGCTGATTATTCGTGATTTTGGGTTATAGCAGATAATCAAAAGTCGACTGTATATCGAAACAGTGGCAAAAATGATAGTATGCCTTAAAAATATGCATGTGTTGTAAAATTCTCAATACTGTGAAAATTACTCTGATTAACCAAAAAGAAAAAAAAATATATCCCATTTTTCTCACAAGGAAGAAATGAAACAAAAAATTTCTGGATTGAATGCCTTTCCACAAAATAGTAAAACGATATGTATTATGAGTTTACATTACACCATAGGTTTTATTACCAAGTCACATTACCACGAGGGATGGATTTTGATTCAATATACGTTGAGTGAAGTGGAACTCATTGTACGGATTGTTGAGTTGTATTTACATATAAGAGTACACTTAATCACCACATTCCACATTAGATACCTATTAATAAACTTCATTATCATAAAAAAACTACATTTGGAATAGCAGGTTAAAATAGCTGATACCTTAATATTTCTGAACAATAGTTCTTTCCTTCTTCACGAACGGCAACACAGTAAAAATCAAAGAAAATTTTGTACAGAACACATTGTTTAGTGTTAGCATCACAGATAGTTTTTCCTTGCGTAATGTTGTGTAGCAACTGTATTGCCTACTGCTGCGAGAGTCGCAAAGAGGGTGCCTTGCAGTCTGTGATAATGATACGATTAAGAGTACCTAGATACTCAAACAGAATTCCACCAAACTATATCACTAAATTACTCTATAATATGTGGTAGAAGAAAAACCAAAGTGGAAAGGAACATTTCTTGTATGTTACATTTGTGCTATGCAATGCAAATACACAAATAGAATGTATTCTGCATCTACAACCTGGGTTGCCTGATATGGATGGTCCTATTTCTGTGGTTTCACAACTCTCCCACAGTGTTACATACCGTTGCTCTTGTCACCACCACCACCAGCAGAGTTCACCACCGCAGCCACATCCACTTTTTCAGTCCTGCTCACCACCACATTCTCTACCATAAACTGCTTCAGTCCCAAGCTGCTCAGCAGTTTCTCAAAGCCTTCCAGAGTCATTGTCTCACCATCACCAAATTTCTCGAACACTTTCTTGATGAAGTACGACTCTCCAGAGTTCACCACATGTGCTGGGAGGTTCACTTCTCGGCGTGTCCTGCCAGTAACCTGTACTAGCATCCCAGTGGCTGGAGGCTTTAACGCACGGAAGTCTTTTGAGTTAACAACAAACCTGTTTTGTTTGTGCACCGAGCTGGTGCTGTGTAACGAGCACTGAGTGTGACTGGTACACAGGACACAAAATACGCACACCGTCATCACGTGATGTCCCATCATGGTGCAGCGAGTCTAGAACAAACAAGTCCCTCATCAGACAGAAACTAAATGTTACACAAAATTTATAAAGAATGTAGGCTATGGTAAAAATTTCAAACCAAACAATGCTCTATCATCCCTCCAAATGTTACATGCAATCCTCACACAATTATATAGTTATTTTATAAAAACTTCCTACAAGAATTCCTGTATGTGGGGGATAGAATGTTGAATAATTGAGGAAGAAGTTAATCAAACTTCACAATTACGAATTTTTAAAAATAATATTGTAGTGAGACATTATCCTCCTAAATATTTATTTACATCTAAACTGGGTCAGTATATTTTAATTCATCACATTTGTTTTGTTTGATTTTTTTTCAGCTAGTTTTGTTATAATTGTATCTTTACGACAACCCCTCTTAAATTTCTTTATAATTTTATTTTCTTAAGTATTGTAATTTTGCTACAAAGTGCAGTTTATATACAGTGGTAGAAGTTAACACTTTTATTTTCTCTTTGCAGCAACCTACTAAAAACATATGTGATTTTATTTCTGCACCTTAGAGAGAAATTAACTTTTACTATTTTTGATCTAAGTTTGTGATAACAGGAAATTACATTATCTTAGATTCTTTTCGAGGTCATAGGCTTTTTGTGTGAACCCCGGGACTCTCAAACCAGACATGATGGGAGGCAGTCCATCATAATTTTTGTCCGGCAATTTTTTTGTTAAACTTTGCTGTAATTGCCCATCATAACCCTAGGAGAGGTGTTGAGAGGTGTCTCAAAGGTAAATGTGCATGGACAAGAAAGAGTCCCAAAATTCCATATTTTCATATTTTGAGTGGTTTTTATTCAACCTATGCTGCTGAATCAACTTTGGAAGGATGATTATTTCCATAGGCTTACGTTACTAATCTGTCATCATACATCAATGAATTTTCTGGTGTTCTTATAAAGAGTTAATTATTTTCTGGAATTTTGTTTTTAAGTTTTACCATTTTCACATACCTAGGGCTTTTCAAAGGTCTGAGAATTTTTAATTACATCATGCATGCTAGCCGAGGTGTAATAATTTCCTGTATATTATTCTGAGACACACAATAAATTTCAAATCACATGACCAAATAATTGATACTGGGGTTTCTGGATTGAATAAAATTTATGGCTTACAAAAGAGTGATAGGTTGCGTGTTTCTATACGAAACAATATTGAAAATAACGTACTGAATTGTCCATGGTCATGTGATGTTTAAGTGGTGAGGAGAGAAGTATATCAAATTATATACATTATTTCCAGTAATGTGGTATTATCAAGAACATTTTAAAGTGTATCAAGAACACTTCGAGTTGAATGGATTACAATGTGTGTCAATTTAGTGGCATTACAAAAGTGATAATTTTTAAACTGTAGTAACAATAGTAATATATTTTATACATTTTTTTTAGAAAGTATCATTTAGGAAACTTTCAAAATAGTCCTCTTTATTTCTCATTGTTTAAAGGATATAATCATCAAAGAGAAAGTTTTGTAGTGTGTGAAGGTGCTTTTTGTTAACAAATATATACAAAAATTACTGTATAATTGTAACTAATAGGGAGTGTCGATGGAAGAGAATGGAAGTAAATGGATAATTTATTTAGAGTAAACAGTTGTACTGACTAAACGAGTTTAGAGAAGAATTGTTGTGTTACACAATGTTTAATTTTTTTGAATTGCGGAGAATTACAATGGATGTTGATGCAAGAATTTTATGTTGGTAGCAATATTGAATACCAAAAGTACAAAATTTTAAAAAGAAATCTAATATTGGAAAGTGAGGAACTATTATTTAACAATTACACTAGTATGTTAAATCAAATGTGGTAATGAATACACATAATTTTACTGTTCTTTTGCAAATTCAAAGTTGCTGATCCTAGCAAGAAACCATAGTAGTAATGAGCAGTCTTTATCATGGTAATGCACTGTGTGTAAACCCTAAACCTTAACTCGAAACTATAAAATTTGAAATAATTGCAACTGTTTTTTTCTAAACCAAACATAAGATTTCATAAAAGTGTTTTCAGATAATATGTATGAATACATATTTTTTTAATTTAACTATGATAATGTTGCAGTTTGATAATAATGTGGAAGTTTATGTCATGCTGTAAAAAGAAGTGGTAATCTTGCGTAATGTTTGTTCTTGTAATATTGTAAGAGAAATATATTTGATATTGTGTTTTTTCTGTGGGTTGCAAGCTGAAGTTTCTATGTATACCTTTTAAGTGGATGTGTTTGCAAAACTGTATTCTTTAATTCTTTGACTTGGCAGTCACTTTAAATAATATTTGGAAAAGAATATTTGTAAAGTGTCATTTTTTTTGCAGCATCCCAGTAGATGTCTTGAATCACTCTTCATTAACATATACAATGAATAAATTTTGTTATGTAATTGAGTGTTTATTGAGTTGTAAAGAAGAATTGTTTGTGTCACCAGAGCCGCAGTAGTCTGCTGAGTAGCCGTATACAAGGTAGGTTTCAATTTGGGAAAGGTTTCTTCAAAATATTTACCAAACCAAGAGGGATAATGTAACACTGTTATATATTTACTATAATAATTAAAATTTATAATAATTTGAAATGGGACTTCTGGATAATTTTCTTTTTCCTCTGCAAGTAAATGTAATATTTTATTTCTCCTAACAAGGAATGGCAATATTTTATCAATATGAGGAATTTTGGATGTGTTCTAAGTGTTTATCAATAATGTATTTGTTTTTCTGAAGTCGTCGTTGAGGTTGCAACAGTATTTAGAGATAATAGCTTTTTTTTTCCACTGGCGTATAGAATTTATATTCTAGAAGTTTAATGAAGTTGTGCTACGATGCAATATGATAGTGACGTGTGAAAGGTTTGAGGGCACCTTGGCGCGAGGAGTGGGGGATAAATATGTGGCGACGTGAGATAGGAGCACCCGCTGTCCGTTAATAGTTTACCACTAGCTGACATCCGAGTGTGACAATATAGCCCACGCTGACATCACCAGCGACCTCAACTTCTATTATTTGTTAACTTAAAGTACTTTTTGGCATAAAAACTCAATGTACTAAATTATGTCTGCTGCCGTGGGAAGTCAGTAGGGTGCCAGGAAGGAAATATTTTCCTTCCTGAATTCGTAAAGTTATCTCGCGATGTGAATTTTCACGTGAATAATTACTGAATTACTGCAGCGCTGTTCTGTTGTATCAAATTAACTGTTTCATGGCTCTGTATCACTTTAAGATTGTGAAATTGTTACTTGCTAACTGAAATAAAAAAAATAAAAAGGTGGAACTAATACGGGACTTGAATTCATTTAAATGATAATATGGCATGTTTGAAGTCTTGTGTGCCTATCGATTGAGCTACACTGAGTTGTGATGTTCTAGCTTACACTTGTGGTAACTTCAACGTTACAACTTTTCCTCATGCACAAATAAATGTTTTTTTCTCTGATATTGTCTTAGCCTTTATGGTTATTTTCCAAAACATCTACCCCACTTGCTTCACTATAGTGAGGAATGCGATGTTAACATTTGTAACTATTTTTAACGTATTTAATAATAATAATAATTCGAAAATTAATTGTCCTGGAAATAATTCCATTCAGTGAGATGACCCATTTGTAAATATTTATGGCTTTCAAGAAAAATTTATTTGTTTACTTTTCTTTGTCATGTTTTGCCGCCAAATGTTTTATGACCGTAAGGTGCACAAAAAAAAACACATTATGTTTGTAAACAAAGTATTGTCACGTGTTTGGATCTTGTTCTAAAATGGTATAATTTGTATGAAAATGTGTTTAATAGACAAGTTTAAGGATTTTTTCAGTGTATGAGGAAGTTATAAATGTAAAAAGATTAGTTCACACATGCAGCCAAAGGCGCATAATGTAAACAAAACAGCGGTTTGAGGCCAGGGCCATACAATTTTAACAGAAGAAACGTCATGCCAGTCTGGTACAGATAACATCTTAGGATGGCCTGGACCAGATGCTGGCCATGAGTGGAGGAGTTTGTGTGTGCCAAAAGTCTGGAAATGGGTGTCCAGCTTGTCTGGTTTCCTTCTTCTTGGACTAGGGCCTGTCAAAACACGATACTTCTCAGAGTGCTGATCTTATAATTAGTAGCTCAGTGCTACAAGTTCATCTAAAAGTGTCAATAATATACTAAAATATAACTGTGTTAATTGCCTAGAGAGGTGGACAGGTTGATAAGAGGCCTGTACCGAGATGGCATAATTATTAATTATAGTAAGATTTTGGGCCTAAGTCCATTAATAATGTATGGTAAAGTATTGTTGGTAGGACATTTTGGAGAGAAAGTGACTACGAATGGGAGGACTGTTTATAACGAAATTAAGTGTGACAAATGGTTGAAGTTGGCTTCCGCCTATAAAGTACCCTAAGAATTTTGGAGTTGATCTCATCTACCGACTGGCAAGCTCTGCATAAACTTTGAGAATGTTTTGTGGTTTTAATGAACTTTGTCATTTTGTGAAGGACGCTTGATTTTGGGAATGATAAGAGAAAATTGTTCTTAATAAGGCAGGCAAGGTAACTAAATCTATGAGATATATCAAAGTGTTAAAGTTTTGCACATTAACTGAACTAATTTTTTTTTCTTTCATGGAGGACACAAGCTCCACTCATAAGCTAGGGTCTATGAATGCTATTGCAAGTCTTAGTGAGATAACATGTTTTGTGCTACTTAAAAAAGGGTATTATGTATTGAGTGTTATGATCGGACATGCAACTAATACCTGCCACATTTTATATATGAGCAATTTCTTCACATGACGTACCTATCCCAAATTAAACAATAAATTAAACAATAAATAAAACACAAATAAAAAACCCAACCACCCAAAACCAGTAATAAATAAAATTTCAAGATCACCAAATTTTGCACACGGGTACTAACACGGACCATGTAAATTTAGGCCCACTGTTTTAATAGTTTCCAACATTAGTTATAAAATAGATGCCATATAAATAATTTAGATCAGTTTAACACAAAACAATTTAATCAAATTCAACCAAACTTTATATGGTGAAAGTATCCATGAAAACATCAAATATGCCCACAGAGATCCAATTTTCCCTATCTTTTTTTGAAATAGTGCCAGAAGAGAAGATGCAACCTTTATACCATACCTCTGGAGTTAATCAAAAACATTCCTACCAAATTTTTCACACAAGTAGTGCTATACTAGACCACGTAACTTCATGATTTAAGTGAATCTCAGACTTTTTTCTTAAATACTAGCCATGTAAATATTTTAGGTGGATAACCCAATCTAACAAAACATCGAACTGATTTACAACAAAACTTGATGATCTGAATCCTACCTCCATAATGTAGTTTGTTAAATGACAGTTTACAATAAAAGGCATTCTGGGTTGGAGTGCAGGCCATGTATGCATGTGTAATATCTCAATTTCGCATGTTTCTGGTACCATCCCAAATTATATTGTTGTCAAGGCCTACCAAACAGCTAAGCTTTTAAGAACTTTAAATTTTTGCATTACTGTAGAGGAAAGTAGTCCTATTCGTAACTTTTATGTTTTTTATTTCCAAGACTTTGTGATTGTGTACACTCAACAACCCCATACACTTCAGATCTGTTCGACCAGTTCTCTACACTTTTAACATAACTCACTCATTCAAAATAATATTCTTCAAACTTTGTAGGTACTAGTTTCACAAAAATAAATCCAGACACAAAGTTGTTACAGCATCTTAACAGGAAACATTTGTGGCCTAATACTTTTCTTAAAAGAATATAATGTTTAATTTTCAAAATTTGAATACATGTTCCAATAAAAATGTAAATGCACCAGAATACTAACGAATATAATAGCTGATAAAAATGTATGCCCAAAAAATATTAATGGAAATTTCTTTTAAATTCTCCTTGCCCATTTTTCCAGATTTTCTTCACCAGCCATGCCTGGCAAGAACAATTAATCTCGCTGTCTGTAAAAAGACAAAATTAATTTCTACCAAACCATGCAGACTGCATGTATATTGGCCAGTCTATATGAAAGTTGGCAACATTTATCACTTGAAAGGAACCTCTGAAAAATCACAGCTATGTTCACAATACTCTCAGTAAAACTGGCAGAAAATTACTAGCAGTAGTTCCATGCAGTAATGTGGTACTTACTAGTCATAATGTTAAAAATTAATGCCACCTTAGTTCCGTTTCTTTTTGTTTTATTCACTAGAGAATAATAAAAACTGGTGTAATGTAACACATTTGCCTTTTATGGTAATTTCATATCATCACTAGGTTGATGCATTGTTCTAAGTTATCAGATCCCCAGAAGTGACATCACCATGTGTATACTATCGCTGTTCAAATTCCCAGTATAGTATACACAGGATCTATACTTGGCAAGTATTTGAAATTGTATAGTTGCTGGGCATACTTGCGTACTTACGACAGTCGCCATATTGTATTTCAGGTGTGAAAATTAACTTGTAGGTATGTTTTGTGGTTATAAAGCTCACAAGTTTTAAAAGTTAATAAGTATTTACAAAATGTCGTTCTGTTGTATGTGTAAATAATTGTCAGTTTGGTAAATGTGCTTCCAATTATGAACACAATTCTGAGCATTTTGTAGACGTCTGTAGCATATTTCGCAGATGTATGCTTACAAATAATATTAAATTTGCAATCAGCATTTTCCAAGTTATTACAAACCCGTTGAACTGTACTTCTCATTCTTTTGTTACCAATGTGTACATTTGAAACACATGGTAAAGTACATTGAGGGGTGAGGCAAGAATGCCAGTTTCTGTGTAATGCTCCTTTACATACGATAAATAAATGCAACAAATCCCATAACTGTCCTAATTTATTTACAATCTTCCAATGATGTGATAAAGCAATATCCCAAGGCTATTGTGTGGTGTGAATACTTGTGAGAGCGAGAGAAGCTGAACCACAGCCTCAGGATACCAAGGTGCAAGACTTTCTATATTTCTGCAATTTATTTTTCTTTTGTACAAGTTGTACTCAAAGTGTACAATGACCAAACACAGAAACTATATTGGCATATTTGTTTGTATTAGTTTTCATTCAAAACAATAACTGTTGTCTTGCAGCTCTGCCAAGCAGTGTACAATATTCCTGCGTCACCTTTAATTTCCACCCTGTAAATAATACACACCCAAATGATCCTATTAATTCCTCATTCCCGGCTAAAGCCATGTTTCAGAACTTAAACTAGTAAGATTTTTATGTACAAAAATATGAAAAAATAAATAAATGTTTATAAGGTTAATGTGCGTCTACTTAATGCACTACCATAGAAGTTGTAACGTGTGTGTGTGTGTGTGTGTGTATTTATATATATATATATATATATATATATATATATATATATATATATATATATATATATATATATATATATATATATATATATATATATATATATATATATAAACACCATATTGCACCAAATTTTTCAGTTGTCACATAGTTTCTGATATTTCCACCAGAATGTGCGACCAGTCTAAGCTGAATAGCTGATGAAATGTTTGAATAATTTTAACAAGTACACATCACTGATAGTACGCAAATATATATACTTAATGTACACTGAGAATTCAGAAACAGCCTTCACTTGACATAATTAATTTAATTAATTGGACTTTAGCTTTCAATTGTATCAAGCAGATATCCCCACTGCTTTTCGAAGCACTAATAAAATATGCTTAAAGGCTGTTCACGATAAAGTGAGCACTTTTGAAATCAATCTTAGAAAAAAATTGCTGGCACAACCTGCACATATTTTAACGGGTGCAATGAGTGACTTGTGGCCCGTAAAGTTGGTAATGATGGAGAGGAAAATAGTTGCATATATTAACGTTGAAGAAAAATTTTAGGCAACCATTAGCAATAACTAAAATCATTCCTTTTGCTTTCTGTTTGTTTTAATGCATCAAAATGTAAAAAATTAACAAATTTGTACAATATTTACTTTTCTAATAATTTCACAGTTTCACTTGACAGACGCATGAATAAAGTGACGAGGCCCAGGTCAATGTTAATTTTACATAAGGCAGAAGAACACACAATGTGTTTACAAGTAGATCTTAAGCAGGGCTTTCAAAAGTGCTCATTTTACCGTGAACAGCATACAGTAAAAGATAATACATGGTGAGGTAGTTATTTCATCCCTCTTTTATTCATAAGATTTATTAAATTCAAATTTGAGAAATTACGCTAGCTCTTCAGAGTAGACAAGAGGGCTGAACCTTTTAGGTTTCCTGCAGCATGTATAAGGCTATAGTCTGAATTAGACAGACTCCTGAGGTGTGCCCTGTTCACACGAACTTACCAGTGGAAGCGCTCCTACACTAGCACATCCCATTTTCATGTTCAATGCCTTGGAGTAACTGAGCAAGTCACTCCCCTGAGGGGTGAACCCTGATGGCTAGGACAAGAGTGAGCCATTCCATTCAGTTGGTACTTGGGAAAAGCCTTTTTTAAATAATTAATCATTCTAATTACTAATTATATATTTTTTGTCATTAAAGACTAAAGGAGATGGACAGCAGTGTCATTCACTGTCTAGCTCGACGAGCTATATATCGAGATTTAATACAGTCAGAGGCTATTCCAGTGGTTGAATCCGCTAGTGCAGCTATACCATACCAACCCATGCACGAGGTAAGATCAGTAACATCCTGTAGGGAAAACCCCGCTATTGACGAACACCAATATAGTTATTTAGATCCACCTTTAGGGATTTGTTGGCAGTCGGCCAATTATGACCAGATGAGTTATCTAATCCCACCTACTCCGGTAGAGAAACCAACCCCTCCTACAGAGCAGATTATAACTACACCACCTACCACGTGTAGGATTCGGACCACTGCTGGAAAAGTACTCTACATCATCATCCGCCACAAGTCAGAACATAAGATAGCCTCCCCCACCCTTGGCTTTGAACCCGGTCGTAAGCCTACTAGGTCGGCCCTGTATAGGTGCCCCAGGAAGTGTGTGAGAGGCCGAGTAGTATGCTGTCCAAGACCCCATTTAAATCACCCCCATCTCATTATCATTTGCATCGGCAGAGAAAGCTCTGCCAGGAACAATGCATCAAATGGCGCACAACGTGGGGCGTAAGAGACAGAGTAGCTCTGCCTTGGTGGTGTGGATCAAGCCAGTCCCCCTTTCTCCCTCTAAACAACCATGTCAGTAACAAGCGAGTGCGTCAAAGTTTACAACTTTTTATGGTCTGCCAAAGTGCTACACGATTGCCAGATTTGAAAGAAACTGGTTGTTTTTTCAGAGATATCCCATAATTTAAATTTGTTATGCGATACTATTTTACAAAATGGCAGACAAAATAAATTCTGTGTGGATACATTTGATGGTTGTAATATATACAGCCAGCATACAAAGTTGGATTAGAATTAATTACACTTTGTACATATAACACACAAAACTACAATAGCTATATGGCCACCATTTTTATAATGTGTCCGACATAGCTAAAAAATACTGGTTAACATTACCTGCCGCAGTACTACATGTTTGCCACATCTGGTAGGAATCTGTCAATTCTTTTCTGAGATATGAAACCAAAACTTTATTTATTTGTGTGGCACTATCTTACAAGATGGAGGACAAAAGAAATTCCATGTAGACATATATTTGATGTTATACACACACAGCCAGTATACAAAGTTAAGTTGGAATAGCTAAAACAGCTAGATTACTGCCATTTTGAAAATAAGTTCCTAATAAAGTTCAAGTGCTTATATTTACCTCGCCTATCATAATACATATTACTTACATGCCAAATTTAGCAAAAATTGGTTGAGTAGTTGTAGAGATATAATGTAAACGCTTTATTTTATCAAGTGGCACTATTTTCCAAAATAGTGCACCTACAACAATATTTTGCACTGAATTCAATGTTTACACTTTGCACTGTCATCACACAAAATTAGGTTTAAATCAGTTGAATGGTTTTAGAAATGACATAACCCTAAATTCTAAAAAGGCCACTATTTTGAAAATAAGTGCCCAGCATGGTCAAAAACTATAAAAGTCAATTGTCCTTACTTAGTACTGTATGTGTACCGAATTTGGTTAAATTCAATTCACACGTTCAAAAATATGATAGTTAAATCATTAGGGTTAATGAACGATTTGGCTGGACCATAGCCGATTGCAATAAATACTGATTTTGGGTTAATCGGCCGATGTATCGGTATCGGTCCATCCCTATAAATATAAGCCTACAGCTGCATGTATGTAGACAAGCTCTGATAGATGAACAATGTGGCAAATAATAAATAACACTTACTACTTATATAAAAGACGGGTGACAACTTTAGCATAATGACACACGTACTATAGTCCATTTACTGTTTCTCAGCATATTTTGAAATGAACATTTGAAAAATCACCCTAGGCATAACATGTGAACCTGTTTTTTCAATAACTGTTATTCTACAAATATATTTCACTGTGACTAATTTCAAAGTACTGTATTCTTGAATAAACGAAATTAACTTAGTTATCTTCTATAACTTATAATATTTATTTTGTGTGTGAGTAGTGAGCTTTAGCACCACTAGCTGTTAGCCAGGGTCATACAGTTATAAACGTTTTTTCATTTTAAAATGAAACAAATTTTAACAATGCAACACAGACAAAATACTATCATTATTTAAAAGTGTTTACTGTCTCTCTTTCATAGTGGCAAATTCATCAATCAGATCTTTGTACTCAAACCCCTCGCCATTTGAAATATCAGCCTCAACATGAAGGATTGCGAGGAGTTCAACATTTCTTTTTTCATGGTAGACTGAAAATATGATTTGACTCTCTTTAAAGAAGAAAATTATCTCTCCAGCAGAACAATTACTAGAAGTTGTGCAGAGGAACACCCTGAGAGCAATACCTACATTCGGAAACATTTGCCGAAGATTTTCTTGCCTGAGGAACTTACTCATACTTGGGGGCCTGTCAGTAACTTTGGAGCATTTAATCAGGTCTGAAAAATGAACACGCTTGTTGGCAAAAGATGGTTCCAAATCATTTTAATACAACGCTTCAATGCTGCACGTTCGGAAATTTTTGATGGAGACGAGCTGGACAGGATGGCGAAAACTGAAAAAGTACTAGCAACTACACAGCTCAGTTCGCAGCCTATCAATGATTACAAAAATAGTTTCCACTCAAAATCGTTTTCTCCCTGTAAGATTAACCTCCTCTCCCACTCCCCCCGGTCTTGATCTAGATGAAGTTTTCTTTTTTTAAGACGCTTGATGGAAGTTTCATAGCCATACTTACATCGTTCACTCACTTTTTTTTCATAGTCATCAAATATTTCACGCAGGGTTTCCATATACTGTACAAGTGAGTCATACAACCTATTCACTTTTTTAATGGACATCTGGACACTTTGACAAGATTCACTCACTTTTTGAAACCTTTCTAACATATCTGTCCAAATTTCCAACATCAATGCAGTATCAATGCAGTTTTTCCAGTCTGTGCAAACAATTAAAAATTCCCCATGCCTCATTTCTTACTAGGTTTTTCGCAGGGGTCGCTCTGGTAAAACTGAAAAGTCTCTATTACACTATCCCAAAGATATCACAAAGACACCTGCAGACCTCTTCACGTGCATATCACCTTGTTTCAGATAAACATTTTATGGTTTCGCTTTTGGACTGCTGGCACTGCATTAGCTTCTCCCACCGTTTTGTAGAGCCTTCGAAGAAATTATACACAGTTTGCACTAAGTTAAAAAATGAACATGCCTCCTTGCAGCACATGTACCTACTAAGTTGAGAGAATAAGCAGCACAAGGAATAGAACATGCTTTTGGATTAATTTCCTTTATATGAGCTCGTAAGTCAAAGTAAACTCCAGACATATTGCTTGCATTGTCATACGATTGCCCTCGGCAATATTGTATATCAATGGAGTATGATTCTAAAACACTCCTAACAACATCACCCAAATTCTCTGATTTATGCCCGGGATTGAAAGAACAGTAAAAAGTGCTCAATCCATTTCCATTGACATATGATAATTGGTCAGTGTGAGAGATATCTGGTATTGAGTCCACTATTATTGAAAAATACTTGGTTCGCTTTATATCAGTAATGAAGCTTTTTTTCACTTTAGCAGTACGTAAATTGATCACTTCTTCACATATGGTTGCGGAGAGGTAGGACGTATGTCCTGAGCCCGGGTTGCCATATCATTCTGTGTGTTCTGCCAGAAATGGGTTGAATTCTGCTATCACCTCTAGACACATCATGTACTCGCCATTCTGCAGAGAACAAAATTTTTCGTCTTGACCACGAAAGGGGTGTCCTTGGCTTGCTAACTTTTTTACTACTGCAAAAACTTTGGTAAGAACGTTTCTCCAGTACTTTTTTTTCTACTTTCACGAAAGAATTATAATGACATGCCATTGTCCCAAAGCCTTTTTTTGGTGTTAATAAAGCTAACTCACAGTTCATATGATCTTGAGAGTTTTCATGAGCGGATAAAATGATTGCAATATTTTTTCCAGTCAGATATACATTCACTGGTAAGTTTAGAACATGTAGTATCCACGTATTTTGTTCAAAAAAAGCTTACATGAATAACAAAAAATGGATTCCATGCTTCTAGAATAAACTAAATAGTCCCTTGAAGCTGACTCGCCATTTGCCAGTTTTCAGTAAAAAAAACACTTGCTGTTAAACATCTTGTTTTGTCACCAATTTTCCTTTTTGAATTAGAAAAATCACAGTTTTTGTTTGGTTGTATTCCACGTCGTAAAATAATATCAATTGTTGCATCATTAACAGTCCATTCAAAAGGGTCATCACTAACAGTAACATACTCACTTTCACAACAAGAAACATTTGGAGTATCCAATTGTTTACTTGTTTCACAGTCATTTGTTTTGACCTCAGCACCAATATTTACAGAATTTTCACTGTTAGTACCTGAACCAGAGGCTCCAGTTGTATTATCATCAATCTCAATTGTGAAGTTTTCATTGCTAAACATACAAGCTATGTCAACAATCTTATTGCAGATTCCCTTCTCCTGGCATTGGTTTTCATTTTGACTCGTGTCCTTTTCAACAAATTTATCTTTCCATACAAAAAAAACTATAAACTTTTTAACAGTTTTCCCCCCCCCAAAAAAAGATTACTCTCTCTTACTTTTTTGTTAGAAAGTTTGCGGAAAGCTACCCCCGCTCAACTTTTTTTGTTTGTCATTCATAATTGGTTTTTCTCGTAAGGGTACAGTCGATACTTAAGAGGTTACAGGAAGATACATGTGCCCGTTTGCAGCTTATGAAGTAAATTCATTACTCTTGCAGATGAACACATTGTATTGAAACACTTGTCTAGAATAACACGAATTGCACACTGTTGCACATCAACACATTCACTATAAAAGAACTGCGTAAATAGTAAACGAGCAGCAGGCACTAGTCGCTAGATGTCTCGCCACAGATAATACACACTGGCTACCAAACCACTGTAATGGATGCCCCTCACTCGCAGAACGTATCGATCCCTCTTATTAAATTATTAGCCTTAAAATCAGATGTATGTATGTAATTCTTACTTGTCAGTGTTTAAATTTTACTGGAAAATTATGTTAGGCCTACAATATAATAATTAATGTTTGACTAAAAAGTTTGTTGGCAGTATTAAAACAAACACCTTTTTCCCTAGAATTAAATTTGTACGGAACTACTTTTATGCATAATTGGTTTCTCGAATGTGCTGCACCCCAAAAGCTGCGCCCCTAGGCCAGTGTTTAGTGGGCCTAGTTACAAAACCGCCCCCGATGTTGCCTACTGAAATATTTAAATATTTAGATAGCCCAG
Source organism: Dryococelus australis (assembly GCA_029891345.1). NCBI lineage: Eukaryota > Metazoa > Arthropoda > Insecta > Phasmatodea > Phasmatidae > Dryococelus > Dryococelus australis. Next base: position 57,993,678 of record CM057004.1, read on the forward strand.
ATGGAAACATATTTCAATATTACAGTTTAAAGTAACAGCGCAAAATATGGTGCATAGGCTTTAGTGACATTTTTTTTTGTGATCAAGGAAGAAACTGTCGGCTGAGATAGAGCTTGTCGCTCTCTCTTTTTCCCCATCTGGAAGTTTTCGTATCACTAGTAGTAGTAGGAAAATTCTACACATTTTCAATTTTTACATATCTCATACTTATTACAACAAAATAATGATTTTTGAATTTTAAATTTATAACTGGAAACTAATTTTAATGTTTAAATACTTATTTTAATATATTTAGATGTAATAGCGGGAGGGAAATCAGAAGTTGGCAGAAGTGGTGAGTGGCGCACAACGACCTGACTTATTTTTGTTGCTAAATTAAACGTTTACTTTAGTTCAAATTACCACGTCAAGTTTGTACATGTTGGGTTTTTTAAACCTACCTAGGCAAGTTATGATGTTGTGATATAAAGGTATTGTGTCTGCATCGTGTCATGTCTGTGTGTGTGTGCGATTGCAAATATTTGACGTGCGAAATTTATACGTTTTAACAGTGAACAGTTTTACTATAGTGAAATAAATTATTTGGAAGTCATGTCTGTTTATCACAACTACATAACTTTGCCCTAGGTGTTTGAAAACAATTTTGTAACGAATTTACGTTTCTGTGATTTGAATGTTTGCCACAATCCCAACAAATTATTAAACTCAGCCAGAATATTTTAAATAAATAAATAAACCTAGTAAAAACTAAGTTCACGTACAAAGAAATATAAGCTGAATAAAAGTTACAGTAGGCCTATTTGCATACATGTTTACCATTATATTTTTTATTTGTTGCCGCTACATACAAAAGTAAGCGACACAAGTTGTGTGCTTGAATTTACCGTCTACTTCATTGGACTGATAGCTCCTCCGTTTTAATATTCATTCCAACTGAGACCATCCAACCAAATAACCCATAACATATAAATAACAAGGGTTAAATACTGCTGTTCTTTCCCCCACAGTTGTAACAGGGTTAAACAGCCACAGCAAAATATTTTATTGTATTATGTATAATGTGCTATATCGTATGTAAAAAATATGTTAACAATGTAGGTAAAATAATAACCATACAAACTACTGCCAATACAAACATTTCTAAAAAGTAATAAAGCTGACCTAAATATTGTTATAGGCTTAAATTTTGAATATTCGTATACAATGGTTTTTGAAAAATCAACATAATTCTTTGAACAGTTGTAAACAGTAAACCATGCATTTGACACTTATAAAAGTAGACATCACAAAAGTAGAAATTTAGAAGGGCTTCAGAAATAGCCTAAGAAACTGTGAATGGACTAAGTAGGTATATGTATTTTAGAGCACTACAATAATTTTTTTAAATATTAAACATGAAACATTACCTTCGCGTATTGCTTATGGTGTAGTATAACCTGTGAAACCTTCAGTTTCTTAACTCCATAACTGCTTAGTTATGTTACAAGCACTGCTTGTCTTCTAGACATGTGGTTCCAACAGAAACAAATTACAAAATAACAGATTAGGAGATAACTTAGCTAGTTACAAATATGACCCTGTGTGTGCTGCGGAGCCTTATCCACATGAAACCTGACACAGAGACAATTCACTTATCTGAGATCAGGCCGATCAAGCACATGTCAAGTCTGACAGGGGTATCGTATACTCTGGTGATAGTGAAGCAGTTAGCAGATACACAGATGACATTGCTCGTAGTCATACTCACCATGATCACACATGTGTTGGTGCCTCTAATACTGATCTACAATACACTGCCCATTTACTACTATCATGACACAAACCTGAAACAAAACAGAATACAAACGAAATGTTACAAATACACAACTCTAGCCACTGTATTTTCGTTGTACATTGAAATAACTACAATATGCTTAAATTATATTACATATACTATCTTCACTGCCATAAATAAATGCAAATTAAAAAAATTACATACACAATGCTAATTTTCTGTGAAAATGTTAAATGAACACCATCTACAACTAAGCAATGTAAAAAAGCCATTAAGCAAACAGTTAAATTTAACTATATTTACAAACACAAAAATGATCAAAATTGTATAAAAATAATTTACAAGTTACTGTAGTACTATTCACTTTCATGTATACAGAGTGTTAAATACTCTGAGAAATGCAGAAATGAAAATTGCCTTGCCGTAAATATGTTTTTACAGATTTGTTTTGTGTGCGCAGGCCTAATGGTTTAAATGATATACAAAAAAATACACATAGTAAAGTTAATGTGCAATTTGAAAATTTAAAGATTAAAAAAAATATATTAAAAAAATTGCAATGTACCTATTGTAATAAAACAGATTGTCCCACGTATGTTTGCATACCATTAGGTGTCTATTGCTTGCTGTAAAAATTATTTATTTCATTCTTCTTAAATAATTTGTATAATTGATAAATCTTATTTTTTTTGTAGCCATTCACAAACCAAAACGTGAGTAAATTATTAAGCATTTCTCCATACTTATATCTGCGGTGCTTGATTTCTCTTTTCAAGGTACACAAATTTTGTTTTTCCATAAAATATTATTGAAAAATCGCTTGAAAAGAATCATTCTATTAGTGCATTCTTTATCTTAAGAATTTAGAGTGTTCCATTTAAAAAGGTTGGTTAGAGCTCATAGAATTACTGACTGACTTCGCAAAGGATGAGATAAACGCTCCTTTATCGAAGCCAGATGTCCTGAGTGAGAAGTGGTATATGTTGCCAAAGTTGTTCCGCAGTGATGTGTAGGAATTTTGGCTATTGAAATGATTTGGAATGGACGTCCACGCCAGTAAATATTCACGCAAGATTGAATCATTTGATGTAGTGTAATGTGATGTTTTTTATTATGCAAAACTATCGCCGTTACACGACATATACTGCACTTAAAAAATGTGGCTAATTTTAAATTTGATGGAATTGTAAACGTCCTGTTCTAATTCAAGAGAATTCAGTGCTAAATTTTATAAAAAAAAGTTACTGTTTTAAACAAATCTTGTAAGTCGAGCACATTCAAACATTAAAGAATTTGGTCTGAAATTGTCACTTTGTAAATCCAAAATACAGTTTGTAGACTCAAGTTTTGGTGATGAGTTGTATAAACGATTCTGAGGTTCAATCATAAAGTGCACTAGTAAATCACATCTGGCTGCTGAAGTTAATTATCTGACAGCAGACAAGGAAATTTTCTTGATTGTTGTCAAATGGTCTGTTTTATTTTGTTTTTCCTCATTTAAATTCTATTACAAGTTGTACTATTAACGAGAACTTAATCTCTCGAGTAGGGATCTGTACTTCTATCTTTAAATATTGAAGGGTTTATTACAATGCATGTTGAAAAAGTGTTGTTAATCATTAAATTGCAAAGGTAAGATTTTAAGGGTAACTACGTGTTAACTAGCACATATAAAGTTATGTTCTTCTATTTACCAAAACAAAGGTATGAGTTGAATATTAATTATTGAACTTATCAATATGTCGTACAAAATTTTATTCTAGGATTTCTTCTGATACTGTGAATGCATTGAAATCTAAAACACATGTCACTTATAATTTCTTCATAGTCCATATATAGAATTTATCAAAATATGAGTTTTCTGGAAACTAGCTATTAAGATTCTTTTGAGTCATTCCTCCCTAGTCCTGTACCACACTAATATTTAATTCAATGTTTCTAAATAACTTATTTATTAGCATTGTCAACCAACTTCAGAGAAACATTAATAATCTAAATTACTTTCACTTATTTGCAATGCACCCTCCCAGAAATTTTGGTGCCCAACGTGGGACATGAACCCACGACCCTGAGATTAAGAGTCTCGTGCTCTACCGACTGTAAATATGCATTTACAGATTTGTGTTTTGTGTGCGCAGGCCTAATGGCTTAAATAAAATACAAAAAAAAATATACATAGTAAAGTAAATCTAAAGATTTAAAAAAAAATAAAGCTACAATGTACCTATAAAAATTTTAAGTTCGTAATTCACACACATTCAAGTCTTCTTTTGTGCTACAAATAAAGCCCCTACTAGTATTCCCTAAGGAGGTGGTTCTATACAATTTTATTGAAGGAACTTACAAAGGTACAAGCTATTCAGAGTGAACACAATAGGGAATGGTACCTAACTAAGCATGCATGTGGTTGATTTACTTTCAGCCATTCTGCTCTTAAGACCTCAATGTTAAGACAGCCCAAATCTCTCCACTTCACTTTCAGCCATTTTGCAGAAAATTAAAAAAAAATATGATCGGTGGTAAGCAGCCAATAAGAACAAATAATCCCAAATAAACACAAGGCCTTGAAGTGCTCAAAAGGTAACTAACAAAATTAATCACCAATGTTTTTATTACAAACAAAAATCATAAATTATCAGGCATGTGAGTATAATGGTAAAATGGCAGTTTTTGTACTTTTAGTATCATAGAAAACATTATAAAAAACACTTGCCATTACAGACTATTAAACTTGAATACAAATAACCAAATAATTGTTATTTTTTTAAAATATAAATTCACAAAGCAGCAGTATTTATTTTGGGCGTATCATTCAACAACAAAAGTTTTTAACTCTAATGGAAAATGATTCTACTGGATGCAGTATATCCAAGGAACGCTTACAAGACACCCTTCGGTGTCCGGATACTTTTGATCAAATTATGAGTGTTATATTAGAGACTCTGGTTTCCCGTGCCATCGTCTTGGAGCGTTTCGAGACCCCAGAATTGTTACTGATATAATCTTTTGTTTTTTTAAATATTTTAAGCAGAATTTTTGTTTGAAGCGACTTCAGCTGTTACAATGACAGTCATGTAAGAATCGGGTGACACAGAAGTTGGCAAAAAATTTTGTAGCCGTAAAATTTTTTATGCATTTAATTCTTTTTGGTGTATAATTATGTTTTATCTCTGGTATATTTACGAGTTATTTTCAATCCATGTCTGTTCAGTCAATTCACTAAAAGTTCCACATCTGGTGGCATGGAAGCTAAGAACCACCTGCTTAAGGGCTCGAAGCCCCGGACTTTTGAATTGTTTGCAAGAGGTTCGTTAGCAGTTCTATAGTATAGTGAAATGTAGTTTGAGCTCCTGTCAAAAAGGAAATATTTGTGGCAATATTTGCACCCCATCTTTCCAACTTGCTACATAATGTTAGCATGGCATGAAACCATGCCAACTGGGTACATTTTTTGTTTTCTTAAGGAAAATTGACTGCATTTGTTCTGTGTGTAGTGTTCAGTGATGGTCACACTTTTATTAAATGTCTTTGGGGTGTGGGAGGCTCTGGGTTTGAATCCCGGGTAAGGCATGGGTGTTAATTTAAGTTAGGTTATAAGTTAGTCTGTAAGCTGTCCCATGCTAAGCTTTCAAACATAAAACCGGGGGAAGTTAAAAAAAAAACCCTATACAACACAATTTAAATTTCTTATAATGCTACAAGAGGCAGTAGTCTCAACAGGTCATCACCACAATTAAAAAAAGTCAGGTAAGATTTACTGTCAATTTTGTTTTAATATGAACTGAGATTATAAACCACCTGCTAGCTCTGTGATTTTACTAAAGAATTTTGATCTACCAGCCCAAATTATTGGGTAAGGCCTACAATCCCAAGGATTTGCAAGACTGCGCATTTTTTTTATTATTTAACAAACTGCAGAATGACAATTAGACTTGAAATGAACCTTCACAAGAGAATCAAGTGTTAGGCCATCAAACTGCATTGTTTTATTTTTCAAAATGTCAGTCAGTTGCAGTGATCACCTAATAAAGCCCCCTCTCTGCTTTAATTTTTCGCATCTAAAACAAGAGCAATAAGTATTCAATTTAATTGTGGCAAATTAGTTTGTGTGACTGGTTTTATTTCAATAGGCAATTTATCACTGAACAGTTCAACCAAATAAGTGGTACAGAGTATTACTTTGTCTAAATTGAAAATAGTATAATAATATCAGTAACTTAATAATCACAGCTTTTCATATTATACATAAATTGACATTACAAATCACACTAAACACAAATTTTTTGTTGTAGCCCCACACTTTGTTCAGGTAACCCCAGTTTAGGCCTATCAAGCACGGCATTAAATGGAATGTGCTTTTGGTATATCAAACAAATGACTGCTACCAAAAAAATACCTCAGGTACAACTGTCAAAAAGCATGAAAGAGCACTAAAGCAGAAGTAACACAAAGCTATATTCACGTGGGCTATACCTTTTACAACTTGTACACCTAAATCTTTCAACTTGGGGGTGTAACAACTTCGACACCCAGTGGCTACACCTTTTAGACCACCTAGGGGAAGTGAAGTAGTGAGTGCAGAAGTTGTAAAATAAGGATTTGAAGCTAATTCCAAGAAAGTGTTAAGATGTTGGCTTTTCCAGTTATAAATGATAAAGGGAAAATTCCTGCAGATAACGAAAATTGTGTCCAGTTTGACATACAAGGAACGGAAGAATATTAAAAAGAAAATATTTTTGTGTAAAGAAATATATTGTGTTTTTATAAATGTGTGGTACGTTATGTATCACAAAGACTCCTTATGAAATACAATAAAGGTGGTGTGACATGAATTTTGACAAAAATAGCCAATATCTTGCATACCTACATGGAAAATATTTTACATAGGCCTATTATGAAATTTTAAAAAACTACAGGTTTTGTAATAATTGAAAGAAGGGATTTCAATTTCAGCCCCTCTTCTTTATAATTCTTTTTGGACAGGCAAAAAAACTAAGCATCACATTTTTTTTGTACATTATTTGAACTTAAACATGACCGTGAAAGAGAGGTAGTGTAAAAAAATAGATATACAATTTTTTTTAAAAATAATTTTGAGATCTACCCACTTCCAAATCATTATGCACGTTTTTAAAATATGCAGTAGGAAAGGAGCGTCACCGTATTTAAGCCTGTGACGAGACCTCTCAAAATATTTACGTCTGCCGACATGACACAAACAGAAAATAAACAAAATGCTTTTGAGGGCTGCACCTAAGCATTCAGGTGACAACATTACACAAAGTGCACTTTCTATACTGGCAATTCTGAAGAATAGGGGCTTTATCAAAAGAAAAAACTTGGAAAGTAATGTAATTCCATTCTGAGTACGCAGAATTGAACTAGGGGCAGCAAGAAATAACCAATACAAACTCCAAAACTATAGTGGGGAAGGCTATGAAGATCACAGAAATTGATGGATAAAAGAATAAAAAATATGTATGTTTACATGATAACATTTTACCTTGCAATTTCCCTTCAATTCATGTCCCTCCCTACTATCATATTTGAACCTTTTATTGGTTAACATTGTCAATTTAGGTATTGTTCTATTACATCAGTTTGCAATTATAAGTGTTTTTGTGACAAATATAATAATTCTATCACGAATATCACAAGAATACATTAAAATGCAAAACAACCTAACTAATCAATAACTAAATTCACAATATTACCAACACACACACACATTATTTCTCAGTGAAATTGGGCTACACATGAGAATCATTTCTGGCAAAATTCTAAGCTTCGCTGATGCACGACGCTTCACATCACCACTGAAAAAAAAATGCAGGCATATGAACTCTGGCTCGATAGCCTACATAATGTTTGGCTCCCCTTGTACAATATTTTTCCCTGCGAAGGGCTACGCTTGAATATCATATTTTATCACAGTAACATTTGGGTGTGGGTGTGTGTGTGTGTGAATGTGTATTGATAATATTGTGAATATGGGTATTGTTTAGTTAGGTCGTTTAGCAATTTAACGTACTTTCGTGATATTCCTGAAATATTCGTAATATTTTATCACAAAAACACATTCAATTGCATAAAGATGGAACCAAACAATAACTAAATTGACAATATTACCAATACAAGTTATAAATCCGATACTGGGGAGGGTTAAGAATTGGAGGTAATTTGTGAGGTAAAATCTTATCACCAAAAGTACATATTTAACACTCGTCGTACCCTGCAAGCCATCTCCACTATCATATTTGTAACTTGTATTGGTAAAATTGTCAATTTAGGTATTGTTCGGTTAGGTCTTCATGCAATTATGCATGTTTTCGTGATAAAATATTACGATTATATCATGAATATCACAAAAACATGTTAAATTGCATTAAGACCTAACCGAACAATACCTTAATTGACAATATTGCCAAAACAATTTCAGGGTAATTTGGTTAGGTGCCTACTCGCCATTTGATGAGCCTCAAATCACTGCACACATTCAAGTAGTTGCACAGACACAATAATTTGATTTAATACGTCTAACTGAATTAATTGCATTATATCACACTTTAAAACACTCTTTTGCAAAATTATGGCCCACATTACCTTGCATCTAACCGACCCACTGACCTACATTAATGCTAACGTTTATGGATCGCTAGAGCTGTCTCATGGTATGGGATATACAATATTATGGGACACTGACACAACATTATGGTACTTTTCATACCATTACTACTCAAATCATTGTACAATGGCCAAATAATTATACAAGTGGGCCTACTGTCTACTGTATGGCGACATGGCAATATTCATAACCTGCTTTAAACACAGTCTCTAAATGCAGTTTCGTATGATCTACCATATGTATATTTATTTTACTAATAAAACGTTACATAGCAATATCCTCTCATGAATATAGACAAGGTAAACCTTGTGTAATTTAGCTGAATTACATGATGTTCCCACCAGTGGAGTTTATTCCATAGAAGTAAGGTAAGCAATGCTTTCCCTATACACATTGGAAATGTTTGACTCTTTATAGTTTGCCTAAACTTCAAATTTAAACACATTTATATCTGAGTTTCCCCTTTTCCAACTCGAGAAAGACAGTTTTCATAACTTCCGTACTGTACACGCATTGTGCTGCTATCTAGTATTTATTTTCACAAACGGGAGCGACTAGCGAAGAATTGAGCTTGCAAGTCAGTTACCCTGCCGCATTCCTTGACAGGGTAAGCAGTCGTTCTGTTTGTGTACTCCAGTGGATTAAAGTGTTCGGGAAAACGGGAGTTTTCTTATAATTTGTAATATGCTCTCTAAATAATAGTGAGTTTAATTATTATTACATTCATTTCGTTTCTGTTTTTGTAACTAATGTTAGGTATTATAACACGGTAAATACATGTTGAGGGTAAGCAAAGTTGGAAGTTGAGTTTGTTAGTAGAAATTGAAAATGGAACCACTGCCCGGTACTAGCAAATGTTATCTAAAACACTCATATGTGGGGATATTATATTGCTTACCCCGTAAAAAAAACTCACTACAGGCCACTGGTTCCCACACTGATTGATGTGTTGTTTACCTGAATAACCTCACCACCACTGTATAAATATACAGTGTAAATGACATTTTATACATTAAAGATTTGTTTAAAAAGGTATTCTCACATTTAATACAATTTAGCAACCCGAAACAAATGTACAGTATTCTATGTTAATTATAAGTGTTCGACTGCATAAACACAGCAATCTTGATAACCCTCCTCGCTATCAGATTAAATTTTTTTACAGCAAACTACGTGAAATCAAACTAAAATTTCAATTACGTGTGATTCGTAACAATCATATCCAACATATCCATGCACTATTTTCCCAATTTTTGAAAAAGCCCACATTCTTCAGAATTACCACAATTCCCAAAGTAACATTGTTAAATACACAATTTTTTTAGTTTCATAATCACTATTTAGTACAATAACAATTTTACATACTTGTTTTAAATGTAATACTGATGTAGTCGGTACACGTTTTCTTCAAACATTTTAATATTAAAAAATGCACAGTTCTCATTTTACAAAAAGCATAAAATGCTTAGAAAATATGTGAAAGCATTCTAATTAGAACATTATAAAATAAAAATTGAATATGTGGGTTATTGTCACCATTTATAACCATCAGTACAGTTTTATGTTACATTGGGTCAACTTAAATGTAGCAATCCAAGTCCAACCAAAGACTAAAGATGAGGTAGACTGAGCTCATTGGCTACGCACAACCAATCTCAGTGTCCCACAATTGAAATGCTTTCCTGCCAACACGTCTAGAGAAAACCAAATGGTTTGGAAGTTAGGTTAGAAAACTGATTTCTAAACAAATGTTTTGAGATATATGTATACTTCCTCTTGTGACAGTATTACCATCACTTGCTAGTATTTAAGTGGAATTTTGTAGAGGTTGGTAACAACGTGGTGTGAAGTGATTTGGTTACTTTTTATTTATGAAGTTTTATAGGCCAGCCAACCAAATTCTATTTCTTTGTATTTTTTCTATATAATTTATTCTTTATGCAGTATATTTGCTATTATATTTTACAGTGAGTTAAATATGTTTTTATATAAATATATATAATTTAAGTATTATATATCTATTTGATATTTATTTGCAATAACGCTCACAGTATGCTTTTGCAAAGACGATCGCTACTTAGCACGCTGTGTGTGGGTCCGCGTGATGTCACACATGTGTGACGCAAGCAGTAGGCGGTGCGCAGGTGTCTACCGCAGGGAGTACGAGTCGCGGCTGTGGGCTGAAGTAGTAAACAGCTAATCACCGGGTGGCTCGTGTCACGAGTGCAGCACAAAGTTTGACTGGTGAAATGCGGCATGCTTGCATCGCCAGGCTGGCGTGGTTGTGCAGACATTTTGTATGAATATTGTCTCAAATTTTAATGCTCGCAAGGGACAAGTTTGGCACGAAGTATTAATTATAACAATTTGTAATTGTTGCAGTCATCACGAAGTGATACCCGAAGCAGACAAAGTGTTTACACACGGAACTGTGATCAATAGCAAAATTACGCGACTGCTGAAGTAATGCCCAAGGCGAATGTCATCAGTGGTGCATCGTGTTTTTTCTAAGTATTCCTTATAAACTCTGTGTGTAGTGGTGTATTGGATTGACACCTGTCAGCACCAGCTGATTATGTGTGGCCCAGCAGTTGATGGGACGACTGGCATTTCTGCGAGGCAGTCGAAGGAGTCACTAGGGCACTAAGGCTTGTAGTGCAGATTCTTCACCCAAGAAAACAAACGGGTATGAGAGGAACGAGTTTGCATGGCCTTTGAAGTCGTGGGGAGGGGGTGTGTCTGCTTGTAAGAAGTACGTCATGGGAAGTGAATATTTTAAATTTCCACACGTAGCGCCCAACCTTGGCACAAGCTTGCTGCGGACATTGATAATTGCATATTTGTTGGCAATAATATTTTTAACACATTTTTATGGTGCAAGTATTGTGTTACGACTGTCATAATTGTAATTTTTTTAATGTATGTGAACAAATTAAATAAATCAAATGAATAGTATTTTTGTGCCCAGCGCTACACAGTGTCACCTCGATTGTGCAAACTTTTAGATGTGCAGCAATTTATCAACAAAGCAGTACTGATTGCTAAAGGAACCATACTGTGCATATTTGTTGCAAGACCTGGTATCCAAGTGAAAATATTCAAGGATCATCCATCTAGGTGTAAAGATACCAGTTAAAGTTTTCAAATTACATATTGCTTGATGATAAAATCACCTCATTACACTATACTTTATACCATGAGTTGGTCTTCTATGCCTGATTGTTATATCAATTGATGTGGGGTTTGTTTCATACTACTATGTTGGGTGAGGTAGTATTGAGAATCCCAAAAACCATGAGGGGTGGAGAGTGACTCACTAACACATTTGTAAGGCAGTTCGATTAAATTCAAATTGGTACAAGTAATTTTATTCATAGTATAGTGGTTGTCATTTAAGATATAAAAAAGCACTTTCATCACTGTTGACCATGTGACTGACAGTTGTGTAGGATTGGGGTAGATCAATGTTGGGTACATGCGTAAAAGTAGATCAATAAGCGGTCTACCTCATCTTTAGTCTAAGAGTCTAAAAAATAGGAGAGACCCGTTAAGATTTTTTGTAGACATTTAGCAATTACTCAGATTCTCATAGTTCTGAACTATGTACACCAGTGGTAGCTCCAGGAAGAATATCAAAGGATTGCACAAGGTTAAAAATTATATAATACTTTGTTTTAGATGCAACAAACTAATAAACCTCTATACACACCAGTGTTTTCACTTTTAGTAGTTTCACCATAATCTCCAAGAATCTACTAAAAAAAACCACAAAATATAATGCATTCTTTTATTGTAGCAATAATGTATCTATCATTTCCAATAGTTCATTGTATTTTTTAACCGGCCTTCTGTATAAATCATCTAACTTATTTCTTATAACTACCCGCCCCAGCATTACCATTTTAATTTCATTTTGCAAATGCAGTTTGTTCCACGGATCTTCCCAAATGTTTTAGGCCAACAACACCTGTAGTCACTCACGTATCATCAGAACCAAAAATAATACAATACAAACAATAAAACATAATTTTACCACTGTATCCTGTTAACCAAATGGCTTTATGGATAATTTAATCAAATTAACATGTATAACTTCTCTTTTGGGTGTGAAAAGTTCGCATTAGAATATGTTGGGGTACCAGAGGCCCAAGATTTTTAATTTAATGCATTTGTTATACACTAACTGCCACCTTAAAATATTTAATTCTGTTCACTTTGTTTTCTGGACACAAGTTCAGTAAAGTCCTGTCTACAACTGCGCTATCCTAACCTGAATCTTTGAACGAGGATACGCTGACTGGTACACATGACCCTCTGACATCACTGCATTGCCCCAACCTCCCGTGTTCCAAGTCAAAGCATTCAGAAACCTGAACTTTTGTCCTAAGTTGTCATAACATGATAGAAAAATAAAACTACAAATACTTTCACATGCATTTGTGGAATGTTCACGTTGTAAATGTAAACAACGAACTTGCAAGTGTGATTTTTGAGACAAACATGATGAAAGACTAATTAGTGCAATCTGCGTTGTCTGAATAATTTAATATCAAGGACGAACATTTAAGAAAATTCTTGCATGTCACTTGCTGAGCTTATCTAAAATAAAACTGTAAGGGCCTGCATCACAAAGATAAATAAATATTCAAATCACATCTCGCAAACATATAATAAACTATTCAGCAATACAAAAATCATTACGTAACAAGTAATGTGCCGAATTTAATGCGATGTCATATTCTGAAAGCTCCCTTTCAGACAACACATTTTTAGACCATTTTTAGGCTGCATAAATGTAACATCCCTGAACGTCAAAATTTGGACATGTCCAAAGGTGCGACCAATTGTAGACACACCCTAACACAGCAAACAAAATGCTGTGTATAAACATTAAAAACTGAATAATACACAAACTTTAAATACTATGATATTGTGTACTGTTATTTTCGAAAGATTCACAAATTCTCTAGTTTTGAATATAATACTGTAAAATTAACAGAAATAATTAGTAACGACAGAAAACACATTGCATATGGCACACACCTGCCATCTATCAAGCTGTTAAAAGCACTGCATGAACTGCAAGGGCACAGGTGGCTTTTGCCTCGATTCTACTGCACTTCAACTATTCCCGAGATGTTTTGTGTGCCTTCGGCAAGGAAAATTACCATCCATGCTCAAAGTAATGACGCTATCCGCAGTCTAGTGATACAGAACTTGCTGACCAACTATGCTACTTTTACACAAATTATGAAATACATCTACAAAAGAGCATTTATTTGCTGGGACATGTTAAATTTTATTAAGGAGGGCACATGCCCCTGCACCTGTTGACAAGAGCCGCCCCTGATGTACACTATGGCTACTCGCATGCTGCAAAACATGACTACACTGTAGAAGCAAATTACTTACTACTATAAATACATCGAAAAGGCTTACTATATACATGAGAAATTGCTCAGAGGGACACCAACTCATAACTGCCGGGTCTCGCTAAAATAACACAACCTGTTTGAGGTTATAGGGCGCACACTTGCCCGAACACCAACTTCACAACATACGTAAAGATCACTTCTGTACAAATAACACAAAAATAGCAATCGCCCTCTTCTTGATCGACAAATCGCGTAGAAACTGATGTAAGCTACACGTTTTGACTCTTATGCAAGAAATAATTTTTAGTAACCATAACGCAACGTTGCCAATCATGACAATGCAATAAAGACCTATAACTATAATGCATATTTTTCCAGCAAAACGTACTTCAAGTTTCTTCGAAGTGTGAGCAAGCTTAAACCGAGAAATTTAACATAACACTATTTCATATTTTTAAAACATAATTATTTACTAAACAGAGTTTAACGACATGTAAATAAACCTCCGTCATACTAAACGGAGAATTTGAAACAACTTTTACAACCAAAATACATGTTGCTACATGCCCCATTCTCCACTATGGGAACGAGGGCAAATACTTGTCGGCTTTCACTTTCTTTTTAAAGGTAAATTGTCCAGAAATCAACACACAGTACAAGATAATTTCATCATCTATTGATTACCGGATCGATATGAAATAGCACAGTGATATTGCACATTACAACTTACCAGTATTTTCACAACACTGCGCGGTAATTTAATTTCAATTTGAGCAACAAATAGCCGACGAGCTGTGCCCTACGAAACAATAACATGGCGGCACGCTGCAAGTTTATTTACTCTAATTAATACCTCGTGCACTATTCGAAATATAAAATTATCACCGCAGGTTGTCTACGCCTCATTCAAAACTATCATAGCATTAAAATCACATTTATTATAAATCTAATGTACGTAGTGAAATGATACGCAGACAGCCCTACACGAACCAAAGAAAACACCGAATTTGGAGTTCGAACCTATGATCAGGTTAGAGGTAATGTATGCATTATTTCACAAGATAAAAAGATCAACCCGTACAAATCCGTAGAAAAGAACAAAAAAAAATTGACTTCACGTCTCAATAAAACTATGTATGTAAAAAAAGTTCAATAGAAATGTAAGTTTAATAAGTAGAATTGAAAGTAAATATTTAACGTTATCTATTTTTTTTTTTCAAAGTTACCAATTTGTACATAGATGGTGTTTGAGTTGTCATACAAGTGAGTCTACATAATGGATTACAAGTTAAAATATTAGTCTCACTGCATGGTGAGATAAAATACAAAACTGAATACAATCGTAGGCTACGATACAATATTTACAAAATCAAATTTATGATTGTACACCATTTGGGGGTTAAACTAACAAAAAACTAAATAAATCATTAATAACAAAGCTCTAAGCAATCCGTAATATGCATGCAATCCACTAAAGGCGTTCACTACTGACAAAAAAAAAAGATGCAGAGCCTTTGCATTGTTGAGATTCTTCTGCTCCAACTCAAAAAAAGATCCAGCAGTGGAGATGTAAGGGTTTGGCTATGAGAAGCAATTTTTACACTTATAAATGCTAAAAATTTCTTATGTACTTAAAAAAAACTCTGAGAAAATGTAAAACTATAGTAGTAGCTTAACAGAGAAAGTTGCGATTAGAAACTTTCATAAAAAATAATGGCGTTTTCCAATAGTGTGTTCTGGGCGCCAACTCAAAGCACCCTAAATGCAATGATCACGTGACTGTCGGAAGTAAGTGCTAGTTTTTCGAGCATATTTTCAAAACTGCCGCAGTGACACTCGAGAAAATGCAGCAAAAATTGCACTCATTGCGCACTTTTACAGTGCATTTGACAATTGGAAGATGTAAAAACCATAGACTAAAGATGAGTTACACCGATTATCGTCTTCAGCGTATATACCCATCATTAACCTACCTTAAACCAACACAACTGACGAAGTCATAAAGTTAACTCTAATTAATTCTAATTTACATATTGTTTATATCTTTATTTTCAAAAGACAAAACACTTTTTTTATAGGAATACCATTTTTTTTAAAATTTGAATTTGATATTTTCGCATTAAAATAGGTGAAAATACATAAAAACATATCAATACATTTGCTTACATAGAGTGGCCTAACCTCAAATCCTACACATGTATTTTAAGACAGTCATGTTGGCAGAATAGCTGTTCAATTTTGGAAAACGAGAATGGCTACTGTGTACTTTGAAAAAACCCTCTCCCTACCCCCCTCATTAGCCATGAAAGGGTCAATCATAAACTTCGACTCATCAGAGTTGCTGTATAATAAGCAACTCAAATGAGGTAATAAATCAATTTCTTTGCCAGTCAAATGTAGATAGTAAAAAATTAGGTGCTAGAATCCGTGGACTGTACCAAACACCACAACTATATTTCACGTCCAAAATACAGGAATTATGGTAAACCTATAAGAAACCACTTTTTACTATCAAAACTTGCGACATTTGTAAAAACTGCGCCACCTTGTGCATTTTATAAAAATACGAAGAAATTTCTGTTATTCCAGTAGGTACTCAGTAATTGCATTAACTTAGGAGACTGATTTTTGTCTGCTGTGTGTATCCCCAACATTGATTTGCCCCCAACACCAGTTAAACTGCCAAAGTCACTCGGTCAACATTACCTAGTAAATGTGTTTGTTTGCATTTGGATTTACATCAGATGCGCCATTTTTATGAACTAAATATTTGTACTAAATTCAATATATTCTAGCTGCATTAAAACTGGGTTAGACGAAGTTCTGAAAGACCCTACAGGTATTTAATAATTCAAATACTTTAACATCAGATTATTGTATTTGATATTACTAGCAACAAAAAAATAAGTCCAATGTTGGGAGATGGAAAGCGTTTTAATGTAAAGAAATATGCCAAGTATTTTTTATATTGAAACATAGACCTGTTGGAAAACTAACTTTTTTGAAGTAAATGGTTTTGACAGCACTGCTGGCAAATCCGTAAAACACTGTCACTACTTCACTCAACTTCACATGTATTTTAGTATTAACCAGTTGATAACTCATGTTGAAATAAGACAAAATTATGATAAGCAAATAATAAAATGTTGAAAATAACTTACGCGTGACAGCTGTTGTGTTGTATTGCAAAACCAAATAATATTAATACTTAATGATCTTTAAACTATTGTAAGTGAATGACAACATACATTTGCTAGCTATCTTTAAATAGCATTAAAAAAATTTTTGTACAATGTTATTCTGTGAAAATGTGGCCACAATCAAAGAAATAAACTGTCTTGACAAAAATTTTTCCAGTCGCATGTTATTAATAACCTGTTAATTTTTAATACAAAATATGTACCTGTTAAATTGAAATCCGTTAATATCCACAGACAGGAAATATTCCCAATGCATAAACAATCGTAAAAGTAGTCGCCTGTCAAGAACCGTCTGTGTATTACTGTCAAAAGAAGGTGAAATGTACTAGCAAGGTCGGTACTTGAAGTCACTGAAGTGTAACTCGAACTGCCTGCAAGCGTGTGCGGGAAATAGCTCTATATATAACAAGTTTTGTAGAAAAAGTTCTATAAATAAAAACAATGGTTTTATCCCTGAGCAAACTAACAAAGTGAACAGAAAGTATATAAACGACTACAAAATGCAAAAACGAAGTTCATCATTGGTATAGAAATGTTATGGCAAGAAAATTTTTGTGTCAATGACAGATTTCTTATTACAGACTTGATTGTTTAGATTAGTTTCATTCATTCTCAGATTTTTTGAGTTCAGTCTCTGTTCAAAACGCTGGCCAAATTTAAAATTAAATTATCCTTAATTCTGAATAAAATTACAATTAAATATACTGTGCAATTCCTAATGTCTGCTGTATGATGCATTAAATTACATCAAACACCATATTTTAACATTGTGATGTGTAAAAACCAACTAAAACTTTCAGAACATCAGATGGAATAAAGGGAGAAAATTACTTTCGCATTTCAGCAAATTATTTGAGCATAGTACCTAGTTTCTTGCATCACATTTTAACCGGCAAAATCTGAAAATCAGTAGAAAACAAAAACAAAAGACAAATTTATGAGCAAATATTTTGTAAGATGGTGCATTTCTGTTGTGGTATTAATTTCAGCTGATAATTTTGGACCAAGATAATATGCAAAAGTAATAAGCCTATATCATATTCAAGTGACCAACTGTTCAGACGAATGTTTAAAACATACAAGCTTTTAGATGTATTAACCTGAATTTTGAAAGTGTTTCTTCCCTAGCAGATTATGTATTTATATACTTAAGTTAACGATACACACGTATGTATGTCTGCATACATGTGCATATATGTATGTAAATGTGTGTGTAAACACATACATGCACACAATATGTAAAAATATAACAAAGGAGTTGCAGAGAGAAGTGAAAGCTGTGAGAAAATATAGGTGTATTTTGTATTATGGCAAACTAATTGTTTGCAGTGACCCCATGATAATGATCAAGAATATAACAAATGAAGGCAAAACTTCATGCCGCGATTACCACATTTGATAAATGCTGAAGAGCATGCAAGGTGTACATTATTCACATCTTATCTATTTCTCGCTTGCCTAACTATGTATTGTGAACCCCTACTGTGGGCTACTAATTCGGTTTGTATTCCTGTGTTGTAGAATGGTATGTATTAATATGTACTGCCATTACACGATGCATCACAAATGAAACAAAACAATGCATAATATACTGCCTCCATCACAGCAAGGGACTGTAGTGACTAAGTGGTTAGCCTGCTCGCCTTCCACTCAGGCAATCTGGGTTCAATCCTAGGCCGGGTCAGTCCGGATTTTTGCATGTGGGGATCGTGCCAGACAATGCCATTGGTCGGCAGGTTTTCTTAGGTGTCTTCCGTTTCCCTGTCCTTTCATTCTGGTGCTGCTCCATACTCGTCTTAATCACCCTCGTCGGCTCTCAAGACCTCAATGTTAAGAGCCGTCCAAATCTCTTCGCTCACTCACTCCATCATCGCACTACTGTGTAGCTGGTGTGATGCCCCACGCCTTATCATGATGCACTAGATTCATGGAGCTGTTGAGACCAAAATGGTTGGCTACTCTTGGCCTGGATAAACATTGATAATTCTTACAAGAGGAAATACGATCCTTTCCTTGCCATCACTTCCAATGATGACTACATCACCTATCTTTAACTCTCGACAAGGGATCTTGTGTTTATACAGATGCTGCAGAAGCTGACCAAGATACTCTGAACGAAATCTTCCTCTCACATCACCCCGCAAAAGTTGATAGTACTGGAATCGCTTAGATAAACTCATTTCATTGATGTGCTGTAGAAAAGACACTCCCTCAGTTGAACTGTCCTGGATGAACATTGTAAGTGCCAAAGGGACCAACTCTTCAGAACTTTCCGATATATAGGACATGGGCCTATAATTGACTACTGATTCACATTTCTTCATGCGTCAAGCCCTGACCAACACATGCCATAGCAGTTGTTTGACCATTCGCGCCACTCTTTCCCAAAAACCACCCCACCATGCAGCTAATGTAGGGCTGAATTTACATTCAATGCTCACGAGTGATGTTTTTGTGGAAAAATCTTACCAGTCGATAGAAGACATCAAAGAATTCGCTCCAACAAAGTTAGTACCATTATTGCTGTAAATAACTCGAGGTATTCCACACAGGGCAAAAAACCATCTCAATGCTGGCAGAAATCATGCGATAGATAAGGCCAAAACCAATTCAAAATGAACTACTCTGAACAGAGTGCAGGTAAATATTACGACCCAAGCTTTTATCCCACCTTTCAAATTCAGTGGCCCAGCAAGATCCACTCCAACAATTTCGAACACCGCTGTATACCTCATGCGATCCTCAGGAAAAGCAGGATGCATCGTGGTAGGTTTCTTCGCCTCAAATCTCTTGCACTGAAAACACCTTCCCAAAACCTTTCGCAATGTCCTCCTACCCTTAGGAATCCAGAAATCCTCTCTTAAAAAGAAAGCGAAATCTGTACATGGGCATGTGATGCTCTCACATATTCCTCCCTAAATATAAACTCTGTCAAAGGGTGACTTTATGGTAAAAGAATAGGTGAACGGAAATCTTCTTGGTTTTTTCTTCTGGTTATCTTTGTCCTCGCACTTAAAAGTCCTGTTTGATCTCTGAAAATGTTCAAGGTTTTGAAGCCTTGTTCATTGGTAAATAGATCTGTTTGCATTATCTTCATCGATTTTTTTCTCTGCAGTAGAAATTTCCATATTATTTAAGAACCTCAATATCCACCTCACCATGCTAACAAACTTTGAATATTTAGAGAAATAGTGCAAATCCCATGGTTGTTCTTTATGGGAGATCATTAATGCAGTAGTACACTTCCGCCTTTCCCTGTCCACTTCTTCTTTGTCGGCTGGAATAGCACTGGCAGGCAGGCCATGCAAGCTCCTCGAGTCTCAACCATTGAGGACCCTCGCACCATCGCGAAGAAATCAGTTGTGTGCTAAACAGCTTCTGGAAGAGAGGTCAGATGGATTGTCTACACATGCCACATGAAACCAGCTTCCTGAATAGGCCAAGGATCGAATTTCCTTCACCCTGTTGGCAACAAACGAACCCCACACATGTTTCACACCAATCAAATGTAGGGATATCAGTCAAGCCAGAACTCTCAATAAATGAAATAGCTAGCCGAGACCCTATTTTACATGCAGGTAATTCCAGCCACGGAATTGTTATATTCTTTTAAGTTGCGCTACTTTGGATTTTGCCACCACCAGCTGCACCTTTACCTCTTGTCCATCAAAGGATCTTAGAAATACCATGGCTGTATAAGGCAACCTACTTGCATCACAAAAGGTTTGCAAATACCAGGATGACTTCAGACTCACTGCTTGGCAGTTGTTTGGGAACCTTTGCTTCACAAACTGTATCCAAATACTTCAACCATTTGTTGAACCTATCTTTCAAATCAATACTTAACTCACCATCCCAACTAATTTTCCTTTCCTAGCTTTCCTGTAACAAAGTTTTAGGAGTGATATAAACAGGGCACGTTAAACCAAACAGGTCAAAAATACTATTAGCAATTTTCAAGACACTTGTTCTTGTAATATTCTCTCCGAATTGTTATACATCCACATATTGACAAGATAGTACATCAACTACCGGATCCCACATTGGTCCTAATACTGATGTTATCTTACACATTTAACCTTCTCCGAAGTTCAATCTTGTGTACTCCCATGCTCATAGATCAAACTTAGCTTGCAGCAATATCTTTGTCGGCTTGTTAGTAAATTGGTGGAGTTACTCTTCGGTGTTTGCAGAAGTTACGCTGTTATCTACACACAAAGACGATCTCAACCTCTCGACCATCTCAGGGTAACACAAAATGTTAGGTTAAGATCCAGGACAGCTCCTAGCAGAAATGGACTGCAGTTGACTCCGAAAACTACCCGATTGTGACGATATGCTTTAAGTTTTCTACCAGTATAATTCTCCCACCAGAGAAATTTAAAAACTTTGCAGTCCTCTTCTCGAACAGAAATTTGTAGAAATACCTTTTTGATGTCCGATGCAATGCCAATCCTATTTAATCATAAACTGTTAAAAAAAAACACGGAATGACTTCTAGCAAGTTGGGTCCCCTTTCTAGACAATCATTCAATGATGGTTCTCTTCTAGACCTGCATGAAGCACCGAATACAGGTCTCACTGCAGTGGTCGAATCTTCCTTGAAAACACTTTTGTGTAGCAGATAGTATTCCTCATCGTGTATTTCTTCTTCGTAGACCTCTTCAATTATACCTTCAAAATCCCAATTCTTAAATACTTCATGGTACTGCTCAAAACTACCTTCCCAGATTAGGCAATTTGTGACAGAATTCTACCATTTTATAGTTGTACCCTTACTCGCTTTCACTAAGCGACAGCTCCCCTTCTTCATTTATAATTACATTATCTAAAAAAGTTTTATAGTCCAATTTCCATCTCCTTCTTTGTTAATATCTCAGCAGGATCATTAGTACCTATACAATCCAGCTCCAACAGCTCTTTTAAGGAAGCATTCTGGACAAATAAAGGATTGATCATAGAAACAGCACTGTCATCTTCGAGCACTTTCCAGAGCTTTCCCATTATTGTCCAACCTAGAGTAGTGCCTGCCGCAACTAACCCTGAATCTAACCTGACAATCTTCCCAGTGATCATACTATCTAAATAATTCGCCCCAATGAGCAATTCCACCTCTGGAGTGTCGGGACCGAAATCAGAGAGTCAGACCTCTTTTTCCTTGATCTCTTTCATCCAAGGACCATACTTCAATCTAGGAATTCTTCCACAAATTGTATTTTAACTTAATACTGGTATAGTGTGGGAAGAGGTGTTATGGAAGCAGTGTAAGGAAATTTCATAAAGATTGTGCTCCTGTGCGTTAATTGATGCACCCCCAAACAGTTTGTGTTAAATATTTTCTGTTTTTAATGGGACATACTCCATTTACTTGACATTTTTTTCCCAGCAGGTAAGATCTCTGAGAGCCGTGTCTAGGAGCATGTGCACAATTCTTTCTCTCCCTTTGTATCTTAACCTAACACTGAGAGTTTGCAACAAAACTTCTGATACAGTTGATAGTGCATTTAGGGTGTTTTCAGATTCTCAAGAAATGCATACTTGGGCATACCTGTCCCCGGAAGTGATATCACCATATATATACTAGCGCTGTCCGAATTCCCAGTATAGTACACACATACTCTATACTTGGTAAGTATTTAAAATCGCATACTTACTGGACATACTTGCGTACCTACGACAGTCGCCATATTGTATTTCAGGTGTGAAAATTAAGCGTATGTTTTGTGGTTATAAAACTCACAAGTTTAAAAGTTAATAAGTATTTACAAACTACTGTTCTGTTGTATGCATAAATAATTGTCAATTTAATAAATGTGCTTTCTAATAATAAACAAAATCCTGAGTGTTCTATAGACGTCTGCAGCATATTTCCCAGGTGTATGGTTACAAATAATATTACATTTGCAACACGCATTTCCAAGCTATTACAAACCCCATTGAATTGTATTTATATTTTTTTTGTTATCGATGTGTATATTACAAACTTGATAAGGTGCATATCAAGTGATGAGTAAATAATGCCAGCTTCTGTGTAATGCCCCATTACATACAATAAATAATTGCAGCAAATTCCACAACACAGGCCTGTCGTCTTGCTGCTCTGCAACGCAACCAGTGTACAACAATATATCTGCATCACCTTTATTTCCCATCCTGTAAATAATACTCACCTACTTATGCTCCTACTAATTCCTAATTCCTAGCTAAAACCATGTTTAACCACTTAATCTCGTAAGATGTCATGGTAAGAAACCATGGCACAAAAATAAATAATAAATGTTTATATGGCTTTGTGTTTTTATGCACAACCATAGAAGTCGTGGTAACGTATACAGAGTGCTCGGAAATTCCCCTTATAAACTCCTACAACTTGTAGAGGGGACTGAGTAGACTATATTTTGAATAGGAACCCATGGCCCGGAAACATTCCGTTTCCGTGCTATAGCTATTTCAAATTAGGTGTATCACTCGTCCACTTCCGCTGAGGGGAAGAGCAATGTCTCGGATGTGTCTGTGTTGGTATGCAACTGGGTAAGCAGTACATTACTTCAGTCGAACATCTGATGGTATGCGACGTCTACCCTGCCTCGAGTCCCATTCACGCGCCTTTGTGTCTCCGATTAACATGGTTGAGTACACAATTGCGAAATACACAGACATGATCCTTGTGTATGAACCAGCTGAAGGTAATGGAACAGCAGCTCGTCGGCTGTATCAAGAGCGTTATCCACAACGTGCGACACCATCGTATACCATTTTTGCCACAGTTACGCAACAGCTCCGAGAACAAGGTACCTTCACCGCCGACAAGAACGACTGTGGTGCTCCAAAGAGATGCCGCACTCCCGAATTGGAAGAGACTGTACTGCATCATGTTGAACAGAGCCAGTCAGGGAGTATGCTAACAATTGCCCGTGCAATGGGGCTCAAGGCAGGATAGACGTCACGTGCCATCAGGTGATTGTCTGAAGTAATGTACTGCCTACCCAGTTGCATTCCAACATAGACACATCCGAGACATTGCTCTTTCCCTCAGTGGAAGTGGACGAGTGATACACCTGATTTGAAATGGTTGTAGCATGGAAACTGTACGTTTCCCGAAATGGGTTCCTGTTCGAAAGATAGTCTACACAGTCCCCTCTACAAGTCCTAGGAGTTTGTAAGGGGAATTTCCGAGCATTCTTTATATAATATTATGCACCACATTTTTCTGGTGTTACATTGTTTCTGATATTTCCGCTAGAACGTGTGACCAGTCTAACATGAAGAGGCGATGACCTATCCAAATGGTTTCAACAAGTACACATCACTTCTAGTAAGCAAATGTAAGTACTTACATGTATATACTGACAATCCGGAAACAGCCTTAGTGTTACAGGTTCTGTACTTTCACATTCTGTGTTTATATTATTGTCACTAAGTTTACCGCTCCCTCTAACAACTGACTTATTAACAGCTAGGTTAGGACACATGACAACTTCATGCCTATAACCACACAATGGACAGCATAGTTTTGTTGCACAATTGGCTGCTCTGTAATTGACTTTCAAACCTTGAAAACAACATCTGCTCTCTGTTCATCTCATAAGCATGTCTGTCAAATTCAATTCCTGAGCAAGGTAACAATCCCTACTTTCGTGCTGCTTTTTGCAGAAAGCGTAACCCTGTTTCCTGCCCTCATCTTTGCTGGAGAACGAAACACTGGCAGTTCCTGGTTCGTTTCCAGGATCTCTAACTAAACATTTAACACACTTCTCTTTGGAAGATAACCCGAACTCAACCTCGCCTTTGACGAAATATATTATTGTTTCCAATTTGTAGGCATGCCTAGTAAGTAGTTCTTTTATTGTAGACACTGTTCCTCAACCACGCATGCAGAACTTTTTCAGGCAGGCAGGATTCTACAAGTGGAATTAACATTGACCCATATTTATCCCTAGTAACATTAATGGATTCCAGCCATATTTCTAGCTTATCATACAAAACTGCTAAATTACATTTTTCCTTCCTGTTTGAAGATTCTGTATGACAAGACTTATAAATTCCCTGATGTAGTACTCTATTAACAAATCGTATCTGCCAAACCTGCTTGTAAGTGTGTCGATTGCTTTGTTATAATTATCTCCTATAGGCGAGAAGCTATTGACTAGTTCCCTAGCACAACTGCCTACTTTTGTAGATTGGATTAAATACTGAAATTTATCAGCATCCTCGATATCATCGTCTTCATGAATGCGATAAATTGACCCCAGAACACCACCCAATCTTTAACGTCACCTCCAAACCTCACTAATTCTATTTCTGGCAACTTCAATAATTTTTTAATGTTATTACATGAACTCGCCAACTTTTCACTGTCGGTTGAATGCATCATTTTATAAATACTCGCCCTTACACTGTCCAACGTATCCCTGTAACTATCAACATATCCGTACTCACAGTTATAGGTTTCTGAATCTTCTTCCAACAGTGATTCCAATAATCTTTCGTCGAGTGTAGCCAGTTCAGCTCCCAACCTCTCCACCTTGATTATTAGGGATTTCAACACTTCAGCAGGTTTCCGAGCTTTGATACACTTCTCACTCGCCATAGTTAACAAATATTTTCCTCGTTATTCCTTAAACGATCACTTCGGGGTCACCATTAAATGTTAGGGACATTAATTAAACTGATTCGCGTATAACCAAAACTAAACTTCCATTTTACAGGATAAAACAATATTTCTTAGAGATCTGTTGACTTCACAATGTAATCATTCCCCATCTACTACAATTGTACTATAGACTAAAGATGAGGATGACCGCTTATTCACCTTCTGCGCATGTACCCAACATTGACTTACCTCAAAAGAACCCAAATGTCAAAGTCACAAGGTAAACAGTAATGAAAGTGTTTGTTCATATTTTAATTTTTTAATGACAAGTACTATTATATGAATAAAATACTTTTACCTATTTGAATTTAATCGAGCTGCGTTACAAATTGATTAGAAGAGGTATACAAATATCTGAAAACATTTGTTTACAAATCAGTTTTCTAACTTGACATCCAAACAATGCTGTTTTCGCTAGACATGTTGGCAGAAAGGAAGTTCAATGTTGGGACACGGAGATTGATTGTACGTAGCCAGCGAGATCGGTCTACCTCATATTTAGTCTATGAATATTGTACAACAACAATACACCTTCTGCAAAAACAACAAACTAGCTAGAATTCACTGTTCAGCCTTTTAACACACGAGTGAACCGAGGCAAAGGCATAATTTTCTGTCCCTTTCACTCGAATATATTCAGTTTCAAGGTCAACTACCATTATTTGTGAGATTGTTAAACCATGTCCAGGTATGTAGCATTGCTATAAAGTCAGTTCGTAATTATTGAAACCTATGTAACTATGTTTTCACCTTTACAGCACCGAAATCTGCTCATGACCGATTATGATTAGTACTTCTGATTAGTCATACAATAAGGTATTTTTTCCCCAGTGGCAGGCATTAGGCAATGCAATACATCATTATTTTTAAAACTCAAACTCGTGACAAATATCCGGACAAGGCATAACTTATGCAAAACTGTTATTATTTTTCACGTCGCTGTAATTTACAATGACATGAATGGCGTTTGGTAGAGTGGTTACAGTAATCACATACCATTTGTACAAACATCACTTCACTGGAACTTCACTTTTATCACTACTGCGACATCCTTGGCGTAGTGTATAGTAGATGTGAAAAATTGGAGAAATAAAATCGTAACTTTTAAACGGTCTAAAATAGTAACCACATAGGTTTATTGGACTTGAACCCCTCTATTACATGCTTCAGCTTGGATGTCTATGATATATATATATATATATATATAGTATACACACACATACACATCGCACATGCAGGTTGGGGAATACAAATTTAGTGGGGTGATTTCTTATGCATAATCAAGTGGGAAATATACGACTTTTTCTGCCTAAACTACTGGATAGCACGGGAGATATAAATCCTTAAAAATCAAGTTTTTAAGCTCTTCCCCCCCCCCCCCCCCAATCATCCCAATTTTCGTAACATTGATCTTGAACCTAAGAGCAATCCCTTATTAATACCCCCAACCATAATGAAAATAAAGGGATGTCCACTATCTAATTGCAAACATTTTTTTTACCGCCAAGATTTATGAACTTTTTGGTGGTTTATAGTGCAATATTACCTAATTAATAAAAATTATTCTCTTGCTGCAGCTGTCCAAGAATCGCCATTTTCGTGTAAAACGCACCAGCGATACAGTTCAAGGTGCGTAGGCCATACGAGCACTTCCTGCAAGGAATCACACAATGATTGTCGCCATAAGTAAACAAGCAGCATCAGTACTGCATGTTGATAAATGTATGATACGTGATGTTTGCAGTAAGTGTTGAAAACGTCATCCGCCATCGTATGTGCAGTAGGCACTGCAGCTTACTGTACACAAACACTCTAAGAGATTATTTGTAAGTTTACCATATCAATGTATGCGTACAGTAACAAAGAGAAAATGGTAAAATATTTTCCCATTCAAGCATAACAACGTTCCTACAGTTGCTCAGGAAAGAGTCAAATACATAGGTAAGTCCCCGACTTTGTGTAGTAGCGATGATAAACATTCCCATATTTTCAGCCTGACACGTAGTACTATTTCCATACACTGTGTACGTTAAAAACCTCTGTTGCAGTTTAGGAAGTTTACCAGAATTTTTTTTTACAGTGTGAATATGTACAGTACGTAGTATTGCAGGAACTGTATCGCTGTAGCCGAAGCGTAGCGTGGGTTTTTCATGAAAACGGTGGGTCCTGAGCTGATGCAACAAAAGAACCATTCTTGTTGATTAGGCCATACTTCTCGATAAGCCAGCATCAAACGTTCATAAATCCTGAAGGTAGAAAACAAGTTGTATGCATTATAAAAGGGTGGCCACCCATGCTATTTTCATTACGGCGGGAGGTGTTGAAGAGTGTTTGCCCTTAGGTTGAAGATCCCGTTAACATCCAACAATGCTCGGTGGATTGTAATTTAATCTCTCTTCATTCCTGATATTTTGTAAAGAATGTTTGAAAACTCGATTTTCAAGGGCTGTTCTTGACATCTTGAAATTCATGTGCATGTTGCAAATGTACTTTCCGCCTTACATTATTTTCAAAAGAAAGCTCGTCTAAGTGCATCTCACTTGATCTCACTGTATCCGAGTTGGTTTTCCATAATAAATCACCTCACGAAGTTTGTTCGTCTATAAATAAATCAAACCTTTGGAAAAACACCTTACGTATTACATGTTTGGTTGCGTCCTAAATATGCCATATGTCACAAGCGTTATATACGTGTTACACAACAGCGCCGCTACTTTGTTTTTTGGTTAAATTGAACTTTTACTTCAATTTTATTTATAAATTACACATTAATAACTAATACGAAAAAAAAGACAGAGAAAATTGGCGTGTTTGTAATGCCTTGGACAAAAATAATTTTTATGCAAAAATTTATTACACTGATTGCGCACGATTGTGGTGCGACGACCCTCTGGTGTAATTTTCTAAGCTTTGCTTGAATGAGGCGGAGGAATATCCTGGAAATGGAACATAGCAGCGCAAAAAAAAAAATTGAAGTAACCGTGAATTAAGTGTGGGGGTGCGTATGTATGTATGTGTGTATGTGTGTTTGTGTCTATATATATATATATATATATATATATATATATATATATATATATATATAACGCAATGTCTAAATACAATTGTATTTGAACCAAGACTTCTGCATTTAGGAGTCACAATTCAGATAGTAATTCTTGATCCCCTCATTTAAGAAGTAAGAACTTGTGAAAACTTGCCTACTTTTAGAATAAAAACCGGCGTAACTATCACTTAAGCCAAACAGCATTGTATAACCCATTCATGGTTACTTCCAACTTTTCTGTAGCACTGTTAAAGTTCTACTTCCAGTATATCCCTCCGTCTCATGCAAACAAACTTACCGAGTCTAGAAGATTACACCAAAGGGGCAACGCAATGCATTCGTGTGCACGGAGTATAATTATATTTTGCATAAGAGCTATTTGTTACTAGGAATTACCAACACACATGTTTTCTCACTGTTTTTATTTCCATTAATTTTAATTAAATATAATTATTTATAAATACAATTTAAGTTAAAGTTCAATTTAACAAAAAATAAGGTACTTTTAGGTTGACAGAATTATGAAGCATTAGTGATACATGGCATATTTAGGAAATAACCAAACACGTCATACAAAGAGTAGTTATTCTTTCAAAGGTTAGTTTCAAAATGTGTGAAGAAATCGCAGATAGATTATATTACATTATTTCGGTAGAGAGTAATTTTGTTGTGAACTAAATTCAGGAATAGAAAAAATACTAATACACAAACTGCGACAGTTGGCGTTACTGGAGGTTATATAATGGCGCTAAGGGGTTGTCTCGTCCCTAGGACTGCGTGGCGTCGGCGACTTTAATAGCACAAAATGTCTATTTCAGCGCTTCGTTTAATCTCTTCTCTACGATCCATGCCCCATAACAACTTTAAAAGTCATAACTTGGTCCAACAACCTAAGTTTTCTAAGTTTATGATTGATGCAAGACGTTTGGTAACGATCTCCTCCTTCATCATGTCTGTAGGTTTCCATATCAGGACAAAGACGTCAAACTGTTTCTTATACACAAGATGTAGTTTGCGCATCTCAGAAAGAGGTAAAATACCTCATCATTGCGAAATACAAAATTACCAAAAAACTTCCCTCAAAGAGAAAAAATATGCTAACCTAGTGATATGGCACTGCTAACATACATAAAATGAACCATTGCCAAGGACAACACAATAGATAATCACATTAACAATACCTAGTCAAATGCGGTAGGGAATGTGGGTGACTAGGGACTATCATTTTATGCCATCGGCTGTAATATCATTATTGTTACTATTATAAATCTAATTAATTGGATCTTGTTAATATTACTACTTAAGAGTTAATGTTTTCTTTGTGTGTTTTTAGGTAGCTGCAAATTTTAATGAATAGGATTCTTATTATGTTATTGTTCTCCATAATCATCATTAAAATGATTCTATTTTTGTCTAAATTGTTCTTAATATGTGTTGGTTTCAATGTTGTTCATATTGAATAAACATCCTTGTTATGTTTAAATAAGAATGTTTGTTGACATAGATTAAGTTCCATGCTATTGTTACCAGACCAGTTATGTCACATCTAGTATGTTACATCCAATACAGAGAAAATAATTTTTTATTTTAAACAAAATAATTCTGTCTCGAAAAAACACAATATTATCGTTTAAATCTTCAGCAGTAATATAAATAAAACATAGCTAAATACTCTTGCACAATTATCACAGTTTTCAGTAAATGAGGCATTGAAAGCCAAAGTGGCGTGTACGTCACATTTTCGCCTGTTTTGATCAAGCCCAGAAACAGAATCTACATATCGAAATGTGTTAGTTGGAACAATAGTATAAGTAATAACTACACAATTAGCCGCATAGATGGCAGCAGTATTTTGACATGCAAATGAAATCATTGTTTTGCTGGTAGACATTATTGTGCAAGTCAGACTTACACGACACCACTGTTACGTGAAGTGAATGTACTGTGGTATGTTGTTTGTTAATATTGTGACAACAACCGATTATTTCTGAGTTTAATAGGTGTTGAAATAGTATGAATATGAACGAAGTAAGTGAAGGCACAGTCAGTCAGCCTAGTACTTTGGCCAGTTCAGGATCTGAAGATTGGAAACCCTCTAATTCAGAGTTTTCTGAGTGTTATAATAAGTCTGATTGCTTATGTTTCTTTTCTTGTAAATATAGCAAATAAATTATTCAAGTGATTTTGTAAATTGATGTATAACATAAAAGGCATTGAGTATTAGGTTTGTTAACATAAAAACATTACTTTAGTATAAATTGCTATCTGTAAACTGACTTACGCCACAATTGCAACTAACAATTTTGTGGTAGACCATGTGCGTTTATTATGCTTACTTGAGCGTAAAATAGCGATAACCTAAACCCATAATTAGTACCTAACCTAACGTACTGTAGCTATGTAAATATAAAATATACGAAAACTACACTCAGCCTATTCATTAGATAATTTGTTTTTGTTACAGCTGATGAAGATGGAGAAGAAATGGACTTTGCTACTGCCTGGAATGAAATCATTATGGAGAACAGCAATTAATATGAATAACCAAAACGAGGTCGAAAAAGACCAAGTAACAAGAAGAACTAAAGAAATGTCGAAATCCAGGCAAAACCGGGAAAGTAGTCCCAGGTAATAGTTTTCTGAACGATAGCTGTGTATGTAAAAATAAATTTAAAGAAAAAGTAAGAGACGAGTAGCGAAACTATGCGTTTGACTCATTTTGGAAATTAAGCTCGTTTACGGGTCAGAATGTTTTCCTTTGTTGTTTGATCAAACAGAATTAACCCTAACCAGGTGACCTATAAACCATTCACGATCTGAAAAGAAAAGTACAAGTAATCAGTATTTTATTCAAATCCCAGGACAAACAATTAATGTTTGTAAAAACATTTTCTTGATACATTTCAGATACCAGATGGTCGCATGAGTAGAGCAATAAAAAAAAGTGAGAAGTGGACAACAATCTCGATCTGATAAACGAGGAAGTGGTGTTCCTGCAAACAAAATATCGGAAGAAAGATTGAATGTGGTTAAAGAACACATTGCATAATTTCCTTCTTATCAGTCCCATTGCACCAGGGCTGAAAATCCTAATCGTAAATATTTATCTTGTGACTTAAATATGCGTCTCATGTACAATTATACAAAGAGTTATTTGACATGGAAAAAGCTTAGCTTTCCCAAAAATTACCACGTCCATAGCATATTACAAAATAAATATGTACATGTAGGTATAATATTGAATGTCATGAGCTAAACACTGACTTAGCCTTTAAGCCAGAATTGGAAGTTAGCCTTATCTCTTCCGAATCTGGTTCAAAAGGAAGACAATACGATTGACATGATTATAATTCACCATAAATATATAGTTAGTGGTCACTCGTACCTCCCAAACGATGTTGACTTTGGATCCATAGAAACCTACTCCAGAGGCAAAACAGTCTATGTACCGGATGAATGG
The DNA here is from genome assembly GCA_029891345.1 of Dryococelus australis. Taxonomy (NCBI): domain Eukaryota; kingdom Metazoa; phylum Arthropoda; class Insecta; order Phasmatodea; family Phasmatidae; genus Dryococelus; species Dryococelus australis. Next base: position 58,025,811 of record CM057004.1, read on the forward strand.
TACTCAGTAATTGTACGGTCTCGGGGGAAAAAAAAAACAAACAAAATTTCCATTTAATAAAGAAGACTAGGTAAGATTTCAAGAATTGAAAACATCTTGAGGACGTCATTACAAGACGGGGGAAAAAAAAAAACACCCTACAAGAACCAGTGCCATGGTTGAAAATGCAGTGGATAAATTGCGTACGAAATGAATAATTTATTTTGTACTTCAAAGAAACGCCGAATGAAGAAAATGCCATCTCAGCTCTTGACTGTAAGCTGGCTAAAGCAGGAAGGCTAACCTTATTGACTAACATAATTCAAGATTGCCTTTACGATGGACCTAGACAGGTTACACAACAGAAAAAACGAGATATGAGTGATTTGTTACCATTCTTTCCAACAATACACTATAGCTTCTTTCACAATCTCCTAATGACTTAAGCTCATGCAGACAGCGAAGACGTAAGACCATTGACAAAGGGGAAAGATGGCAGTGACAGTGAATGAATGTGTGCGAAAAAAATTAGTTTTCAAATTGTGTGAAATGTAGATGTGGGACCATTGACAGACGTGGACATGGCAGTGAAGAATGAGCATTAACTTGAAAAAGTGTGTTACAAAATGAATATACAAATAGTGTGAGAATACGATGATTCAATGGTAATTAATGTAACGTTTGTTCCCTTGCCAGTCGGATTATTATAGAAAAATGGTGTAAGACATTTCAACTCCCTTAGGACTACTGTAATATTAAAATTAGGGTTGTCGATTACACAAAAATTACAACGATATCCTGTTGTGTGGGAAACCCATAATCAGAAGGATTTATTTAACCTGAAATTTAATACAGTGGTTCTAGGAAACCTCTTTGTTTCTCGAAATGAGTATAATGTGACTTACACCACTTTAACTTTCAGCGCCTCAAATATGACGAAGCATCAGAACGCAAGTGTCTTTCCGGTCATAACCGATACACCTCTTTGGATAGCTGTGGCAGAGATTTTAGAAGTTAGTAATGTGGGGTTAAAAAGGAAAAAAAGAGACAGAAATAATAAAAGCTGTAATTAAAATTCAGATAAATAATGAAACGATCATTACTTGAAAAACATTCACGGCATACAAGTAGATATATAACGCAGGAGGCAGCTCGCCTCATTTTTTCATCTAAAAATCAAGCTTTTTAACCCAAAATTCAAGCAATTTGATCGATTTTAAGTCACGTTTTCTTGTTTATAGAAGCTCCATTTCTCATCCATTTTGATAGAAAAAAAAAGCAATTTTCATTTTAAAAAAACCATGCATTTTAACCAAAAAATAATGTAATTTCATTGCTTTCAAGGTACTTTTCCTACCTTCTAGAAACCCCATTTGGTATCAATTTTCAACTCTCAAAAACAAGTAATTTTATCGTTTTCAAGCTACTCTTTCTACATTCTAGAAACTTCATTTGATCCCAATTCTCATCAAAAATCAAGCATTTTTACCCCAAAATCAAACAAATTTATCACTAAAAAAAACAGCTTGCAGGATTTGCATCAATTTAAAAACAGCAAATTTAGGCTTAAATCATGTAAATTTAAACTTAAATCAAGTAAACTTAAGCTAAAAACAAACTGAATATGAGCAAAGAAATTTCATAGATTAAAATTAAAAACAGCAAATTTAAGCTAAAATGTAAGGAAATATTACCTTATTATTCTATACAGTTTATCTTAGAAGCTCTACTAATTTTTTTAAAAACTTCTTCTATTTGATCTAGATTTTCACCAATATCTCGAAGTTCATATTTATCGTCAATGATTTCTAAGAATGATAATTGTAAGTTTTGTACATTTGAATGAAATTTGAGAACTACATTTTTAAGATCTTCAGATGCATTATCTACTCTATAGGAAGGCAGTTTTCAACTATCACCACCTTTTAAAATGTTAATCAAACTGAATGGAAACTAAGTATGTACAAAGAAAAGAAATTTATTAAGAGAAAGAAACAACTCATTTAGAATAATGAAAGTGATTTTTTATTTGATCAAATAATTCATCTATATTTATAGAAATTCGTAAAACTTTTAAAAGTACCCACCTTGCTATAAGTCGAAAATATTGTATTAACATATCGAAACATTTTGTTGATTCTTCCATTTAATAATATTAGAATTTTATGCATCTTCAATAATTCTTTCTTTCAAATAATCATAAGTTAGATTTATTTTACTAATTAAAACAACATTACAAATGGTATCTGCTTCAACAGCTTTATTCAAATCAACGCAAATTTTTATATTTACTTTTTCTTTAACTACAGTAATTTTTCCATATGAACAATCTATAACATATAATGGCCTTCACCCCCAAAATGAATAGTGATTAATATAACTATCAAAGTTTACAGTTGGTTTATAACAAATTTCATTATTTCTATAGTCGGTATCTAGTTTGGTTTTTGAATTTCTAAAATCATTATAAGCTAGAAAAGCGTTTAAGACAAAGACCATTTTCAATGTTTAGATTCCAGTTTTCTTTAGGAAAAATTTCATTTCTACCATTTTTAACATAAATGGTTCTCACATTACAATGATCAAACATAGTAGTGTATTTGTGCTGTTCAGCGTGATTTCGTCTATTAAGTAGAAAACTTACAATTACAAAATCGGGCACATCAAATTGTAAATTATTAAACTTATATTTTATATCAAAGTTAAAAACAGTTCATCCAGCAGGAACTCCTTTTCCTAAAAATTGTCAATAATCAAAACTAATAGGTATTTTTGGATCTTTGCATATTTTTTCTTTAATTGCAATGACTATGTTAGTTTCATATTCAACAATAGGCCAAATTATTTCTAATTATTGAATAACAATTTTACCAGGATCAGGACAATGTTTCGTAACTTTACCTTCTTTATCTAAAGTTTCATAAAGAAATAAACAGTTGTTATCAAATGAATTAAGGAAAAAAGTAATTTTATAAACACCTTTCTAATAAATCTGATTGTTATCACGAATAAAACAGAACAAATATCTCAGCGGATACATTATTTAATTTTTTTATTATCACTAGAAACAGTTTTAACTTCATCTGTTATATTTCTAGGAACAGATTTATCGCGGTATAAATTATCAACACCAGTAAATTCTAAATAATTTTTTTCACTTGGTGATCTTAATAAAGCATCAATCATTGTTGATGTTATACCTGGATTTTCAACAGCTTCGATAATATTTTCATGTTTTGAAATCTCTACTCTAGAAAACTGAAAAGGAAAAAAGTTCGAACAAACATCAACATTATCTAATGTATCATGTTTTGCTTCATCTCCAACTTTATCTCTCTTTAGTATACTGAATTACTCATAAACATAAGCGTCATTTGGAAAAGTAAACCCATCACCTATAGGAACATCAAATTCAATTCTATTATTGTAAACATTTAAATTCCCCACAGTTTGATCAGTAGTAGGAGAAAACGTCTGTATCTCAAAACTCTCAGTACTTTTATAACTCATTTATAAGAAAAAATTAATATATATGTGAAAAAAATTAATATATAAATGAACGAATCAAAGGGAGTTTCTCAAGTTAAATTACTCATAGAAAGATATAAAAAATATTAAATGCATCATGATAAAGAATACGAGAAAAATATAAAAAAGAGATGTCTTTATTTGATGAATTACATAATACTGGTAAAGAAATTGAAAAAGCAAGCGAAGAAAATAAAAATTCTATAGCAGCACTAGTTCCTGTTGCAATAAAAAATTTAGATTATCCAATAACACCAGAAGAAACATAATTTGAAAGAGAATTATTCTCAAAATCTCCTATTTTGGAAGAGCGAATAGACATTTTACCCATAAAAAATTGATGCAGCCCACATCTGATTCGATGTGTACCATTATTGATAATCAATATGGATTACGTGCAGAAGGACAATATTTTTGCATAGGTAATACACAAGTATAGATAGAACATGAGGATAATTTCACCGATAATGACTATGAAAACTACACGAAAATTGTTTTAGATGCCAATGCTGCATTCCAAGAATATAATAAAAAAAAAAGAAAATAAACTCGATCAGAAGTTGGAAATACAAAAATATAAATAAATCAATTTATGATAACTATATAAAAGAATCACATTCAAGAACAGCACCAAACACATCAGAAAGAATGATTTCTCCAAGAACTCCTAGATCTGGAGAAAGTATTAAAAAAAACAGTAAAATTTACCAAAAGAATAAATTTTTGATGGATGATGTCAGAAAATTGGTTGGTAGATTATTAGTTATTCATGGCGAAGAAAATGCTGGACATAAAAATGATTGCAATGAAAAAGTAAACATAATGAATATGTTGAACAATAAATTTTCTGGTTTTGATATTAATAATAAGAAAGGAATTCCCTATCTTATAAGAGTTTTAAGTGTAATTCCACATTCATTTTGGAATTCTGAACATCGTCGAAAAGGTATAATAAATTGGGCATTAAATAATTTAAATTTACCTGAAATGCATTTACCTGGTTATAATTATTGTGGACCATTTACAAAAAGAAACGAAAGACTAGAAAGAGGGGACACAGAAATAAATAAATTAGATGAATCATGCAAATATCACGATATTGCTTATAGAGATCATAAAGATTTAGAATCTAGACATGAAGTTGATAAAAATTTACAAAAAGAAGCAAAAGAAATTGTGTTAGAGAAAAATACACCAATTGGTGAAAAAATTGCTTCTGCTGCTGTTGCTTCAACTACGTTTACAAAAAGAAAATTAGGATTTGGAATTATAACGTTTTATTTATTATATATATGTGTATATATGTATATATACACACACTTATAAATTAATATAAAAAGCTTAACTTTCGATATACCCATTGATCAGTTAAGAGATTTGGGTATAGATAATGTTTTAACAAAAGGTCAACTTGAGAAAAAAAAACAATTAAAAGAAGGTAACGGTTTCTTATTAACTTTGACACTCCCAATACTAAAAAATAATATTGAAAGAAAAAACATGAAATGGATTACATCACAGAGGAATTATACCACTTATATTTCCAATTTTAGGTGCACTTGGTGCTTTAGCAGGAGGAGCTACTGCAATTTATAATTCTGTTGAACGAGAAAAAAAAATTCGAATAACATCAGAGACATGATTTAGCAATGGAAAATAAATCAGGAAGTGATGTAGTTGTAAAAAAGAAGAGAAGACCAAAAAAAATTAGAATATATACCCACTATCTAATATTGACATTGAAAAATAAAAATATTAAATATAAATTTTTTTAGAAATGTTTATGTGATTGATGAATTACCTAAAGCTATGTACAAAAATGAATGTGCTGTGGTTAATTTCGACATTTAATCAAATCCTGGTATCCATTGGGTTTGTTTTTTAAAGAAAATAATCATGTTTACTATTTTGATTAATTTGGAAGTAACATTCCTAATAATTTAATTAATTATTCCAAAAACAGAAATGTTTATTACAATGATGATAAAATTCAGGATTTTAATTCAGTTATATGTAGACATCTATGTTTAATTGTAGTACATCTTATTTTTTCGAAATATTTTAAGTTTAAATATACAATTTCTTTGTTATTAAATGACAGATATATTTGGAAAACCATTGATCAAATCTTTAAATAAAATTTTTGACACTAATGCTTATGCTTTAAAAACATATGTAGATTCACAATGCAATTCGGGGGTTTCTGAGTTACAAAGTAAACTAAGCCCTTGCTTTGATTATACAAAATATTATGTTTATTTTCTAGGACATAGAGTTGTTAATATAAATGATTCTAGAGACGACAAAGACGCAGTCAATAAAGTATTTTAAAATAAAAAATTGCCGATTATGCTTCAAAAGAAGATAAACATTTACAATTCAGTAATATTATTGTTGGTTATATAAAACGAATAAATAATGCAAAGCAGGCACTAAAAAAGGAAGTAGATTCAAAATACAGTTATATGGTTTCTGCTTAAGCATTAAAAAAAGATGTAGATTAAAAATACAATATCATTGTTACCGCTTTGCAAGATGAACTTAGTAAAGTTGTTGTTTACACAAAAGGATATGATTCTCTTCAAAATCGTAAAATTAATAATATGGCTGATCCTATAGATGAAAATGATGCGGTAAATAAAAGATTTTTGATAAAGAAATAGCTGTTAAATTGCAAAATTTAAACCAATTATTTTCGAATTATTGTAATACACTTGAAAAATGTAAGGAAGAAAAATCACAAATATTTTATTTACATGCAAAGTGGAATAAAAGTAATAATAATTTTCACTTAGATAATAATAAACTTTTCTTTACTTTTTGATGGATTGCAATGTTTATAAAATAATTACTGTTAATCCCAATTTACCTGACGATACTGTGACTGTTATTAAGGGATCTCAAAAAATAGATTACAGTAAGCCTTTTGATGTTAACATAGGTGATATTTTAACTTTTAAAATTAAAAAAAAACTAAAATATCTTAATATGATGATGGCTAGTCATCAAGACTACAGTAGGAAACTTTGCAAAATATAAAGGTTAATTTTTCTTATTCATATTAAATGGAGAATGCTTGGTGCTTGAAGTGTAAGAAAGATACTAAAAAATAATATATAAAAATTGAAAATACAAAAAATGGATGATTAGTTCAGAAAAGTAAATGTTCGATATGTAATTCTAATAAATCAACATTTAAGAAATATTTGTTCATAGAAAGAGAAGGAATAATCAATTAATTATATAAACCAGCAAGAAGAAATTTTTCACGAAGAAACGTAATATCATATGGAATTGATGATTTATGACTAATTGATATTGTTGAGATGGATACCGGTAATTTGAAAGGAATATCACATATATACAAAGGATATAAATATATTATGACAATTATTGATGTTTTCTCAAAATACGCATTTGCTATACCAATTAAAGATAAAACAGCCAAAAACATAGTAAATGGTTTAGAATCAATATTAATTAAAAGAAAACCAAATAATTTAGAAAATGATAATGGTTCAGAATTTTATAATAAAACTTTTAAAGACCTTATGCAAAAATATAAGATCAATCATTATTCTTCATTTTCTAAATTAAAAGCTAGTGTTACAGGAAGACTTAATCGAACTTTGAAAAATATAATGTGGAAGAAATTTGCTTTGAATGGAAATTGTAAATGGATAAATATATTAGAAGATTTAGTGAAAGAATACAATAATTCAAAACATATAACTATTGGTATGAAACCAATTCAAGTCAATAAGAAATATGAAAAAATTAATCTCAAACACATATGATTGCTAAACTAAAATACAAAGTTGGAGCTAATTGAACAACAGAATTATTTACTATTATTAAAGTTTTAAATTATGATGTTCCTGTTTACAAACTAAATGTTATTAATGGAGAAGAAATAAAAGGCAGTTTTTATGAATACAAAATGCAAAATTGTGTGTTAGATTTCCGACGGTGTAAACGCAGGTTTCCCCCACAATTTCCTGTCGACCGACATTGCGACAGGGTTTCGGTTTCTCGGGGTACTGCAGTTTCCCTTCCACTCTTCTATTCTGTTGCTGCCCCATATCAATATAACTCACTCCATCCCTATCACAGGCAGAGTGGGCGCAGTTGGCTAGTTCTCTTGTGTAGTCTATTCACGCCTACTGCCAACTTTTCTGGAACACTGCTTAATTTCTACTTCGCCTCCTACAAACAAAGCTTAACTAAGTCTAGAAAATCACACCAGAGGTACGACGCACAGAATTTGGTTTAGTAATATTTTGAATAAAAACTATCTTTTACTATAGGCTATTCGCGGTTAAATGAGCACTTTTGAAAGCCCTGCTTAAGATCTACTTGTATGCACGTTGTGTATTCTTCCGCCTTATGTAACATTAACATTGTCATGGGCCTCAACTTCATTCATGGGCCGGTCAAGTGAAACTGAAATTATTAGAAAAGTAAATATTTAAAGAATCTGCTAAGTTTTACACTTCGATTCATTAAAAAAAAAAAACGTAAAGTGAAAGAAATAATTTAAGTTATCACAAATGGTTACCTAACATAACGGAACTACTTCCCGTCCAAAGTTACCAATTTGACTGGGCGCACGTCACTTAGGGCGCTCGTTGAAATATATGCATGCAGGGGCAGTTACTTTTTTCTAAGGTTGATTTCAGAAGTGCTCATTTTATTGTGAACATCCTTTAAGCATTACCAATACGTATTTTTTCTCCTGGTTTTGGCCGTAAGTTCAATTTGACCAAAAATATGGCACTTTCATGTCAACACAAGTATAAAACGCTCGTGGTGTGTGATATATTTAGGAAACAACCAAACTCGTCGTGAATTGGCTGATTTTTCAAAGGTTTGGTGACCCAAAAAGTCGGAAGAAACCGCGAATAAACTTTGACAAGGGGCGCCATTACAAAAATGCCAGGGCCCCAACACCGGAGTTTAACACGCAGTGTGGCCAAGGCTAGCAAAGATGTATACGCAATATTTCCTTTGAGGATTTTGGAGTCCATCTTCCTCCACCTACCGTGAAATCAATAAATAAAACTAAAAATATCATGACTATTTATCTCGTACTCTTTTCTGGTGTGTGTGTGTGGGGGGGGGGGGGCTAAACCACAGACTTTCTGGTTGTTCCTGATGAAAAACGGGGGAAAAAAGGGGGGGGGGGGGCTATTTTCCCGTTGCACAGGTGAAGGTCTATAGTCCATTCACGATTACTTCCGAACTCTATGAAGCCCTTCTAAAGTTCTACTTCCAAGATATTCCTCCACCTCATGCAAGCAAAGCTTACCGAGTCTAGAAAATTGCACAAAAGGGACAGCGCACCACATTCGTGCGCACTCAGTGTAATAATATTTCGCATAAGAACTATTTCTTATTGGCCATTACCAACAACACAGCTATTCTCTCCCTGTCTTTATTCATATGAACTATAAATAAACTATAGTAATTTATAGATAAAATTGAAATTAAATTTCAATTTAACCAAAAGCAAGGTACTTTAATGTTAAACCAAGTGTGAAAGGCTTGTGTTACATAACATAATTACGAAACAACCAAATAGGTAATATATGGTATGATTTTTCGAATGTTTAATTCAAAAAGTGTGAAGAAACCGCGATTAGACTATAGACTTTAGACTCGTGGTTTGGGAGGAGGGCACTGTCTCATCATAATTTTAGATAACAAATAAAAGTATTATTATTTTGTATTGTAATATTCTTTGATATTATTTTGTATTTCGTATTAAAATAATTAAATAAAATTATTATTTTAATCAATTGTGATATAATTTCATGTTAGTTTCAACACATTCGCAGGGCAGTTTCAAGTCAATGTGTGTGTGTCGAATTGGGGGGAAAAGGGGAAGAAGGTAGAGAATCATGTCCCGTGAGATCCTCTCTGGATCCGCCCTTGGGGAGAACATTAAGGTAGTGGCTTCCTCGTCATCTTGCATTTATCTTACTGTAAATATGTAGTATTGTATTAAAACTTTTACATGCAGGACTACTTTACAGAATGGCTGAAATCATAATGGATTGATTTCAGTCTGTAGCCTATTTCCTTACGTGAAACTGATTGAATTAAACGTTATACTATTACAGATGGAACAAAAACCCAATATTCAAAATAGCGTGGACTTAAAAATACCAGTTACGATATTCCGTATGACACGACAGCTCAAATATTTCATCTGAAAAAGTAAGCTATGAAGAAATAAAATAAGATCTAAAATGGAAGGCATACTAATGCGCCTATTACATAAATTTAACAATCATGCTAATGGGTGGTCTAGTGAATACTCTGATCACCCGTAGTCACGTCTATGACACCCTCAAGCGCCAAAGACTTAGGTTGTGTTGAATTCACTATCCAGAGGCTCTTGCCAGGTTTCGTGCCCTATAAAAGTGCATCGAGGCTGTAACGTCACACTGCCGCTGTTCGAATTCACGGCACGGACACAGATGCATCCTTGGATGTCCCCTTCAGCTAAGGGTAAGAGCGACGTTCCCTTCACGTGACCTTCGTTGTAAGTTTGTTTTTCAAAAGATTTATAACAGTTTTGCAGCTCCATTTGCCGGACACTGTTGTTTGTACACAAACTGAAGCGGCATAAGAAAATCCGTTTATATATATATATATATATATATATATATATATATATATATATATATATATATATATATATATATAATTAAATGCGTTGCAGTTTGCGAAACGAAAAGGGGTGTCTGAAATTACACCCACTTCGAAACGAAGGGGTTAAGGGAATGTGGGGGATTGTGGATACTGAAGGGAATGGAGAATGGATATAGGTTTGGGCAGCTCTTAACTTCGAGGTCTTGAGAGCCGATGAGGGTGATGCGAGGTGAGCGCGGAGCAGTGCCGTAATGCAGGGGTGGGGGAGACGGGAGATCCCCGAGAAAACACGCCGACCAGCGGCATCGTTCGGTACGATTCCCACATGCGAAATTGGGGGAATGGAACCCGGTTAGCCTGGGTGAAAGGCGAGTGGTCAAACCACTACTCCACCGCGGCCCCTTTGGTACAGAAAGAGACCAGGGACGAGTGAACGAGGATGTGTTGCAGTGAATTCGGAAACAGCCGTAGTTGTAGCGCTCTCGAAATATCTAACCAGTGCTGGCAGCAGGAATGCGCAGTAGGGGGCAGCACAGACGGGAAGGTCGCGGGTGCGAGGCTGCAGCAAAAAGCGATTAAAAAAGGAGGTGGGGGGGGGGGGGGCGCCGGCGTCTCGGTCTACATAAGCTGCGCCGCTCAATGACGCCCTCTCCCTACAGCTGCTTGCGCTAAATGGGCCACGGTCGACCATCCTTGGCGGCGGCAAAGTTACTCCGCACGTGTCCGCAAGCACCACGACCGACCATTCGTCTCGCCCGCCGCCGGCCGTTCCGATTACTCTCTTTAATAACATTTTTCTACTATGTGGGTCAGGGTACGTCGTAATTACTTTGTGCTGTAGCATTTTTTTTGGCTATGCGGCATAGAGTTGTACAGAGTAATAAAATTAGTCAGCTGTTTATATAATAAGCATCTCTGCGATACTAATTAATAAATTTAAAGTTCATGCTTTGACGAGATTTTCGTGGAAATGCAATAGAAACAAACCAGTCAAAAATTATTGTATTGGAAAGAATGTGTTGGTAAATGTCGAGGCAATGCTCAAAGGTTCTACCATGAGGTTGCACTTCACTTTTTGTCAAGTAAATGCACCACACCAAAAAATGAAAAAAGTACAATGCCTTTAAGAAAAAAATATTTAAATTTACGAGCGATTAAACAACAAAAGTTAGAATACACCAGGCATCCCTCGTTACCTGTTCATAACTCACAGAGACTCACAAGTAGCACACGACGCTTTGTACGTTTACATTACAGTGTGCACTATTCGTTTGTTGCTAACTAGCGTATCGTTCAGTCACTCTTTCTGTAATTTGTGTGTGCCTACCCCTCAGGAAACACAGCTTCTATTCAATTTTGCTCAAAAATGGTTCGCCTGAGGGTGTTGCGACGAGATAATCTTTTTTGTTCATTGGGCCCTCTTTATATAAATTATGACATAGAACCTCTGAATAATCTTATGGAAGAGAATATTAAGCCAAAAAGGGGGTGGCTACCCCCATTATTTTAACGAAGGCGGTGGATATTCGAAACGATTTCTTCATATATTGCCGATCTTGTTAGCATAAAACAGAATCCAGAGAATTGCACTTTTAGTGGAGTGAATAAAAGGTAGTTAAAGTTAACACTAGAATACCTTCAAGTCGTAACTACATTTTGAGTGAATAAAAAGGAGATACCACTAGCCCTCTAGTTGTAACTTGGTAGTTCCGAATACCTAATGCTAACCCGTGAATAATAGGCTAACACTGGATAGGTAGACTAGTTGTCACTAGCTTATTTCCGAGTGCGAGAGGGGTCACACTAGGTTATTGTTAGCCCGTGTGTTGTAGCCATGACCATGTTTATGCACGCGAGGAGAAGAAAACGTTACATTAAAATACGAGAGGTAGGCATCGATAAGTGCAAGCAGCTTATGCGCTTTGAAAGAGACGGTATAGATTTCTTAAGTACTGTATTTTGCCGGGAAGTGATGAAACAAGAGGTAAAGCTCTAAGCCCGAGAAACAGGATGGAAATATTCTTGCGTTACGTTGGAGATCCAGGATTCCAGAGCGGTGTGCAGAAGACTTTGGTGTTGAACGGACAACAGTGAGTAAGACGTATAACACGGTCATGCATCATATACTTGACAGAGCTCACAACTGGATTCGCTTTCCTAACTCTGTACAAGAAATGAACGATGCAAAGTTGTTGTGGCAAATACGTTATAATTTACCGACTGTCATAGGTGCATTAGATTGCACGCACACTGAAATTAAGAAACCAGCAACACACGGTGACGAGTATATCAACCGGTAGGGTTATCCAAGTATCACCGTGCAGGCCACCTGTGATGCGCAAGAAAAGTTCACTAGTGTGTGTGCTGAGTGGCCGGGCTCCTTACATGATGCAAGAATATGACGACGAAGCGATATTAGGGGCCTAATATCACGATATGATGGTTCGGCTTGCTTGCTCGGAGACTCGGGTTACGACATATCTCCGTGGTTTATTACACCATTCAAGCCAGTAGCAAAAGACATTCAACGTCGATTCAACGTAACACACGAAAGCGAGAGAGCAGTTATTGAAAGAGTATTCGGTCAGATAAAAAAGAGGTTCCCTATATTGGGTAACTGTGTAAGAGTTCCATTACAGAGCGTACCTTAAGTGATAGCAAGCTGTGCCGTGTTTCACAACGTGGCCAGACATCTGAACGACCAGTTCGAGGACGACGAGCCTGAAGTAGATGAAAACGGAGACGTAGGTGATGAAGACGTTGGAGAGGGAATCAACAAGAGTCCTCAAACAAAGATACAAGGAGAACGAAAGCGTCAGGACATGATGTATTTTATGTTGTAGTGTATGACGTCAATACATGCATTTGAACGTCGTTTGTGTAACTGAACAAATAAACGCAACCTTCGTCCCAAAAGAAAAACGAACCAACGAACAAAACAAGTAAAGCGTTATATACATATACGTAGTACAATCACAGCCAGGTAGGATCTGTTTGTACATCTGGGAGATTACAAAGTGGTACAGTCGACCTATATAGGCCTACTGTACCCATAAACAGGTCCTAGGGGTGTTGTCAAGTGCATGTTTGCTGGCGTTGCGGTGTGTCGCTGCCACGTCTCACGAGAACTCTACAAGGGAAGTGACCGGCGACGGCTACGGCGCGGCGGCGCGGTTGCATAGGACAGTCTGGCCGTTGTTACTCCGACGCCGCACCGTCGCCAGTTACATGAACAGTGGGCCTTGGCGCGCCATACTGCCACAACTGCTGAGCAATTCGCACCAGGAGCTTCGCAATTGCCATAGCTGCACCCAGCAACACTGCCCACTGCCCAGCGTTATATATATATATATATATATATATATATATATATATATATATATATATATAGAGAGAGAGAGAGAGAGAGAGAGAGAGAGAGAGGGAGAAAAAAAGGGGGGAGTTGTACTAAATTTTTTTTGGAAGGCAATGGTTACAGGACAATATTTATCCCGTAATATATATTATAATTACATAATCTATTTGCACTTCTTTACCGCAGTACATTTTTTTTTAGGATGTCCAACTGTTTCTCTTCTTTCCGATTTGTAATTTTTGCAGTTTCAACTGTTGCAAAAGTACAACTCTCTGCAGTTGCAGTGTGGACATCTCTTTTGTTTCGTCATTCTCGTAACACGCCACCTTTTTCCCACCCGGTCGCACATAACTCGGCTGTGTGTTGGTTTTCACGTTCCCGGTGAGGTTGAAGGGGATCCGTTGCTGACATCCAATGGTCCTGTACAGGTGGTATGCCGATCCGGGTACCGCTCACGTTCACGGTTTGCTTTAGGTCCACCTAACGCAACACTACCCTGCACTTTGGTAAATATCGGATTGTCCACGCCCCCCAGAAGTAACAACAACCACTTCTCCCACTCCTTCAACTTAATCTTTTTATCTCCCGTGGTCCTTGTATGCGTTTTTGTTTTCACGTGATTTTTCATGTTCTGAAGTGTTTTACTGATTTTCGTAAGTGTGACTCATTCTGGTAGCATGACTGTATTCTGTTACAACGTCCATCCCAAACGAGTTTTTTCTCGTTCATTATTTTGGGTACTCTGGATTTCTGTAACAATAGGGGGTGTTTACACAGTAACTTAACAAACAAAACTCTGTCAGCGAATTTTTTGCTGTCTACATCATCGTCCTTCGATTCACTAGAAGACATGATTACCCACGTAACACTACTCACACGACACAGGCTATCGAATGTCAATACGTCGTCGATAACGACCGCCTATTCAACCGACCACGTGTACCTTGCGAGGTCTAAACACTACTTAGAAAAGGGGGGGGGGGGGACGCGAAGCGGCAACAGTGATGACTCACGTCATGTTACTGCTACCCCGTAGTTACAACTAGTGGTAGTTGTATCTACAAACTTTCTCGATAGCACTTCTTCCAGGCTAGTTGTTGCTACCTAGTTCTAGCTTCCGTTTGTTCACACCGTTTAGGGTTGATGCTAACACTACCTAGTAGTCTCTACTACGGTAGCCACTAGTGTTATTCACTCTACTGTTTATTTCTAAGTAGTATACGATATTTTGCTAAAAGACATTTATTTTTTTATTTTCAAGGGCGAATTTTTCCCTTAGGATTTGTGCCAGACTATAAGTCGCATTATATGACTGTACCTCATTTTTGACAAGGAATCGCCATACAAAGTTTGTAACATACTTTCATATACATCCTATATATAAGACTCTTACTCCATTCAACGGATGCAGTAGCTCACGCTGGTTCTTGCTATTGATGCAACACAGCAAACTGTTAGAGAGCCGATAATCTGGATATAGGCCTATCTCTTGGTACTGGGGAAATCCATAAGTTCATTAATACCTACACCATAGACAGGTCACTTGGCTCACAAAAATGTCTATTGACTTGTCAGCTTTTCATGACTTCTCTGGATGTGATCTGATGTCTACATTCTTTGGGAAAGCGAAGAAATAACAACATAAGTAGTAGGGCCGTCAGAATCGTACCCCACTTTTGATTAATCGGATTAACCCTTTGGTATCAAATTGATATCAAAAGGATTAGTCCTTAATTCGATTTTAATCCGATCAAAAATTGTTGATCCGATTGTAATCCGATTAAATTTTTTGGACAAATCCTTAATCCGATCTTAATCCGATCGATTTTTTATATTGTCACCAGATAAAATGGTATGTAGATTTGATTGATTGATGCAATAAATTAAATTAATCAATCAAAAATAGTTGTGTGATAAGTGCATAGTTGTACTTTATTTATTTCATTTTTTTTGTGGGTTGGGGAGGATCTCTGGTATGTCCTACCCTGTGAGCTCTGGCACACGATGAGTTGTGGTGTGTTGGGGATGGGTAATGTGTGTGTGTGTATATATGATGAGTTTCGTGCAAGAGTGGCATAAGTATTTTTGGATGGGATATTGCTCGTAGACAGTGTTGGTAGATAGGCGACTTTAAAATATAGTATTATTCCAAATGAATAACAGCATTGCACGAGAGAAATCATGGGTGTTAAAACGAGTTCTACCTATGAATAAATTACACGCATCGAATCTCAAATTTCTAATGATCACAATTACGTGAAACTCCAGTATGAAATTATTATGTAATGAAACTCAATTATAAGTAAAGAGATGAATATGTTTACAAACATGATTTTACTACAACAAGCTGTATGATAGAAATATAATTTACACGAGAGAAGTATAAAACAACTACATGAATAACATCTGGTGTCGACAAGTGCTAAAATACCACAATTATGTGATTCTCCAGTATGGAATTAATTAAGTAACGAATCAAAAAAATGTCCCTATAAATTAAACACCTAACCAACACAATAACAAGATATATGTAACACTATTTGATGCCTCTTGCACATACCTGACAATATTTTAAACACGTCCGTCTGCCTGTGAGACTGGTGAGGAACTTCTGAAATGGAATCCACATGTAAAAATAAATAAATTTATTAAGATGTGTAAAAAGGAAACAATTAATATACGTCCATTCGCTTGGGAGCGCGCTGTAACACTGACTTGGATATAGGACTTACGTCAACTTATAACCTGTGTTTGATTATAGACTGAGGTGAAAAACTCGGAAATTTTCATGAAAATACAAAACAGCTAACAGCCACAAGTACATGAAAATGACTAAACACACAATGAAATAGATGTGGATACTATTTATGTGACAAATGGATAAAATCATGTTTATGATGCATGTACTAATATATAAATGAGACTAGTTGAATTAACAACAAATTAAAAAAAAACACATCTGTCCACCTCGGAGGTCAGACTGGATTGTATTATGTGCACCTGCTTATAAGCTTTTATATATATATGTGGAGCATGGCTGAGTTGAAATTTATGAGAAAAACTCTGTGTTCATCCTACAAAAGACAACGAAAGTTTCAATTTTATAGAATTTAATATTTGTGGCAGAGTAGAATTTTTTTAAAAGGAGTTTTTCAATTATGTTTTCTGATTTTGTGTAAAGTATGGCTGTGTTTTTACCAGCAAGCGTCTTCATGTCGAATCTCCAGCTGCTGCAGTTGTAATCTTGTTGCTGTGAGAAAAAATATTTTTATTTTAAACGTTAGCTGCACTCTCCCATCTGTAGAGTTTTAGGATAGCAGGAACATTGTGGTGTGATGCTAAGTGCTCTTTATACCTGGCCCTGAAAAGGTCTTTGTGTTGCTTTCGGTTTTGCTACATTCCCTGGGGTTCTTGAACTTGACCAGCGGACCAGCAAAGTTTTCTAGAGATACGAGTATATTCCATCCTTCCATTTCAAAATTCATTCATTCTGGCATGTTCGATTCTCATAATTTTTTTTGTTAATTTCTCCCTTCATAGTGTGATTGTTTTATAACATTTAAATTTAATTGTTAGTTTCTTTCTCCCTCATCAAATTTTAAGCAAACAGCTTGTAAAATGTTTTCTTTGAAAAAGTGAGCAAACAAATAAGCTGACTTAAAAAAATCTTTCCAACTTCCAAACCTGAAACAACTTACCAACATTTTATTTTCATTTAATATGCAGACACATACAAGTGCTTTGAAGTACTTTGTCTTCAGACTTTTCCAATCTCCAATCATTCACAATATATTATATAATGACACAGGGGAAATTTTCAAACTAATAAGTAACAAGTCACATCATTCAATTTTAACATATAAGATTTCATTAAAAAATCTTTTTTTCAAAAAAATCATACTTAAAAGTTAAACTATTTACAATGACTTTACAACAAACATTGACACAAACTAAAATACATTTTCAATCACAATTTTTTACAAATATATACATGAAACGTTTTTGATATACTTTAAAACAAATGCAACAAGATAATGCAATATAAAACATTCATATTACAAACATAATTAAAAAACATTTTTAACGACAATAAGACATTTTAACAAAAACAAGACATTTAATGAATGACAATTTATGATTTAAACTACAAAACATTTCATCAAATTTATTTTAATTAATTTATACCTACTACTACGATTATTACTACAACTACTATTACTTCTGCTACTACTACTACTACTGTTACAACATTCCAAAATTGTCTGACACATTTTAGAAGATCAAAAAATGTATATTTACAAAAAAAATGTTTAACAAAATATTTACAAATATAATATAGCAATCGTCATTTTTTACCTAAAACTATGAGTATATACATAATATTTACAGGAACTATTTACATAATGATGCATGGGGCATTCATTTGTCAAGTCTGGGTCATCTCCACTCACACACGCCGATGACATGATGTAACAGACACTCACACCCACACAGTTTCCACGAGATGATTTGTTACATTGTGAATTTTTCTTTCTTATTATTATGTATCGAAGACAGTTGTATTCTTGATACAGATAGGCCTCACAGATAGGCAAACGAGGAACAGCAGCATTGAATTGTAATGTAAGATATTTGTAGATGTTTTGGGAAGCAATAGTTAGCTGGGAAGTTGGTCGTGGAACAGGAGGTGCATGTGATGGCGTCAGATGGACATCATCGGAGGATGTGGTGGTGATAGTTGTGGCGTCGTGGGTGGGCTGCATTTATTGTAGTGCTAACACTAATGTAGTGAGGGGAAAAATGTGCTTGGGTATTCTGTAGTGTCCCTAAGGTAAGGTTGATATTCCATCTGCCACAATGTACTGGTTATCATCCATACCTGACAACACTACCTTGGTTACATGTTCGGTGTAGACTTGTTGAGCACACAAATGGAACTGATACTGGGTCCCCAAAACCCTTTTGCAATTTTCGAGGCAATCTCGATAATAATTGTACCTGAGTGACTGTAACACATTAGGTTTTACACCCTTCGCCTTATTAGATTGTTCATTATCAACAACATATGCATACATTTTGGGACGTAAACCCACAAAGGGTGTGATGACGCACCCAGCACATTCATCTTTCATCATCCTGTACGGCCTTTGTTCTTGTGAGGGAATCCTTGCGGGTTATCGAGCACATAGTTGGATGTTTCATACCATGCCTTTAAATCTGGGGTAATTACTTGATAGATGTTTTCACAAGCAATAGAATATACCAAGGAATTGGTGTTACAATAAAGGAGGTGTAAGCCTGGTGGAAGAAATTTTGTACACATGTACTGATAATGAAATTCGCAAAGTGTTAACTTAGAAAGATAAAAAATGGCAACACCAGTGCACAAAGGTTTGTTGAACGCAACAGAACTCTTTGACATCTCGATAAGGACCAAGTTTGCATCGATAATCTGTCTTGCCTGGAATGTAGGGTCCAATCAGCTCTGCAGCCTGTAGATTGTATCATACCTCTAAAGGACTCTGATGTCACTTTCCAGGCGGACATTCGGCAAGGTTTTTCCATAAACTGAATTATTCATTAACTTGAAAAACTATTTTTCGAATTCGTTCGCAGCCTGGGCACATTTCTCAATGTTAAATTCGATGTACGGAGCCATCCAAGCCTTTTGCCCAAAGTGCAAAATGCGATGAACAGAGTCAAGTTTGGCCCCATACATCAAGTACTGCCTCAGTGTTTCCCCATGTAGAACATAATTCTTCCACAGCACGAGTGTTAAAAGAAGTTTCTCATGCAAGCTGTTCGGGAGTATGCCATTTTCTGAAAGGCAGATCAGTTCGTGCATCATGACACTCCTCCAGAAAAGACACATCAACTTCCGCGAAAAAACAAGTGTCACTGTCATTCACCATGTTTGAAAAATCCCATCTTGAAAACACATCGGCCTCAACCAACTCAAAATTACCAATCGGAAACTTTAATTGCATTGCATGACTACAACCCATTGACATCGAACTAGCACATATATTTCGATGCCACATTGGGGTTGTAGTCCTCACCCATGTAAATATTGTTGGCTTCAGCACACCTTTTTGAAACCTGGGTTCTAAAAAAAAGATACACTTTTGGATCAGTCAACAGCTCAGTCAAACGAGCTGGGACAAATTTCTAATACAGACAAAATGCAAATGAGCAGTATTTCCACTTGCACGAATCGCCAAAATATTCACATGTTTTTAACATGGTTTACATGGATACTACAACACCATCCCTTTCGCAAGTTGAATCAAATTACTATCTTTGTCCACCACACAGTAGACATTGATAGAAATAGAACTGTTCTCCTCGAACTTGCGAATATCCTGTATGACTACAGGTGTCGACAGACCTTCAATATTCAAAACCTGGTGAGGTTTTCGATTTGAAGTCATTTTTTCTGCAGGTAGTGTGGCAGGAAACAAAGATGCTATTATGGCGTAGTGGAAAAACAGTCCCTTTAGTCAGTTTACATCGTCACAATATTTTCTATTAGCTATAAACTTTGGTAGTTTAGTGTCTGCAACACCGACGGTGAATGGCCAGTATTGTCTCACATGTACATCCATGTATGTCAATGTTTGCAGACTCCAACCAGATCTACATGCACTAAACTCCTCAAGTCTGGCTGCGAGATAAGGAATGATATCATCGTCATAGATTAAATCCACATAGGATGAATCTAGAACAGGGAGTGCTTTGCTTTGAAAAAAAAAATTTTTATAGCGCCTTCCTTCGCTGTGAGGGATTAAAAATACTTAGCTGCTACAGTAACTGAAACTCTAACTGGTTATGGTGATGGCATCAATAAGCTTAATAAAGGGACCTTGCACCTCTAGAAAAAATGAGTAAAGTCCACATCACTGTTCAGCTTATCGTTATGTATCTGCATGAAATTTGGTCGTCCCACAAACATCGTAGCCATGAGCTCATATATCAGGTCTGGCAAAGCTCTCCACTGAGACTGGGGAATCGGAAAACGAATTATTTTCCAACTCCCTTGGTGAAATATCTCTAGTCGACTCGAAAGCAGCTGTGAAATGGATTGAACACTCTCTGAATCTCACGAATCTTCCAAGTCTGACAGAAATAAGACATCATTTAAAAGATCAACTTTATCATGTTTAGGGGAAGCGAATAGATTGTGATGTTTTGGTGTTGACAATCTCTCTGTAAGTGAATCCATGCTCGAATCACTTAAGTAGAGATTGACTTCCAATAGATTAACTCGTGACCACTTAGGGAAACGGACACTGTCTCGACAGCTTGTTATGGACTGTCTTTGCAGTTGTGATTCAGAATCTGAATCGCTTATGTAAATATCCTCCAACAAGATGTCAATACTGGATCGCTTACGCTCACCCATTTTACCTAACTAATAGTTTATTTAGTTCCCCCTCTACAATAGCTACAACACCACAATAAATTAAATTGAATTGCCTCGTTGTTCTGAAAACAAAGAAAAATTAGACCACTTTATTCCCTTATCATGCCATAGTTGAAATTAATAGTATCATAAAACACTATTCTTTCATATAAATAAAATTTTTAAAGGGAACTATGGCGTTTTTGGGAACGGCAGTCGACTACAGCGACATGTTTTTTTACAAAATATACGGGGACAAGTCATTCTAAAACCTCATATAAAAAGCCAGGTAGCGAGTAGCCGAGAACTGAGGATGTTTGGAGAGCGAGAGAAAAGCAAGATCTCAAGAGCTGATGAGACTGAGCTGCGTAAGTTGCAGTGTAAAAGACTGTACATGCAGGCCAGAGTCTTGGTCCGTATGGAGCTGTGGACGAGCCGGAGCAGCCAAGAAAATGAAGAATGGTTCAGTAAACTGTCACAGTCTACTTGGTATGCCACCATACAGGTCCACTCTCACCCGACAACCTCCCCTTCTTCCCTGCTATCGTGCAAAGCCTAGGGGGTGAATTGTGCACATGCACTCCAGCAGGAGGGAGACTGGGCACTTCCCCTCTGCAGCATATATTGCCATCCCCACAGCTCTAGTCAGTATACAATGAGTTTCCTTGACCTATCTCACCTCGTCTGTTTTTTTCACAAGTTTTAAATATTAAAGCAAGCAGACTGCATTTACAACACAACATAAAATTTTAAGCCTAGTAATAAAAACTTTACAATAATACACTTTTTTTAAATATAGAATCTTACACCATTAAAGTAGTGTACACTGTCAAAACTATTCTACACCATAAAAACGAAATTTACAGCATCAAAAATATGTTCTAGGGTACACCATAAAAATACTTTACATTGTCAATTAATGATTTTCATATAAATGTTTAGCAAGGGAGCAACACACTGGATATTAATTAAACAAACACTCTTAAAACCAAACATTTTAAAATACTACTCAACTCTCTCTCTCACTCTCTCTCTCTCACTTGCAGCTATCCAACAATGAAATGTCTTAAAATTAACTTAGATGCCCAATCCACCACATCACATACACATAAGAAACACTTCATTTGTTAGAAATACTCAAGGCTCATACATTCATCTTTTAATCGTCCTTCACCAGACAGCTCACACAGAACAAGCTTGGGAGCTGAGATTATGCACCCCCCCCCCCTCACACTAGGCATGAGGGGCATAGTTCTCCCTTGTTTTAACCTTTCAATAATTCATACTTCAAACACACATCAACCCTACCTTAAACAGCTCTTATAAACTATACGAAAACGAACTAAATTTATTGAAAACATAATTTTCCCCTTCACTCACACTCACAGCCAACCACCTACTCGATTTTCCTCAGCGTACTCTGTATTTTTATTCTAGATGGTATTGAAATATATTTATGAGTATTTAACAGTGTAGAGAAGACTTGAATTCGAGATATTTCCTCGACCAGCTGTACATAGTGCTATACTATGGTGGTCATTCAGTAACTCCTTCAAAACTCTATTAAATGTCCTCTCAAATATATGTCAATAACCCACCTAAAATTTATTGAAAACACAATTCTCCCCTGCACTCACATACACACACATTTGAAATAACATTAACTTAGACTAATAACACACAATTTATAAATGTGGGTGGGACCACATCGCCTGAATCACCCATTCGACTTATCATTAACTAAGACTAAACATAAACAAATTACACTTTGTTAAATTCTAAACAAAACATATCACACTCATAATAAATTTTATGTAATTGCCATTCGAATTGTAGTGATTGGCTATGAAAGTTACTAAATTCCTTATAAAAATGTTAAAAGTTTTAACAATTTGTTAAAAAGTTTAACAATTTAATAATAAATTTTCATTTGATTTGTTAAAAGTTTAACAAAAATTCATTAAAGTTGTAAGGACTTGTTTAGCGATTTAATAGAAATTTCACTCAAGTTGTAAATAATTTGTTAAATGTTACTAAATTCCTTACAAAATGTTAAAACACTTAATGATTTGTTAAAAAGTTTAACAATTTTACTAAAAGTTTCATTCAGTTTGTTAAATGTTGAATGATTTGTTAAAAAGTTTATAAAATTTCTTTCAAATTCTAAAGACTAGTATAACGATTTTAAGAATAGTTCATTCAAATTGTAAACAATTCATTAAAATGTTTAATGATTTTAGAAAAGTTTATTCAAGTTGTAAATGATTCATAAAAATGTTTATAAAATTTCAAGAAAACTTAATTCACTTTGTTAAAAGTTTAACGATTTTACAAAAGTTTGATTCATTTTGTTAAAAAAAGTATTAACAATTTGTTAAAAAAGTTGAACAATTTAATAAAATTTCATTCAGTTTGTTAAAAGTTTGAACGATTAGTTAAAAATTTTAATGAAATCATATAAATGTTAAACAATTTAAGGAGTAGCATTTGAAAAAATTTTGATAGGAAAGTTACTAAAATATTTAAGAAAATGCGGTCATAATGAAACAATTTTTAAAATAAATTTAATGAAAAGTTTAGACAAAACATTGCAAAATAATTAAATTGCCCAAAGTTATCCACTTACTTAAACTATAGCAGCAGAGCTGGTAGGCTTCAAACCAGACCTGAACCCAAGGTCAAGCTGGTTGAGCATTAGCCCTCTCAGGCAGGCGAAAATCTGGGATGTCTGCTCCAGCAGATGTGCGGTCGGCCGAATTTCCAAGCGGCTGGGCGAATTCCCAAACAAGTGGTAGGACTGGAAGCAAGGCTGACGGTCGGAAGTAAGAAGTTCCTTCACTGCACAACCCCGTCGCGTCATGTCCCATCAGAGCTAACCAAATTACTGGTGTTCTTGAATAATCAAGGTTAGGCAGACAGCCCCTAGCATTCCGCACCGGTTCACAGGGATGTTCGAGAACGAGAGTATGGGAAGTGTTGACTCCATGAAGTTCAAGCAGCAAATGGCGAGCTGGGTGGTGGGCGGTCCTATGTATAATACCCACTTTCCTCTCTTGTAGAAAAAATTGATATTGTGTAATTCACTGTCAAAATTTATAAAACATACATATTACGTATTTGAGACATCTTTAACCCAATTTTAAGCAAATTTAGCACATTAAAATGGATTTTATGCGATTCTTTTTAATTTAGTGTGTGTATGTTAGAATGAAACGTGTATTTGGCCGATTTTAAACCATTAGATTTGAATTACATTATTATTTAATGATTATGTACATGAACAATTGTAATTCCAATATAAACTTTTCACAACATGAGGTGAAATTAATTTAATACAATGATTTAATACTCCATTTACACCATATCACAAACAATGATTATCAAGCTATTGTACATTTTTTTATGTGTTTCGTTCATTATTCCTTTTATGTAATATGGTTACAATCATACATTACCTAACTGGAACTCGAACCCAGAATCAATATATTTTACAATTATACCTACCCATCACTGAAAGTCAGAAACTTAGTACCATCAAACATTACCTAGGTGGGACTCGAGCCTAGCTTATATCAACCATGCCTTATCCAGGATTCGAACCCAGAGCTTCCTTGTTGAAACTGATTACCCTACAGAGGCTGGCGATGTTTAACAACTTATTTTATGTATTTATGGGGTTAAAGATTATTGAGGTTTTTGAGCAGACATCCTTGTCAGATTCAAATGTATCTTTATTTTGAAACTATTTTTTGGAGAACAAATTGTTTGTTTGTTATCTGATTTTTTTCTTTACACCACTCATACGTGTTAATGCAACATACTTTTAGAGAATTTAAGAATCTCTCTCTCTCTCTCTCTCTCTCTCTCTCTCTCTCTCTTATATATATATTATATATATATTATATATATATATATATATTATATTATGCATGTTTGTGTGTGTGTGTCTGTGTGTGTGTGTTGAGACAATTTAATTACTTTTCTCTCAAAAGTTTCTTTTAAGACATTTATTTATAAATATATTTTTCTTAGGAAAATAATTTCACTTTTAATAAGGGACAAGTTAAATAAAAGTAAAAATTCATTCTACATCAAATTTATTGACAAAATATATACTAATACATTTTAATAGTATTATTTCGACGAAACTAAATATACAATGTTTCAAAATATATACAAGTAACTACAGGATATCCCAAAACATTATCACACATAGCATCAAACAATAGCAGAATGATTCCAAACGCATAATAAAATATAGGATGTCACACAAATTACACGATTATTTAAAAAAATACAAGTAGATCCGAAACTTTATGTACAACACAATCAAGTACACCTTGCTCTAAAACAACTACAGAGTAACACAAAACATTGAACACTATCAAATATGAGTTGATTTAGAATATATAAAACATTTTCCTTTCAAAAACGAATATTTTATAAACTGTTAGCAACTTCTGTGAACATAGTTTTCATGCATTTTCTTAATATTGGATCAAGATACCCTTCTTGAGGTCTGCTATCAAGGAGGGGGCATTTATTACATCCTGGTTTTAACCTGTCTGTTTGTACACAAACATCTTTACAAGTAGGGTCATGTAAAATGATGTTTTCAGTCAAGTCAGGATATGACTCAATATAATGTGAGTACACATCTTTAATACTAGATGGTAGAAGTGTGTTTGCAGTCATATAGAACACTCGGAATTTCTTGTTGTCACCACATTGTATGTGTTTGTGGCTTTTTTCATCTCCTAGAGGAAAAAAAATTACTTTAAAATGAAAAATATTGTTGCAAGAGTCTGTAAATTCTTGCAAAAGTCCATTACACCATATGGTGGAAGTTATGTTGGACTTTCCTTTTTGATACTGATGTAATGATTTGCAGGATGAAAATACATCGTGTTACTACTATAACATCCACCACTCGACTGAGAAGAATTAGTAAAGAACAATGTATGTGTATTGATAAATTCATTCTCTAAATTTGCAAGTTCAAACCTGTTTTATAATAAACTATAAGTTACAGAATACAAACCTTTAGTAAAAACACATATATGTATTTCATTGGGAACATTATTCTGAATTATCCATATAAATTACACATGGGTAGGAAATCTAATCCTCCTTGTTCGAAAATAAAGTTGTGGATGTCCCAGTCGCAGATCTCCTTGAAATGAACAGCGATTCCCTGGTAAGGTCTGGTGAGTTGGTAGGTAATTACTCCGTTTACCCATTCCTCTTACTTAAGTCGAATTTGTAGTATATGAACCATTTACTTCCTTGACTTTGTTGTTGAATTATATTTAATTGTGGCCTTACTGGTCCCATATTCTGTAGCTCTAGTTTATTCTCGTAATTGAAAATCTTTGTCGTAATAAAGTTTAAAATGTCACTCGCCAAATGGACAATTATTTACAAGTTTACACAACACAATATTAACAACAATTCAACACTGTTTCTAACCGATGCTCATAGCTCATTATAAATTAACAACAAACTTATTCAGAGTATTAGACACTATATTTTAAGCTCACACAAGTTTTAATGATATCTATAAATAAAAAAATATTCTAAATAAATACAAACATTGTTAAGAAATGTGTTTAACAACTGCAAAAGAGTGGAGTGCGGAAGCGTGCTTACAAAACATGTACTTTTGGTAGCTTTGTCAAGTTCCAGGAAACCGTTTTTTTTTTGTTTGAGCAGGGGCGCATCCAACTCTGTCAAATTTACAGCATGCGATTGGCTGAAAAGGGCAGAGCCCCTGAAGTCTTCCCTCCCTCCCATAGCACCCCTAGTTCTATGTTATGGTCATCTCTCTCTCTCTATCTCTCTCTCTCTCTCTCTCTACTAGTTCTATCCACTTCAGGGCGAAGAATCTGTCACCCCACCACTCGACATTTCCAAAAACATTTATCTCGTGACAAGAGTCTCGTCTATCTCAAAAACTTTGGCTGCGAAATAACCTCCGTATTTGTATGCAGTATTATTTACTGAGTAGCAGATAAGTAGAGGCATGCATTCTGAGATTTTATTAGGAGGTCTGCGCCCCGCAGCCCTACCTCAGCAGCCGCCACTGAGCTTGACACAATGGAACTGTCAAATGTAAAGTCAAGCAGTCTTGACTTAATGATTTCGAAAAGTTGAAATTTAAAGTCAGTGTCAAGCAGCCAATTTGCAGAGAATCTAACAGAGGTTATGTGGAAAATGCGTGTTTTTATTGTAGGGCGACTTTACTCTCTCTATATTAAACGAAGTTCGTCTTAAATTAAATAAATGGCAAACAAATTTAATGTGTAGTGGAAATATACGAATTGGCATATGTTAATAAAGTAAATAAATATTTTTTTTGTTTTGAATTAAACTTATAATATAAACTTAAGTCAATTTTTAAAAAAGGCATGTAAAATGTATTCCTGGATAATATCATAATTATTTATATAACAAGATATACATTTTTACGAAGCTTGTAGAACCGATGCTCAATTGTCTGAACTCTAACTTTACAATATGTATTGTGTATTGGTGGTTTCGTCAGAGGAAAGGAAACATAAAGTCAAAAGCTAAAGTCTTCTATTGTGTAAGAAGCTTCAAGCCCCTGTTATAATTGACTTGTCCCCTATACTCGGATGTCCCGGGTCCTCTGTCCTCATTGACGTCACGAGACTCGCACACAATTTGCTGCTACAACAGGAGGTCCAAAAATGTCCCAGAAAATAGGTTTTGAATACCGCCACCAGGTAGCAGTAAATGCTCCTCTTAATTTTTTAAAATATTTTTTTTTGTTTTGATTTACGAGTACTTGGCTGGTATAATTTTGAGGTGATTGATTATATAGTATTGATCTATTTTATATCGGTTGATTAAAACTATTTCTTATAATTGCAGTGTGTTGTTTTTTCTAAAATGAAATTTCTTCATTGAAATTATATTTCCCCTCAGTTTTCCATTTTTGAAATTCATATTTTTATTGTTTGTATGTATTCAGGCTGTAACTGCACTGCGCATATTTACAGTTCGCCCCGCTCAGCGATGATACACTCCACACATTCTCCTCTATGTCGATGTTTAGTTACTTAAAAATTGCGCGTGGATTTCGCCGGTAAATATTTATACTTCTTCCTCTGTGAAAGCCCTCGAGGACAGGGGATAACCGAGGAAGAAAAATTTTTAATTGACCTATTTGCTGCGGACCGAGGGCAGAGGACAGGCGAGGACATGGCTCATGAAGTCACATGATCATGTGGGCCAATCAGTACTTTCAACGTCAGAGAGGACCGAGGACATTCGAGTACAGGGGACATGGTAATTGTAGCAGGTCCTTTAATTTTACATAAGGGAAAAGAATATACAGCGAGCGTGCATAAAAGCAGGGCTTTCAAAAGTGCTCAGTTTACTGCGAACAGCATGTAGAACATTGCAAGAGCTGCAAAGTTTATCTTAATCATAGCCACACGATGCTTACTTTTTCCCCACCAGTGATGTGTGTTTCCCAACAAATTATGAAATTACCTATCTATCTTGATACACGATCGAAGGTAGAAGTGGCGAGCATGAATGCAGCATTCATGGGACATTTGGAAGTGCACACTCTAAAGTCACTTGCGAGCATGTGTGCATGAGACGGTGCATTATTTGCATCTGAACACCTTCTTACCTTTCCTGTAAAAGATTGTGTAGTCTATTGTAACAGCTAATTTTAAATTAAAGAAGTAAACTTTAAAACTATCCACTTCAACAAAAATGCTAATTTACATATGTCTCTTTAGTATCCAGATTCAATGTAAGATTATATATAATTTAAAAAAATTATAATGATATCGGAATTCTGAAAGAGCAGGAAACATTATAAGAAAATGACTTGAATTAAATAATCTTGCAATGTTTGTTTTTTTCTTTTAATAAAATTATTAAATTCAAAAGATATTTACTGATTAGAAATTATATGCACCTCTGATGAATATTAAATATGAATCAGTATTTAAAATTACAAAATAATATAGGGTCAATGCTAACGATGAAAATCCTGTATCAAATAACCCTAACTTTCATTCACTAAATTATCAGTGGTGGAGCGAACGACACTATTGCAAGGACTACTTCAATAAGATTAGCTAAACTTCGTTGCTGATCAAGTTTTAATACTAATAAACTTGCAGAGGACTTATCTGACGCTGTAACTTCAGGAAGGTTAAACGATTTGTAGGCCTTCCCTCGCCGACTTGATGGAACCTCATGAAGTAAGTCGCCGCTACTCTCGGGTGTGCGGGCGTCATGCTTCGTCGTCGATCTGCCGTAGAATGATCCCAATTGTACAGCAGCTCACTAGTTGTCTCCGGAATTGAGATCTGACCTCCTCGATGAGATGGGACTTCTCGCCATCAGGAATCTCTTCTTTACAGTCTTGAATATCGTTGAATACCATGTAGTCTCCTTCCAAAATTATCTGTAAACTAAATTATCTTGCAAATTTCACGTATTTATAATAATTTTCTTCTTGTGAAAAAAAAGGTTTGGTTAATACGTTATAATAATTAATTACAATCTTCCTTTTCAAAATAATTTAAATTTTATGCAACGAAAACCCAGTTGTTACACTATTTGTGGCTTCCTCACACTTTTTTTAAACCAAGCCTTTGAAAATCACCCCATGAACTGTAGCCTATGACATGTGTTTCTTTCCTAGATGCCATGCATCACAAAAGTTTTATACTTACTTATGTTAACACAAAAGTCTCTTATTTTGATTAGATTGAACTTTTACTTTTACATTTATACTAAAGTTAATGCTTCATGAAATATGAATAAAAACATGTAGAATATAGGCATGCTGATAATGCCTAGTAAGAAAAAGTTATCATGCAAAACATTATTAAAGTGAGTGCGCACGAATGCGGTGCATTGGGTACAGTATATGTAAAGTAAATGTACACTACAGATACACACACAATGCCACCATGTTGGTATAGCCACAATTTATATATATACTGTAAATGTGTTATGTTATGACATGTAAAATGTACAGCATTTTATATTACTTTGTACATGGCAACTTATGTTAACTGTGTGTATCAGATTAGTATTGGATATGTAGACACATATGACTGCGTGACAGTGTAGTATGGTAAACACTGATTGATGCAGCGCTTACACATATACACATAACACAATTTTTTTTTACACCGTGTAGAATAACTGTTGTAGTAAATTACGTATTTACGTATAAGCGAGAGTGTGATACTAGATTCTTCACTCAATTGACATCTCTTATTGTTGACCACACTCAGTAAGCACATGCAGTGTGAGGGTGTAGCAAAATTATATATAAAAAAAATCATTCAATTGCAAATAAATGCGTTTCAGTGTGTGGTAGACCCAGGTAGGAGTTGTTATTTGCCCGATCCACGCCCTAGGCAGAATAGAAGAACCACATACCGTATCTCACACTTCGTTCAGCAGACCAACACACCATTTGTGTACATGACCAATCAGAATCAGTATTAAAATATTCAAAAATAATTAGCATAAATTCAATAGAAAATGGGACACCAGGGAATGCAACTCTACATGAAAACAATTGACAACGGACATAGTTAGCTTCTGATTTTGATAAAATAATTTTTCTGTAATGTTTTCTGAAATAAGTAGGCCTACTTTAAGAACATGATGGCGACCAGACAAAGGTAAGTGACAGCACAAGAAAAATCCTACTGCAGCTGAAAGTGGCCGTACCTATCTGAAACTGATCCCAAAACTAACGTACTCAAATCTTGCCGTCGTCAACAACAAAAAATATGTATTACTTTTTGAAAATATTACTGCTTCTCAAAAATCAAAAATATTAAGTTGCAAAAATAAATGCCAGCGTTATTTGCTGTGCCTAGCTCAGTGAGACCACAAAAATATTCTCTAGTTTACCGTGAGCAAAACAAGCTGGGATGCTATGTACTTGAAAACTGCAAGATGGCGTCGGTGCGAAAACTTCTAGAACAATTGGCCGACGCTGTCAAGTACCGTCTGTAGACCATACTTATAAAAGCTTATCTGGTTAGAGGTTTCGTTGCTCTCGATGTGAAGATCGTCTTTATTTTCCAAACACAAAATGGCAGACTGCTCTCGTAGGAAACTAGGATGTAGGACAGGGTACTTAAACGTGGAGTCATTGCTCTCGTACACGAGGGAATGGCCCCATAGTGCCACTTCCCTCGCCAGGGTGGTGCTTGTACCACGCTGGCAGAAGTCAGCATCACTTGAAGAATCTTAACTGCAGCACCCTCTCTCTACTAGTCTTTCATCTCTACTAATAAATCACGAGTTCCAACCTCTGTCTCCCATAGCATTTCTCTTTAATGCATGAATAATTTTGAATTCTTTCCTCTCGACTGGGTTTTTACGTCGTCTCTGACGGATTTCCCCAGACTCTTCTTAGTTATAGTCTTAACAATAGGTACACTCAGAGAGGTAGCCATGGCTGCCCAATCCCTCTCTACCGCGTTGCATGTCTCCTTGCGTGAGTTCCTTTCCTTGTAGGCTTAAGGGATTAGCTCTGAGGCGCACTTAACACTTAGTAATAGGATAGTTAGACGAATAATAGATCTCTCGTACACGTTAACGTAGCGAGGATACTTCTACCTCCTATACCACAAAACCTAGCAAAAAGAGGCAAAACTCGGCTCTCGCTTATTGCTGGTGACAAAATACTTAAACTGTAATTGGGGAAAGTATGTAAACACCCTAAAATCTAATTAAAAATCCTACACTCAGCCCACTTACATGCGAGGGTCCTAGCCTACGTCTGATCGTTATGGTGCTGATGGAAGAGAGAGAGAGAGAGAGAGAGAGAGAGAGAGAGGGAGAGGGAGAGAGAGAGAGCTAGACTCGATTGAATGGAGCTGTCTGAAAGGGGCTTACCATTCCAGCCAATCACAAGTAGGGATTCGAACCTGTGGGCCAATGAGGAGCTAAAACCCTTCAAAAACCCTTACGAACCACTTTAAACGGCATAACTGCTTAAAATAGCCTAGAGTATACCTAGAGTATAAGGTCTCAAAACGAATACAACAATTAAATTAAATCAGAAAAATTCACATGAGACCGAAAAATTAAAATAAAATTATTTACATAAAAATAAATACAAAAATGAAAACTACCTAATCTCCTATATTAAACCTAATAATATTGCCACCGTACTGCTAAATTAAAATATCCAATGTGTGAAACATAGAAAACTATTAAAAATGAATAAAATGAAAACATGAAATTACATAAGTGACACACGTGAAAAAAAACTATATAAAAATGTACATAAAATATTACCTGAGTGTTACACGTATGACAATAAGTACATGTTAATCATATGCGTGAACGACGTGCATTTTGAGGGGGGTACAATTGTCACGTTGATGTAATTTTCTAGATTTAGTTATTCTGTTTACATGAGCCAAAGGAATATCCTGAAAGTAGAACTTTAGCAGCGCTTTATAAAAGATGGAAGTAATGATGAATGGACTATAATATCCAACAATACCAGCAGTATCCCGGAGGAATGCAGTACAGTCTAAATACTTGTCACACTGTCAAATTTTTCCGTCAAACTGCTTCCAATAAGTTTGGTCAAATAAAGTTGGACAGTTATGATGTCATTGAAACGTCATAAACGCCGCCATATTTGTCTGAGAATATTGTATGGCTTCAGTTTCCATCAAATGGACCGGTTCTAAGATATATTTTGTGTTTGACTGTGCATGACAGAAATGGACGTCTAGGAACTTTAAAACAACGAGCAATTGCTATAAACCAAGTAGGTTCTGAAGATAATTAATTTATGTTAAAGCTTTCTGGGAATGAATTCTATTTTAAGCAAATATTACACATGAGATTATGAACTAAGAGGCATTAAAATTAATTGTGCAGGAAACATCTCTGATATATTATAAAAACTTTAATTTAGCATTGAAGTGAAAATAAATTTTAAAATATAATACATTTCTTCCTGTAATTGACTGCATGGAAAACAAAAGCAATATCTCAATACGAAAATAATTTAAAAATAATAATTAAAATTACAGTCTCCTAGTAAAAATATTTGACAGTGTGACACATCTTCCAATACATTCAAAATTATTTGTTCAAATTTGTTGGAAGGAAAAATTTAATGGCCGTATTTTGTCTTCAAACTTTATTGCCAAATAAAGTCGAAGGCAAAAATTCGACAGTGTGACAGAATACTCTTTTGCGGAGTTATTTATTTATTTTTTTTCAAGCAACAACTTATTTGAAATCACTTAATAACCAGAAACGGTGAATTACGACAGAAGAGCAATTTATCATTCCTAGCCGCAGGTAAGATGACACATTTAAGGCATATTTTGTAGCAGACCGTATGCGGACCGACAGTACTCTTAGCTGTAACTAATTTATAAACTTTATAATGGATTCATTAACTAATTTAAAACGCTAATTATTAATTTCGTTTTCAAAACCAACACCTTTATAACCATCAAAATAATATATTTTAAAATATAACATTTTACTTAAAACAGCACAACATAAAAGAATACACTTCGGGAAAAAATGTACAGCCTATTTAATAAGATATATAGAGATCGTTTTTCGTGTGTTGTATAAAAAAACGGCATTTTAGTTGGGCGTTGCACTCTTATAATTTTTTCTATGGCATTTGTTATTGCATAATTCTTGAAACTAAGTATGCCTCGTAGAAATAATAAAGTTGTTGTTCGTCACAAGAAAGTGAATAAAGTGTATGCAACATTTACAAGTTATTTGCTCGAGCCAAGAACAGTAAATTTTGAAGAAAGCGAGAAGCTGAAAGCGATGGCAAATTTAAAGGTAAACAAGTTTTGCTGATTTTCTTTCTACGAAGGCACACGGTTCACAGCATAGACTAAAGATGAGGTTGACCGCTTATTCGTCTTCTGCGCATGTACCCAACATTGACCTACCCCAGTCCTACATAATTGTCAAAGCCACATGGTCAACAGTGACGAACGTGTTGGTTTATATCTCAATTTTTAAATGAGAAGCACTGTAATTTTAATAAAATACATATACCAATTTGAATTTAGTCCAACTGCATTACAAATTGGTTAGCGGGCGTATAATAACATTTCTAAGCATTTGTTTACAAATCAGTTTTCTAACCTAGAATCCAAACCATGCCGTTTTCGCTAAACGTGTTGGCAGAAATCATTTCAATGTTGGGACACGGAGATTGGTTGTGCGCAGCCAGCGAGCTCAGTTTACCTCATCTTTAGTCTATGGTTCACAGATCAGATCAATTCATGTAGTCTCAGTGACCTGACAGTGACTTCTCAGGACCCACCCCATCCACGTAATGGCAATGACTGAGCTCCAAATCCTTAACAAAAATGTTTGGCGTTGAATAAAAGAAATAACCTCTGGTGTATTTAAATGTTATGTGCATAATCGTGTGATTTAAAATAAAATAAATTTAAAATATCAAGACATCAAGAATAAGGCTGTTTCCACATTTTTCAGTCTCAGCTTTGTGTGTCACACTCACAAGAGCATTTGTTCTAAGGAATAGCTTAGGAAGTCCACCATTTTTGCGTGGAGAAAGATAGTTTCTAGCAATTGTAAGCAAAGGCTGTGATCGTATAGACAATTCCTTTGTGAGCGGTAATAATGTATTACCTTACAGACATTAAATTCACATTGTCACATATTTTGACATAGGCTGTTCACGATAATTTGAAAACTTTTTAAAGCCCTGCTTAAAATATGCTTGTATCTACATTGTGTATTATTCCACCATTTTTATGTAAAATTAATATTGCAATGGGCCTGATCATTTTATCAACGCATTGGTCAATCTAAACTGTAAGATTATTAGTAAAATACAAATGTACTGATTCTTACTACTCTCCCTCCATTGTTACTAACTTTATTGGGCGCACGCCAGTCGGTGTGCCTGTTATAATACTTGCAGGCAGGGGCAGTGACACTTTTCAAATGTTGATTTCAAAAGTGCTCCATTAACCGTGAATAGCGTATTCATAGTAACAGTCAAACAAAATAAGTGATTTTTACAAATCCTTCAAAGGATGTGGATGGATCTGAAGGTCCTTGGCTCCAGTTTTCGGCACCATGATTATAGACTGTTTGCGGTTGACTCAGAACTTTAGAAAACTGTGCTTATGATCCACTTTCCTGTCCATTTTACACGCTTCCAATATATGTAAAATTATCATTGCTGTGGACTCGATTACTATGTTCATGCGTGTTCATGCGCCAATCAAGTGAAACTGAAAATTTAAGTAATGTAGATGTGTTAGTAATCATGACAATTCTTATAGACATTTAGGGGCTATGCATAAAATGAACAGGAATTAAAATAAAGATATTCCATATCAAGAAATATAAAAGTAACCTTTTTAATGCGACGTTATAAATGGAACCACTTGTAATTTCACTTTAACAATGCCAGTAAGTGCCCGTTAAATCATATGCAATTAGGCAGCTCCCCCCCCCAATCAGCGATATTACTTTTGATTTTAATTACGCATTATTTATAGGACTATCACTAGGCCAAGTGACAAAATCTATCCAATATTGCACTTGATTTATTGCTTGAAATAAGAATTTGGTAATACGTTGTATTACAATTTGTACATATTGTTATTTCAGTTAATGGAATTATCAGCCACGGATGATTGTTCATCAGCTGCAGAAACAAGTGCCTTAATGGATGAAAACGTGAAAGTAAGTACAAAGCAACAACAAAAGCATAGAGAACAGAAATGGGCAATTGTCCCTGTCCCTCCCCACCAAAAGGGGGGCATAAAGGGACGACCGTAATGGTTGGTTGCCGAAAGACTCCCGGGATACCAACACTCTCTGTGTTTTTGGGTGTCAAATATCCAAAAAAACATTTTCGGATATTTAATACACCTCCTGTGAAAAGAAGGGGGGGGGGGCATTTGACCCAAACCATGCTTATAACTTCCCAGGGGGGCCTACTATCAAATTCCCGTACTGGTTTTACCATTGACAGGCACACTAACGTGAAAAGTGCGACATTCCAAAATACCCGAAAATAAAAAACGTATACCTCTCCCCCTCCGCTCCTTCCATGTCCCACTACCTCAGTTTGACAAAATCTTTGCATGCAGACACATTGCTTTACTGAAGTACGTTGCAAATACTAATTTGCTCGACTGAACTACGAAAATTATACTTAAATTTTAAAATGTTGACATATGGGCCTATTTTTATATGTTGCAATCAAAACTTCCAAGTCTTCGCTTCTGGCTTCACTTAATTTGGTTCACCGGTGATCTCTGTAGTATTGTCGTTATTTTACTTGTACCAAATTTAAATGTCTTTTTTCCCCTCGCATTATGTATTTCGTTCATTAAAAACAAAGCCATGAAACTACACAGTCGCAGTTTTATGTGACATGGATGGAAATTTTTTATAAACACATGAACTGAAAGCTGTCGTGGATTTCATTTACGATTTCATTTATAAATTTTTAAACAGTCGCCTACAATTTAGTCAGAACAGGGATAAACTGAGAGTATTAAAAAATTACCAGGTATCTTTAAACTCTTCTGGATGGTGTTCACTGCATCTGCCTTGTTCAGGTAGTTTTTATGGAGCCGTATATTTTACCGTTTATGGTATAAGATTAAGTTATTTATATTTTATTTGATGTAGTTAACTTCATTTTATTTTGCCTATTTATAATTGGTTTAAATTGCCTATCGCCCTTCACATAATTTATAATTTACAGTACATTTTCCATCACCTATCCATATATTTCAATATTAGTCAAACTGTGTCTATTAGGTGGTTACAACGGTAATTCGTGCATTTATTTATGAAGGAATTTTTAATTGTATTAACAATCAGAATACTTAGTATTTTTCTTTCTTAACTTTTTCTTTATGTCAGTATGATTTAATGCAGTAATTATAAGGTCAATCTTACCACTCCGATCCATATTTGTATCTTGTCTTTGGTTGATAGTTTTTTCACCTTGAAGAACTTTGTGACATCTTTGACATTTTTTAATACGAAAGGCGGCTACTTGGTGGAATGTAAAAAATATGGAATAAGGCCTTCTGTATGCACAAGCTAGGCTCTTTACTGTAAAATGAAACACTTTTATATAGCAAAATGGCAATTGTTCTGACAATGTGAAATGAACATCGATGTGTAAGTGTTCATTCTCCTTGTACTGAAGATTATACGTACGTACGAAGGTTTGTGATTGACTGTAATGGAAATGGAATTGTAACCTTTGCTTTCATAGTCGAATCGTCGATGGTGCCAATATAGTCAGTCTTATCTTCCATGTTCTTATCAGATATCAATATTTTGATCAATCCTAATCCTCCGCAATCCTCCGTAGTCCTCTGAAATCCTCACTAATCTTCACAAATCCTCTTCCACAATCCTACTCTACAATACCCAGCAATCCTCCTCACCACTCTTGACCTGCCCTCCTTTGCAATCCTCAGCAATCTTCACCAATCCTCAATAATCTTCCTCGACAACCCTCAGCAATCATTCGATAAATTCTAATCCCTGGATTGCTCCTTTGGCTTGTCGTCGAGCATGTTGTGGGAAGTTTCAGCCAGACTTTGTCGTGTAAAGGGTTCGGTTCATAATCCGTGTATTTGAGATCAAATCACCTGAAGCGGTTTCTCCTCCTCCTTCTCCTCATCCTCCTTCCCATCCTATGTACAATATAAAACAAGCAGAAGAAAATAGCTTACAGAATGGTAGGGGCCCATACACATTACATGTTTCGAACATTGGTTAAAAATCACAGTCATTTTTAACGAGATTATTTCAGAAAATAATTACAACCGTATCGCTCAAAGTATCTCTGTTTTTGGGTAAGACAACGATTCGTTTTCCAGCAGCAACTGTA
Source organism: Dryococelus australis (assembly GCA_029891345.1). NCBI lineage: Eukaryota > Metazoa > Arthropoda > Insecta > Phasmatodea > Phasmatidae > Dryococelus > Dryococelus australis. The sequence goes on from CM057004.1 coordinate 58,063,659, forward strand.
TAAAAACGGCTCCGCGTACGCACATTTCTTTTTGAGGTTTCGTTTTAGATATATGTTTGACAACTGGTCAGTTGGCTTGGTAAATTAGCATGGCCCTTTGGTATGGTCAGCTTTGATTGAAATGTTCTGTAAAGATTTTCCAAGATTTTGTGCGAACGGGTTAGCTAAGAAACTATATATTAGATTTTTTTCAAGATTGTCCGTCGTTGTCTGTTTGTATAAATGGGTGGTATAGTCGGTTGGTCTAGCCAGTTTTGCAGGAACTGATCTCGCCAGCCAGTCTTGGACTCGGTCAGTCTCGCCAGGAACCAGCCTTGGGTGGAGTTAAGGCTTGGTTTCCTCCAAGCTGAAAACTGAACTGAACTGAACGTAACTAAAAACTTAATATTTGTAAGTAAAGTTTCGCATGACCATGAACTGATATATAATTTCTTATAGCAGTGGTTTCCTCCAACTGAAAACCTGACTGAACTAGACTTGAATGAACGTAACTGAGAACTGAATCAATAAATTTTCAGTTTGTCACTAACATTTTAAGTTTTTCACTAGAATTTTTGGTGGAGAAAATATCGGTGCGAGTGGTTTTGTTTTCAGTTAACTTGAGTTCAGTTGTTTTCTCGCTGGAATTCGCAAATGAATTGTGTATGAGATATTTACGTTCATTTTACATCAAATATAAGCGACGAGCGTTAAGCGCAAATTTAGTGCAGCAGAAGAAGAAAGGATTAATGATTTTGTTTTCCAAATTTAATTATTATAATACAGAGCATATCATCATGAATAAAATAGAAACACTGAAGAGAAGCAGCGTGATTGGAAGGAACTGGGTGAATAATTGGAAAGATAAGGTTAACAAATATTATTTGTGTTGTATTAAAATTAAATGGAAACACACTCAGTTGTTTTTATGTGCCATTAAATTTTACTCTTTTCCACAGGACAACTTCGAGCACACCTGTAGAGCAGGAAGAACCTGAAGCGGAGATGAACATTGGTGACGTACAGATACGCGTACTTGAAGAGCATGCCTGTAGTTCTCCGCAGTCTGCCACAGCGGACACTGTCCCCGAAATCTCGGTGTCTACACGGAAGAAGAGTAGGTGGCTCTCCAATCCGTGCTCACAAGACAATAGCGAGCAACAAAAAGTGGAGCTTCTAAAAAGATTTGCACTCGATATGAACGGCCGGTGGAGAAACCAGACAATATAGAGTATTGTTTATTTCTATCTATGACACAGACCCGAAATTCCCGAAATCGGAAATTGCCAAAATTAAGCTAGCAGTTTCTCGGCTAGTAGGGGAAGTCGCAGAAAAGGAAGAAGACAGTCAGGCAATGCAGGGCCAGATTATATATATTAATACAGAAGGGGACAATGATAATGTCACAAGCAAGTTTGTTGTAAATAAATAAACATAATTTAGGTTATGGGTGTTACCCAATTTATATTGCGGTGATGTTAATACATTTTTGTCTGTTGTATTTTTGTTTATGGCAATATGTGGACAATAAGAAAAAAACCAGTGTAATGTAACATTTTGAATATAAATAAATGTAGCAATTCGAACAACAAATACATTATTACGAAATACCACTAAAATGAAAGTTATGTTTTATTTAACTCACCTTGGTGTTATACACAGTGTTTCTTCTGCTGGTATAGGATGTTTGTTCCTGTTGTAAGCTAGGCCATCATATAGGCTATTCTCGGTAAAGTCAGCACTTTAAAGGCCCTAGTTACTTTTTACACTTTAAACCATCTTTTTCCTTTAACCACCGTTAAAAAAAATATATTGCCATATAATGAATAAACACAGTGTGCTCTCATAAGTGAATGCATGTTATTAAATGAAATATTCTAATTGACTATTATTCCAAATTAGAGGGCTTTCTAAGTGCTCACTTTACCGTGAATAGCTTATACCTGGTTTTATCCGCTCTAGGATGTAATGAAACAGTAAAGGTGTCAACATACAATACTGTACAAATTATGTACAATTGTCTTTCAAGCGATTTTTTACTAACAATTCCAAACGACGATTGGCAAACAGTGCAAGTGTTTTACGTCCTTTTGCTGGTCTTCGACCAGGTTTCGATAATCTGTTACTTCATTCACCAAAATAAAATCAGTATATCCTCTTCTAGCTCAATTTATACTATGTCATGCAACCTGCTCAACCTCTGTTCCGCCACACATACACTTTTCATTGACACATACACTTTTCATTTACGTTCAGTTTCCAGTGTTGTAGGAAATAAGACTTAACTTTACTGAACTGACTACTCAATGCAACTTAACTTAAAATGTCTATTCAGTTTCAAGTTCTCGTTCAGTTTTCAGATTGGAGGAAACCGAGCCGTTAGTCTTGGGTGGAGTTAGTTTTGAGTGGAGTCAGTCATTGGCTAGTATGGTTGGACGGGTATGGTAGCTAGTAATAGTAAGTCGTTCAGTCTGTGGTTTTTTTCTCGCTTTTCGAGTTCAAGGTCATTAGGACCAATCCCAAGGTCGACCACAACCAACATGGTGGTCGGAGTCACCAATGCAATTTTTTCATTGATTTTAGGATTATACATTTTTTTTTTTTTTTTTGCTATTTTTCTCGAATTTTTATGATTGCGGGGTCGGTAAGCTACATTCTTCAACATGGTCATAGGCTATGTTTAATTTCTTAGGAAATTTCAAAATTTGCGAACCAAATCGGAGAAAAATGAGCTACTTGGCTGATTTCTAATCATGCTCTACCAAAACTACAGGGCTGATTATAATAATTCTTTCACTGTTAGAAAGCTACATTCGTCCAGATGGACATAGGCTATGTTTAATTTAAAATAAAAATCCTTGAGAAATTTCCAAATTTTTAAACCAAGTCGGATAAAAATGAACTACTTGGCTACTTTCTAAGCATGTTCTGCTAAAACCATTAAAGATAAATTGAAACAATGTTACAAGAAAATGTCGCAAGTTATCGCAGATAGTCGCAAGTAGTCACCGGTTGTCGCAAGAAGTCGCAGGTAGTCACGGGCAGTCATGGGTAGTCACAGGCAGTCACGAGTAGTCACAGGCAATCACGAGTAGTCACAAGTAGTTACGGGTAGTCGCGGGTAGTCGCAGAAAGTCATGGGTAGTCCCAGAAAGTCACGGGTAGACACGGGTAGTCACGGGTAGTTGCAGATAGTCACAGGTAGTCTCAGGTAGTCGCAAGTAGTCACGGGTAGTCACAGGTAGTCTCTGGTAGTCACATATAGTCAAGGGTAGTCGCAGATAGTCCCGGGTAGTCCTGGGTAGTCGCAGATAGTCATGGGTAGTTGGAGGTAGTCTCAGGTAGTCACATATATATTTATGTATTTCAATAACTCCATAAAACCTGAGCGAAGTGATGGCAAGCTGCTAGTTATAAACAAAAAAAAGTTAATAAGTAAGGGAAAGGTGATTTAATTAAAGCTAGAGGTAGATATTTCTATAACACTAACCAATTAACAAAACAAAACTTTGGATATTTTCCTAATTCAAATGTAGATATAAGTGAAGTGGATTATATAGATAAAAATTCCAAAGCTGTCTGAGATAATTAATGATAACTTGAAAGTACATAAGGGAATCAAAACTAAAATTAAATTATTTGCAAATATGTATTATTCAAATAAAAACCAAATCCAATGATAACTTGAAAGTACATAAGGGAATCAAAACTAAAATTAAATTATTTGCAAATATGTATTATTCAAATAAAACCAAATCCAAGAATTTACAATTCAGTCCTAAATTTACAGTTCAATAAATAAACAAGATACTAAAAGAATTCTACAGAATTGCAAAATTAAAATACTAACACAAATGTCAGAATAAAAAGTAGATTCGGGTTGGGCATTGAATAGGGTTATTGAAAAACAATTACATTTAATAAATATAACACCGTAAAAGCTCGTCGTATATTAGGCTAAAAAAATATTAAAATAAAAGAATTCTATTAATTTAAAGAACCAATATTAAATAGAATTTCTGTGATAATTTAAGTCTGCACTATATCTGGCCGGCAAAGATCTTCAAATAACAACTAAATATAAAAATTTTGGTCTCAATATAGTTGAAATATTTGATAAATGTCACTATCGTATAAAAATTTATGATGTAACAAAAATTGAAATTAAAATATCGATTAATGCATATTATTATGATTAAAAGTATGATATGTATCAGCCATGAGTCACAAAAAACATAATATTTAAATTGATTATATTTTAAAGACAGCGAAAACTCCCATTGTTGGATTAAAGAAGTATCTAGGCTAATTTTAAATGAAAAGAATATCAATATGCGTAAAATATACATGTGTGATATGGATCTTCACCCATTTAGTTCCCAAGAATAATATAGCACCTATAATGCAGACAATTCTACCTACATGCGTGTATGGTCACAGCACAGCCTATGGTGGCAGACAAGGTCAACACCTACTGTAAACAATGCGTACCATACATTAATAAGCATACACCACACTCTTATATTGTGGCGACAGCCGGTGTGTGATTCCAACAGGACGTAAAGATAATTGTATTACCTATGCACCTGGAACTGTACCGCTGCTGCTGTGTACTGTGCGGACTTTTGAATGTTGAGACATTTGGAGCAGTAGTGTAGAGCAATGCCATTAAAACGCATCACATTTAAGTAGTATCAGGTAACACATTGTATTTAATAACAAAAGCTGTGGCTATCCATCGGCTTTATTGTAGAAACATCTATCAGAAACGCTTTAATAGGAAAGGCTTGATGGTACGGTCGTCATGTTCGACGCACAGTTCACATCGCCGCACCAACGATTGCCCGACACGTTTGAAAACACTCCTAGTGTCCCGAATAATCCCTGCAGCTGCAACGATGTGGGTGACGAGGTCTTCTTCAGATTCCACCGCAGTATCATACACCAGACTGTGCATGTAACCCCAGAAGAAATAATCCAATGGCTTAATATCTGGGGATTGTGGATGCCAGGGAACAGGACACCCATGGGCTATCCATCGTCCAGGGAATACGAGATTCAGGTGATCGCGCGTACACATTTCCGGCGAAACGATGTCGTAACAGGTACTGAAGCGCTGTTGATCTCCGTGGATGAATGGGGTGCGAGGATTGACATCCGCCCACTCGTGGATATTTCGACAATTCTGTATGCCATCACGTTGAAAGGAAGCCTCGCTAGTGAAGAGAATGCATCTGTCAAAGTCAGGGTGTGTTCTGCGGTGTTCCAGAAACGATGCAGCAGACTCCATGCGTCGAGAATAATCCACAGGACCCACGGCATGCACACGTTGTACATGGAACGGATACACTAATTGCTCAAGAAGTACTCTACCAATGGTGCTGCGACTTCTGTGGAGGATTCTTGCAATAGTACGCGTACTCACACGTGGGTTATTCTCAACATACCTTAACACATCCTCTTCTAACCTGGCGGTCCTCACTGTCCGTCTGCACCCTGCAGTCGGTCGTGTCACCTCCAAACTTCCACTTTCTCTCAAACGTCGCTCCACAGATGACAAAGCGGTGTGGTGTGGTTGCTGTCTATGCGGAAATGATCCCTGTACATTCTTTGCGCTGTTCGTCCATTTCCCTCTGTAGCACCGTAGACGAGTAGCATATATATATATATATATATATATATATATATATATATATATATATATATATATATATATATCAGTTCCGGCCACGTAAAGCGTTCCATTTTGTAGACACAACATGCACCTTGACTAACAGGAAAGTAAATTATACGTTATGGATTGCTCAGATATTTTATACAATTCGTCTCGGGGTTAATGGGTCGCATTCGCTATAGCGCCTTTGGTGCCGCGATAACAGTCGTGCCAGGCGTGGAACTGAACACTTCGAACCGTACAGATCTGCCTAGTGTGGCATTAGAGCAAGATATGTAGACTGTTCGCACAGTCTGTACACACATGTTTTGTACTTCATACTGTATCTGACACCTAGTTAGATGTTTGCTCGCAAACGAATGGCCTGGCAGTGTTGCATTATGGGCACGTCATTTTCAACTGCTGACGTGTCGTTTGTAAAAAGTAACACTTATTTACGTGCTGCTAATACAGTATGGCTACCTGTACGTGTTTAGTTTGTGCGTTTAATGTCTAGTTGCAAGCGAGGTAATTAGACACAGGAACATACAACTAGGTACTTGAAGGGGAATGAGAAAGAATTCGGCCATGGCCTTTATTAAGGAACTATCCCAGAGTTTGCCTGGAGTGACTTCGGGAAACCATGATAAACAAAGTTCTGGATGGCTTGACCAGGATTCTAACCCGCGTCCTCCCGAATGCGAGTCAATCGTGTTACTGTAGCCCCACTTCGCTAGGTCCCTGATTTATTAATGACGGGAGATTTTATACGTAAAGTCAAGAATGATTCACATTTTATACTTGTTTATTTAACACATGACCTAGGTAACACACAGAACCTCTAGCCGCAACTGCCTAGGACCACCGCTTTCGTACAAAATGCACATACATAAAGCTTCGGCTTCGGCGATACATGTACAGGCACATAAACAATAATCTTTACAGTACACAGCAATGACAGCAATATGGTTCCAGGCACGTAGGTCACAAGCAATACTTCATGTAGGGATTCTCACACCAACTGTTGCCTGGAATACATTGTCGGATGCCGTATCGTAGGCTTCTTAATGCATGTTAATGGTTGTTTACAGTACGTAATAAACGTGCTTCGCCATTATTGTACTGTGGGAACAGCAGCTTACCATACACCAATGTATGGCGCTTTGCGTAAGTACGAGGCGCTGTATCGCTGCAGCGGAATCGAGCGGAATATCTGGGTGCGTTTTAAACGAAAACGGTGGGTCCTAGGTAGTTTCGACAAGGGAACCATTTTTGTTTTGTAGATCATTCTACTCAATAAACCAGCTTCAAAAGTTCATAATCCCCGACGGTAATGAAGTTGCTGGCAATAAAACGGTGGCCACCCCTGTTATTTTCGTAATGGGGAGAATCTGCTCTTAGGTTAAAGATCCCGACGACATAAAACAATGTTCCGCGAAATGTACTTTCATCTCACCTGTTTTCCGATAGTTCGTAAAAATGCATTCCAAAATATCCATTTTCGTGTACTTATTTTGCCCTTAATATTTAGTTTAGGTGTAAAGTGTCCTATATATTTGCCACTTGATTTTGCATAAGGAATCACCTCACGAAGTTTGTCGGTCGAATTTATCCCTACTCTGTATATAGGCTAGACGTATAAGTAAAATGCTTTCCTTTGAAGTGTAGGTAGAATTATGGTTTCTGTGTCGGAGGAGACAACAATTTTTAAATGAACATAAAAAAAAGAAATTAGTTAAATTTTAGTGGATCGTGAACAAATACTAGATGTTGATTTTTATTTTGTTTTCTCTGAGTAAAAACATTTCGATTTCACTGAGTGCTGTTTTGACTCAATGTGTTGTTGATTGAATGGAGAATGGGAAAATAATTAATACGTAATTTTGTATGTCTAGATAAATCTTTAAAACAGTATAATATATAGTGTCAGATTCATTTATGTAAGATAGAGCCATTTGAGGTAGAATAAGTTTTATGAATGCTGTAGGAAATTGGCAACATTATCTACAAAGTAAACCAAAGGTAGGAAATTTTAGTGCCAGAAAGCTTACAAAATTTTATTTCGGCATATAATCAAGTACGCTGTTAAACGAAAGTCTCCAAGATTCTTCATCGCGTATTACATATTACTATCAGTAGCTACTTCTTTTTCTTTTAATTTTCAGTGTATCACATGGCTAATCATACCAGATCTGAAAACTTAAAATGTATAGTCTTAAAGGCTTATAAATTTTTATTCTTTCAGCTAAGCCAGCAATAGACAATATCAATCTAAAATTAATACTGTACCTGAAATATTCGAAAAATTGGTATTTTTTTAAATTATAAATTACAATATAGACTAGAGAAATGCGTATTTATTTTTAAAGGGGGCCGTATATCCATAAAAAGAGTTATTTAAAATATTAATTTATTAAAAACAGCTAGCAAACTAACGATACAAATATTCCATTTCTTCACTAATGTTAAACACAAACACTTGTAAAGCCTTCCGAGCACATTGGTGGCACATTAATATTATTTTTAATAAAATTCTGTCAGTATAAAATGCAACTAGTTGTATCTCTCTTCGTGGAAAATGAGTAGTTTGAATCTCATTTACGTTTTTTTTTTTTTTTTTTTTTTACAAATCAGATCACTAGTCGTACCCTATATTCACTCCTATTCTACATATGTAAAGGCTGTTCACGATAAAGTGAGCACTTTTGAAATCAACCTTAGAAAAATGTCACTGCTCTCTTGCCTGGCATATATTTTAACGGGTGCACTGAGTGACATGCGCCCAGTAAGGATATGGATAGACAGTAGTTCCATATCTTAACATCGAATAAAGTATGTTAGGTGACTATCTGTGATAACTTTTCTTTCGTCTTGTTTTTTTTTTTTTTTAATACATCTAAGATTAAACATGAGCATGTATGTAAAATATTTACTTTTCTAATAATTTCACACTTAACTGAAGCACGAATACAGTGATGAGGCCTACGGCACTGTTAGTTTTACATAAGACGGAAGAATACATAACGCGCATACAAGTAGATACTAAGCAGGGCTTTCAAAAGTGATCATTTTAACCGTGAACAGGATATAGTTATTTGTGACGGGCTGTACAAGAGGAGTGTTGACTTGCGCCAGGCGCTGCTGGTGGACGAAGAGCGCAACTCACGGCAGCTGCGGCCAGCCGCGCAACACGCCGCTGCCAGGATCGTGCAGCTCAGCCGGAGCGTGCGACATCTGACCGGCGAGCTGCAGGTTCAGAGGTGCCTGCGCAAAGAGGCCGAGGAGAAGCTTCACGCCCTGCAGCAGGCGCAGCCGTCGGCGTCCTCTCCCTCGCAACCGCAGCTACATACCGGTGAGTTTATTTATTTTTTATATAGTGAATCAAACCTTTGAAATAAAGGCTCTTCACGATAAAGTGAGCATTTTTAAAATCAACGTTAGATAAATGTCACTGCCCCTACCTGCATATACAGTATTTCAACGGGCGTCCTGAGTGGCATGCGCCCAGTAAAGTTGGTTACGATGGATGGGAAGTAGTTCAGTAACTTAACGTCGAATAAAACGGATTGGGAAACTACTTCTGATAACTTTAATTATTTCGTTCTCTTTCTGTGTGTTTTTTTTTTTTTTTTATATACGCCGAAGTGTAAGTTTGAGAAGATTTGTTCAATATTTACTTTTCAAATAATTTCACAGTTTCACTTGACAGACGCATGAATAAAGTGGCGAGGCCCATCACAATATTAGACTTTTATTATGCGGAAGAATACACAACGTGCATACAAGTATATCTTAAGAAGGGCTTTCAAAAGGGCTCATTTCACCGTGAATAGCCTATATAACCCCATGCATTATATGTTTGGTTGGTTCCTAAATACGTCGTGTATCGGAAGCGTTTTGTAATTCTCTTTACGTAACAGTATCTTATTTTTGGTTAAATTGAAATTTCACTTATATTTTATAACTTATAGTTAATGTGAATAAAAACAGAGAGAAAATAGGTATGTTGGTAATGTCTAGTAAAAAATATTACTCATGCGAAATATTATTAAACTGTAAGTGGATACCATTGCGGTACGGTGTTCCTTTGATGTAATTTTCTAGACTTAGACAAGCTTAGTTTGAATTAGGTGGAGGAATATCCTGAAAGTAGAACTTCAGCAGGGCTTCAGGAAAGTTGGAAGTACCTAACCATGGATGCACTAGGTAGCTGATTTTGGGAGTGATTATGCTACCGGAGGTATGTGGGGGTTTAGAGGTCCTCCCCCGGAAAAAAAAAGTAAAACTGGACCTTCAAATAACCAATTTAAAGCCATTTTATGATGCAATATGAATCGCCTATGAGTGAAATATTCCCACAATAGACAATGTATTTTTTCCCGCCGGTTGTCACCAGCGAGTGCTGCTAATTATGCCAATTGATTCTAGTCTCTAGGGGCTTCTCCCCCCATAGTTACACCACTGGGTGAATAAGCTCTTGTATGTGACACCCGTAGAGGGAACTTGCTAGTTTCTTTTAATCGTAAAAAGTCTAGCTGGTACAGTGCAGTGTAGTGTAGGATAGTGTAGTGTAGCACAATGCATGGGCCCTATTACTTGACTTTTTGCTATGTATACGAAATAAATTTATCACGTAACTATCTTTATAAGATGAAATGGTATTATTTATCTCAAAATGTCGCCATGCTTTCTACTGCTTCACTCTGACGTAACCAAAATAGAGACAACAGGATCAACTAAGGGTTTAATGCTACTATCTCGTGTTGTTCAAAATGAATTAAGACCATCTGAAAACTTGTACGTTATTGAGAGAAGTAAATTTATTAGTAGTAGGTGAGTGATAGTTCTAGAAACAAAGGGATGTCACCTGTATTGATATCAAGGGGTTAAATTGATTGAAAGGGTTGATTAAATTGATTGAAAGGGTTATACGTAAATTAGTGTTACATGTAATTGAAAGGGTTAAATGTATTGAACGGGTTAGTTTTTAATCCGATATAATCAGATGAAAAAAGTTATAATCCAATTTCAATCCGATAAAAAATTTTTATCCGGTTTTTTGTGCTTATTGCAAGAGTGTACTAAGGTTCAAATTTATTAGTTCCTTTCTTTCCTTTTGTGGTTTGGGGAGCAGCTCTGGCACGTCCTCACCCTTGGAGCTCTGGCCCTCGGATGAGGTGTGGCATGTTGGGGACAGGGTATATATGTTGCGAGTTTTGTGCAAGAGTGGCATAAGTGTTAATTTTTTGGGTTGATAGAGATATTGCTTGTAGACAGTGTTAGGAGATAGGTGACTTTGAAAGATACTATTATTCCGAATGAATAACAGCTCTGACGTAATATACGAAATATATTTCAAACGAGTTCTACGTATGAATAACACGAGAGAGAATTTTAACATGATGTCGACAAGTGGTAAACGATCACAATTATGTGAGTCTCCAGTATGAGATTAATTAATTAATGAAGCAAAAATGTCCCTATAAATTAAACGGTTAACGAACACAATAACAAGGTATTTGGAAAATTACCCTACTTGGCGCCTCTCGCACATACCTGACATGATTTTAAAACATGTCCATCTGCCTATGAGACTGGTGAGGACCTCTTGAAATGGAATCCATATGTTAAACGACGATTATTAAAACATAAATTAATTTATTAACACGCATAAAAAAGAAAACTTTAATGTTCGTTAATTTACTCGGGAGGTCGCTGCTGCACTGACTTGGATATACCAGTTACGCCAACTTATAAGCTGTGTTGAGAGCAAACATAACCGACGTCGGTCTACGTTTGATTATAGACTAGGGCTAAAAACTCGGAAATGATCGAAAAATACAAAACGAATGTTTCCAAATAAATTAAACAGCTAAGAAACACAATTATCTGACAATCACTAAACGAATTAAAAAAAAAAAAACATGTAATGAAATCGCAACAGGAGCTCTCCAAAAACAATCCATTCGCCTGAGAGGCTGGTGAATGAATGACTTGGATATACCACTTACATCAACTTATAATCTGTTATATAGGTGGAGTGTGGCCGATAAGCAACTGAGTTGAAATTACGGCAAAAACTCTGAATACGACTGACTAAACACACACAATGAAACGATAGTAAAAAAAAAACCTACCAAGATATTTAACGAAAGTTTCACAATTGTTAGAAGAAGAATTCCCTTTCAACATAAATTTTCCATCGCAGCATAAGGAGACTCGGATGGCTTAATCCCGCAACACTTTATATAAATGTACTATATATTATTTTTAATTCCGAAAAATTGGCCGAAGAAAAATAATTTAAAATAACGCACGTCTGTGAAATTCGTGGTACTAGTTACTGAAATTATAGTTGAAAATGCTACGATGTTTCATCCATTGAACTCAGAAACAGGATTCACATGATAAACGCGCTATATCGGCTTATCACACGAAAATTATTTTTTCCTGATAAATTAAAAAAACTTATAATAATGTTTTATATTAAAACGTATATGCATTATCACTTAACAAGAACCGCGGCTATCACTCAGGCGTATTATATGCCTACACTCCCAGAAGTCCACTGGCCGACACTGTAAATCGGAGACCTCGCTACCCCTTGGTCATGGCACGAATCCCGTCAACCGTCGACTTGCCTGGTGAAGTCGAGAGAGCTGGTGTCGCGTCTATCCAAGAGAAGTGTTCATGGAGAACTAACATTGTTTCAACCTGCAAGAACGGTTTGCATCAGTCCTGCCTGCAACCACCCCCCCCACTCTTTCTCCAGACCGCGTATTTGTGCGGAAAGAGAGTTCTTCTCCAAGGTCATGCACCCCACTATCGATCCAACGCCACAAAAACCTGTTTAGCACAACACACCCCCTCCGCCTACACCAACCCAAAGTGTGTTTCCTGCTGGTTGGAGGACTGCCCTTTCCAATGCAGTGCAGCCCTGGCCTCCTTACTTCACCCCCACTGCAGAGCACATGTTTTCCGAACCCATAGCTGCCTCGGTCAGGAACGGAAGCTTCCCTCAAAGCCAAAGCGTGTCTTTTATGCATCGAATCGGGAAGGCTCTGTCCCTCGGGCCAGCAGATTTTGAACTGACACTGGCTATTTCCCCTTCACCCTCTTCTCTACAAACTGTTACTTTCTCTCGAACACTGAACCGACGAGAAAAACAGTGTCTCCCAAAGCCAGAGCCTGGTGTATTCCCAGCGAAATAAAATTTCCACAACTCCCGCCGATGAAATTGATATCCCTGAAACTAAATATTACCCGATATTGTAATCCCCACAGCATAATCCTTAGATTTAACATTCCAACAAAAACTTTAAATTTTATTCCTGTAAACTGTATCCTGTTTTAGAGCACACTATAACTAATTATAAGACATATTTTGCACACGCTAAATTTTTTAAGTAATAAAAACTGTGCATCTTTCCACTTACACAATTTAAACTTAGAACACTGATCTTTTTCTCACACTCGGCCCATTCGATTTAAGCAATACACAAGTTAATGTTTTTCAATCTGTTTTTAAATATTTAATCTTCTAGCAGAAAAAAAAAACATATTCCATCTGATTTTAAATATTTCAAATTTAAATTTCCGTCTGAGTTTGCCAACCTTGATTTCTACTGTGAAATGTGCATGTATTTGAACTGTCTTTAAAAATTGATTTCCCTAGAAAAAAATTTCGATGTGATATTAATGAAATTGCACTTATCCAGCTAGCGGACGCCTGTGAATTGAGTGTGTGCGGCAGCAGGTGAATGTCAGCTATCAAGAGCTGATGAGGGTGACGTGCACAAAGTCAGAGCATTCTATGATGCGGACGAAATGTTAGACTGTGCGCTGGCCGGGAGTTTGGGCAGCGTGCGGAGCGGGCGAGAGAATGAAAAATGGTTCAGAAAAGCGTCGCTAGCGCACCACTATCGAAACCCACTCCCCTTCCCACGCCCTCTTCACTTCACTTCTATGCCCCACCATGCATGAACCACTAGCACTCATTGTGCAGACCCTACAGTCGCCTGCCCACATGCACGACAGCAGGAAGGAGAGTCGTTATTTCCCCTCCATCCATGCCTCTCCAACAACTTCTCTCTGCGATGTGAATTCCTGGTCTGCAGCTCTAGCCACTATACAATTCACCATAGCCCGTAACCTGCCTTGCCTATCTTTCACAACTTTTGTATTTAGAGGCAAGCGGACATGATTTACATTATTGAAATTTAAACTTATATTTCATTGGAATTTAAGGACAGTTTTGAATAGCAATATCTTTCAAACTTAAATGCGCTTTTTAAAAAATATCATGAGATACTCGACACTGTCAAAACTAGTGCTCCTTGTGAAAAAATAAAACTTGTGTACACCGTTAAAAAACTTATAAATTTTACACCATCAAAAATACTTTCTAGGGTACACCATAAAAGTTGTTTACACTGTCAAAAATTAGCAGTAGACTACACTGTAAAAATTGTTTACACAGTAAAAAAAATTAAAATTGTTGTTACTGTCAAAATGTTTTATAAATTTAATAACGATCTTCATCTAAACATGTTAGCAATGGAGAGACATGCTATATTAATAACACTAACTAAACACACTCACATACTAAAATTAATTAAATTAAACTGAAAAATTCTGGGAAACATTCTCCTATTTCCTAGAACTGTAGCATTAAAACACGAAATCCCATATAAATCTAATCCGAGAAATGAATTCCGGGAAACATTATTCAAGTTCCAAGAAATATGTGGCCTTTTCAAATACATTCTAAATAACATTAAATGGAATCATGGCTTAAATGTATTTAAACTGTAAAATTCCACGAAATTTTATCCCAATTCCAAGAAATGTATTATTAAAAGCATTTAAAGAACATGACACACAAATATGAACTTTAATTACAAATCAAACGTATCTATTTAACACCTAAACATGATGAATTGAATTACAAATTAAACACGACAAATGAATACCTAAATGCGAATTTCTAATTAAACCAATCAATCAAAAATACCAAATTAGTTAAAAATCAAACACACAACAACCCATCCAGACTGTCTCACAAATACAAATCTATCACAGCTACCATCTGAATTATTTATAACAAGTAATGGGTTATTACCTAACTGTGAATTACATCACAATTATGAACTATCAAATGCAACGAATTACATCATAAATAAAAAGAAATAAAGGCAGCAGATTATCGCTCAAATTATAATCCAATCAATAAGCTGATTTATTACAGAATACATACTACATCCATCACCTATCCAGAGGTTTATTAAATAAAATAACAACATAAAATATAATTTAAAATTTTTTATTTAGTATCATAATTTTACAATCATTGTATTACAATATTTAAAGATCTTGATTCTTAACCCATGAATCGTGTGCTTTTGAAAATCCTCTCCATCGAACCAAGGACATATCTTTCTTCCTTTTAATGATTTTATCAACCAAATGTTCATTTGGAGAACTAACTTTTTACAGTCCATGTTCATAAAAAACCGCCTTTTATGGGCTCTCCATCGTAGGCTTCGCTGTAATACACTCTGGGATGTGTTTGTCTAACTGAAATAATTTTTTTATATTTCATAAGAGCAATTAACTGAAAATTTTTCTCAAAGATTCCTTTCTGCTTCGAGATATGTATATATTGGCGAACTTTGAACTTTGGTTTTCTTTCGTCGATGACTATAACATTATTATACATATTTTTCATTAAACTATTGTCCGTAACTTTTTCGGGTGCCATCTTGATAGTTCTATGGTATCTGGCATGATAAAATTTAACTATTTCAGGCAAAATAGAGATGTAAGGTCCCTTTATTAAACTTAATAATGGCATCGCCCTGATCAGTTAGAGTTTCAGTTACGTAGCGGCTAAGTATTTGAAATTCCTCATGGTGGAGGAAGGTGCTACGGAACCTTCTATTTTCAAAGTAATCTCCTCCCTGTCCTGCACACATCCGATGTCGTTGAACTTTATGACAATAACATAGTGCCTTACTTAACAACCAGACTTGAATTTAGTGCTCATGGAAGCGGGTGGACTTTACAACTGATATCAAAAATGGATTTGCATATCTCTCAATACCGGCCGTTCACCGTCGATGGTAAATACACTAAGTAATACAAGTTTGTTAGTGATAAGAAGGCTTGTAATCTGACTCTGCTTCATTACTCGCCTCGCTTCACCCTCATTGCCTCTAAAGACCCCTGTTTCGAGAACTTCTCAAATCTCTTCCCTCGCTCCGATGCACAGATAAAACATTTTTGCTACAAGGTTTTAATACGATTGGAAATCCATAAATTTCCTGTTCCACGAAACCTAGAATATGTGTAGACCCTCTGAACCACGAGCCTTGCCTCGTGTCAGTACGATGTATATGTCAAATTTCCTCTGCAAACTTTACACTTCTTGTATTTCAGCACTTCATTCAACTGTCTGGTGTATCCCTGTGTGATATTATAGAATTCCTGTCTACATATTTTTTCTGCAACTCTACAATCAATACATAATAAATTCAGCTCTGCTATATGCAATATCACCAATGAGGTAGTTAAATGGCACAATAGCATCTACAAGTCAATTAAACTGCCAGCCATAATAAGAGTGAAGCAATCAACTGACAGATAGTGTCTTAAAAAAACTAATTGTAAATTCTAACAGGCAGCGAGCCAACACCTAATCTAGAATCTGCTGTGAATAACAACTTCGTACAGTTTTGGGAGTAACGAGTTCGTCTTCCTGCAACATCAACCAAATGTTACCAATGTCGTTCCCAGAAAAGAAGAGTGAGTGTTTTTTTCTTTATATAAATAAATATTTTTAAGAAGAATGTGATTTTTGTATATGTAAATAAATATTGTGTTTGTTGGGAAAATGGGATATATTAAAAGTGTATTTCAAAGTGACTGTGTGTTTCATTTATCTCCAAACTGTAGATCTGAAATTTTATAAACATATATCTTAAAGAAAGGGTGAGTCAATGTTTTCGAAAAAAAAAAACTTTTTATTACTTTATCCACCAGGGGTCGTAGCTTTGCAGTTTGTTTGTGTGAAGAATATTTAGAGTAAATTAATTATTTTGTCTTGTTTTCTGTTAAGACACAAAATCGTTTACTCATTGCGAATCTCCATAGTCTTTACTGTGTTAGAAATTAACAATTTCGCTATTTTAAGTGAGATTCACGCAAACTGATTTCACAGCGAGATAGTATTGTTCGCTGTTATGGAAAGCGCTCAAAGTGATTCGGGCTATTGTTGCGAACAAACACACACTCGTTAAACCGACTGCAGGAAAAAGTACGTATTCAGATCACATCCAAAAATTTCTGCTCACTTAAAACATATAAATTAACCATGCAATTTTGGTTTTGTTATGTTGATATGCATTTTTCAAAATGTATCTTTAAAAAAAAAAGGTGCCACCCATGAATAAATTATTGTTGTATACGAGTTTTAAAGACAAATGTAAAATGCAGTTAATTGGTATTAACAAACACTGACGATTTTAACGAGATATTTAAAACACACAGAAATGGCATTTATTGAGTAAATCAGTTAATTTAGTGTTTATTCAGAAAGCAAATGTGTTTGACACTGTGCGTGAAGTGAAGCCGTAGGATTCCTACAGCTGGGATGTGTTCAGGACATTATAAAACTAAAGCATTGATAGTAGCAACCCTTGTCCCAAGCGAGACAGGCTAGTTGCTTGAAGACAGTTCGGCAGGGTGGTGTATTTCCGTGACAAAGGAGCGAGGTCATCCCTCATCGACTAAGGCTCTGTTACAGGATAGAAAAGACGAACAAAGACGCGCCAGCCTATAGCGGTCACACATCCCCCATCCTGTTTACGCATTCGCACCGACCCCGTGCTTCGCCTGGCTGCGACGACAACCCGCAACGCTTGCTAGGTGCTATCTTCATCTATCTGGTCTGGGTTCACACCTCGCTCACAGTATTCATAGCAGTATTTTTTTTAATATTTCCATTTTTATCGTATTTAACATTCGTAACATAAAATACGATAGGAGTTAGAATATTTTTTACGCATGTTAATAAATTTGTTTCTCTTTAATAATCATTTATTAACGTTTGAATTCGTTTCTCTACTAGTTTCAACTACGGGATTCGCTAAACTTTTATTGCGATAGGTTATAATGTAGAAATATTTTCCGTTATTTTGAAGTTTGCGCGCGTCTGTTATTTTTTATATAGTCCATGCGTTATTCGGCTAGGATTCATAAATGTGGATTTTCGAAATTAATCTACGTGTGTTCGCTACTAGAATTTTTTTTTAAACTTTCTCTGCAATACGTTCTCGACGGAGTTTTTGTTAAAATTATTTCGGATCGATACACTACGTTTGTGTTAAGTAAATAAGTATTTATTTCATAGTTTTTCTTCCACGAAGTTGCAGGGACTCAAATTGTTCCTAGATTTATTCATTTTGTGACAAATTTATATGCGATTATTCATTCGAGTCGGTTGCCTGGATCATGATTCGGTAGTATTTGTACATTTTCTCACAAATTATGTGCAATAATTAAGTAGTGGGAGTCGTTAAAATATATTCGTTTGCAGCAAACGTTCAAAACGGTTGAAACTTTCGCTTGCGAACTTTCTTTAAACAGCCCCTGGTACAAAAGTTTGAAGGCTGCTGACCAGCCCCAGGCATGGCGAGTCAAGGAAAGGGGCGGGCGGGGGGAATAACTATTCCCCTCACAGAATCGGACGGGGCAGATTTTCGGGAGCATCCACAATTCATGGGTAAAGCATAGTCTGTAAACAAATAAATGCTTTGTAAGAGTCCATCTTGGTGTCTTGAGGGGTGTTTGGCAGGTGGAGAGTCTCCGAAGTTGTTGGACAAAAGACGCGATCTGTGATGTTGGTGAAGGGAGGAGAGTGCGGGTTCGTTGCCTTGGATCGACAGCGAGGGTGGGGTAGCTTGGACTTTGCATTTCTCCAGCCAGCAGGAAACACGCTCTGGGCTGGTGTAGGAAGATGGGGTCGGGGGTGTGTAGTCGTGGACAGGGCACTCATCCGAAAATGCGTTCTGACCTTGAGGGAACCATGGGCAGGTTTTGTGAAGCGTGGAGTTGGATCGATAGCAGGGGTGCGCGGCCTTGAAAAAGAACTCTCTTTTCGCACACAGACACGGTCTGAACAAGAGGGGAGGGGGAGGGAGGTTGCAGGCAGGTCTGATGTGAACAGTTATCGTGGGTTGGCTCCATGTTACTTTCACGCCAACCCTCACCCTGCATACACGCGACACTAACTCTCTCGACTTCACTGGGCAGGTCGATGGTTGGCGGGCTTCGTGCCACGACCAAGGGGTAGCGAGGTCCCCGATTTGCGGTGTCAGCCAGCGGGCTTCGGAGAGTGTAAGCATATCATACTCCTGAGTGCTAGCCGCGATTCTCGTTAAGCGATATCATATACGCGTTTTAATATAAACATTTTTTATAAGTTTTTTTTTTAATTTATCGAGAAAAAATAATTTTCGCGTGATAAGCCGATATAGTGCGTTTATTGTGTAAACCCTGTTTCTGAGTTCGGTCGACGAAACTTGGTTGCATTTTCAACTATCGTTTTGGTAACTAGTGCCATGAATTTCACAGACTTAACGGAAAAAATGTGTAGTACGTGCGATATTTTAAATAATTTTTCTTCTACCAACTTTTGTGAATTAAAAATAATATATAGTACTTTTCTATAAATTGTTGCGGGATTAAGCCATCCAAGTCTCCTTACGCTGTGGCGGAAAATTTGCGTTAAAAGTGAATTCTTCTTCTTAAAAATGTGAAACTTTCGTTAAATATGTGAGTAAATTTTTTTTTTTTTTTATTATCCTTTCATTTTCTGTAATTCATTTAGTCAGTCATATACAGAGTTTTTGCCATCATTTCAGCTCAGTTGCCTATCGGCCGCTCTCCACGTATATAACAGCTTATAAGTGGATGTAAGTGGTGTATCCAAGTCATTCATTCTCCATCCTCCCAGGTGGACGGATGTGTTTCGGGGGAGCTCCTGGTGCAATTTCATTACGTGTTTTTAAATTAGTTTAGCGATTGTAATGTAACTTGGGTTCGTTAGCCCTTTAATTTATTTGGAAACATTAGTTTTGTATTTTTCGTTCATTTCCGAGTTTTTCACCTCAGTCTATAATCAAATGTAGGCCAACGCAGGTTATGCTTGCTCTCAAAACATCTTATAAGTTGACGTAAGTGGTATATCTAAGTCAGTGCTGCAGCGACTTCCGAGCAAATGAACGAATATCAAACGTTTTCTTTTTTGGGTGTGTTGATAAATTAATTTCCTTTTTAATAACCGTTGTTTAACTTATGGATTCCATTTCAAAAGGTCCTCACCAGTCTCACAGACAGACGGACGTGTTTTAAAATCATGTCAGGTACGTGCGAGAGGCGCCAAGTAGTGTAATTTTTCAAATACCTTATTATTGTGTTCGTTAACCGATTAATTTATAGGGAAATTTTTGCTTCGTTAATTAATTTCATACTGGAGATGCACGTAATTGTGATCGTTTACCACTTGTCGACGTCAGGTTACTCACATAGTGAAAATTCTCTCTCGCGTTATTTATTCATACTTAAAACTCATTTGAAATTTTTTTTTCGGAATAATAGGATATTTCAAAGTCACCTATCTCCCAACACAGTCTACGATCAATATCATTACCAACCCAAAAAATTAATACTTATGCCACTCTTGCACAAACGTCACTATATATATATATATATATATATACATATATATATATATACACACACACACACGCACACGCACACGCACGCGCGCACACACACACAGTCTCTCTCTCTCTCTATATATATCTGTTCCCAACACGCCACACTTCAGTCGAGTGCCCCAGAGCTCCAAGGGTGTGGACGTACAAGAGCTTCTCCCCAATCTACAAAAAGAAAGAAAGAAACCAATAAATTTGACCCTTAGTACACTCTTGCAACAAACACAAAAATCGCTTTAAAATTTTTTGTCGGATTAAAATCAGATTAGAAATTAACCTTTTCATTACATTTAACCCTTTCAATCAATTTAATTAACAGTTTCAATCGATTTAACCCTTTGATATCAATAAAGGCGGCAACATTTTGTATCTAGAACCATCACACCCCTACTAATTTTATTTTGTGTTATTCCAAAAATGCATTAATAAACTAATACACTCGAGGTAAAAAAAAAAGTACTGTTAGCGCCAACAAAGCAGTAGCATACAGGAATGAAACATGGTAGGTAGATTTAGCAATGTGAGACATTTAGATGATTTATGTTTCATGCTCGGCCGCGCAAGTGACGTCAGCATGGGTGGACCTTTTCGCTGTACGTGGCAGGTTATAACGATCGTCCTGGTGTACATTCTTTCCATTCTGACTCGTGCTATTGTGTCGGTAGCACCCCTTCGAAGTTTAATATTTCTCGGAGGCGAGTTTTACAGCACTTGGCCGTATGCACGCCATGCCAGTCGCGCGGATATTACCGTCCGTAGTGTGCTGTTCGCGTCAGTGGACAGAAGAAGGCACGCGCACACGACACGCAGGTTCTGGGAGATAGCCAGGGACCATGCCGAGGGAGAATTGATGGATTCTCCGACATGACGCGAGTGCTACAACTGCCGGGATTGCCAACATGCGAGCAGTGAAGCACAGCTTGCAGCATCTTGTGAGTGCCAGTACAATTGGCACGCAGACAGCGTCACAATGCAGGACTATATGCACACTAGCCATTACGACTGCCCTAATAGATATAAAAGTCTATTCACGATAAAATGAGCACTTTTGAAAGCCCTGCTTAAGATCTACTTGCATGTACGTTGTGCATTCTTCCACCTTATGTAAGATTAACATTGTCCTGGACCACATAACTTTATTCATGCGTCGGCCAAGTAAAACCGTGAAATTATTAGAAAAGTAAATAATTTACAAATCTGTTAATTTTTACTCTTCGATTCGTTAAAGAAAAAAAAACGGGAAGCGAAATATTTAATTTAAGTTATCAGAAATGGCCACTTTGCACTTTTTATTCGACGTTAAGATAAGGAACTACTTCTCATCCATCGTTACCAACTTTACCGGGCGCATGTCACTCAGTGCGCCTGTTAAAATATATGCATGTATTGACAGTGACTTTCTTCTGAGGTTGATTTCAAAAGTGCTCACTTTATCGTGAACAACCTTTATCAGTATCGCCACAGACTGCAACGGTGTTGTGGCACATTGCCATGGAGCCGTGCAGAATGGCAGTGGGTAATCTTCAGTGATGAGTGCTGCTTTATGTTGGTAGCGATGACCAATGAATCCATGTGTGGAGGTAATGTGGGCAGCGCCAAGATGAATGGCTTGCTGTCACACGTTATATATCCAGCTGACGTGGTGTCACGGTGTGAATTTTATTATGGTGACTGATCACCGTTGATATTCACCACGGGCACTTGGGTAGCCCTATGGCACATTCATGAGGTCCTGGATCCAGTGGCCCTGCCACTTGTGAACGTCCATATGGCTTAACACCATTAGGGATCTCTACAACTCCATGCCTCAACATCTGACAGAATGTATTCACAAACATGGCTGCCCAACTTGATACTGAGAAACTTATGCTTAGTGCATATACAGTGTGATCCCGAACAACACCGAAAGACTCCGGCAGGTGGTTCCTGACGTAAATATAAGACGAAAATGTCTGTACCACTTTGTCCCTAAAGTGATAATGAAGGGAGCTTCGCGCCCCTAAAAACCACGGTTTTGAATGCAATTGTGTTAAAAATATCATTTACTACTCACATTTAAGCAACAAATCGGCAAATAGTGTTTTGTAGAAGGAAGATCTTACGCATGTAAAAATGCGGTAGGTAATATCATCCCCCTTCGTCGTGAAAATAGGGGTTGCCGCCTTTTTTTTTTTTTTTTTTGCACGAAAAATGTGGACAGTAAGTTGTAAGCGATTTGTTGACATGACTTATGATTCCGCACATCGTGAAGTCAAATTCCACGTGGTGTTGCGCCATCCTGTGAGCAGCGTGTTGCCAACTTCGCAGGCCACTCGTCTTTCTGTTTTGCATTAGTACTTTCCGAAAGGATTTCGCGAAAACGGTTCACCTGAGAGTATTCAGAAAATACGACCATTTGTGTTGGTTAAGATGTGCTGATTCTTATGTAATCTCGTAAAATTGCTTAAAGCTTACTGTTCACGTTTTTCGTGCAAGAACAGGGCAGCAAACCCTATTTTCATGATGACGGGGGGTGGTATTACCAACCGCATTTTCACAGGTGTAAGATCTCCTTTCTACACACCACTATTCACCGTTTGTTGCCTAATCGTGAGTAGTTCCTGATATTTTAAACTAAACTACGTTCAAAAACGTGGAATTTAGGGAAGCGTAGCTCCCTTAATAATCACTTTAGGGAAAACGTGGTGCAGACCTTTTTCGTCTTATATTTACGTCAGGAATGACTTGCCGAAGTTTTGTCGGTGTTGTTCGGAATCATGTTGTATATTGCTCATACCAGATTCGGTTTGTGAACATTTCTTATTATCTGTGACTTTTTCCTTCCATCAGAATAACACCGTAATCCGATACTTCCTTGACGATGATTATTGCTTACCTTTTTTACATGAACATTTATTATTTTAACATAGTATCAGAAATAAGATACTCCGTAATAAGCAAAACAATTAAATCACACAAGCAGGTAGTTGATTCCAGAACAGAACCCGCAGCATTACGAAACCTATACGACATCACAAAGACAGCGATAAGGAGAAGCCTTACAGAATACAACATTAAGACAATTACAAGTAACTTCCAGCTTTGTTGTCTCTATCATAAAATTCTCGGAGTGAGTAAGCAAGCTTATATTACAGAACTACGCTGGCAGAGTTGAAAGCGATGACTCGTGCGTCTTTCATCGCCATTCTACTGCACACTCACAACACAAATGATCCGTATTTATATTTATCAAGTTTCCACTTTACACAACATATGTGCTCGGAGTGGTCTGCAGTTGTTACATAATTGTGTATATATATATATATATATATATATATATATATAATCCAGGCAATAAATACATAAAAAAATTCACAAAAACTGATAAAAGCCAAAAACATAAAAAGTCGTCTGGAAAAGTTTATACCAAGTTAACTATCAGAGTAGAATTTTTTCATTAGAATTTAAAATTACAATAACTTGTAAACGTACACTATATATATATATATATATATATATATATATATATATATATATATATATATATATATATATAGTGTACGTTTACATATATATATATATATATATATCCATGATTGTAGAAAATTATAGTCGCGGATTTTTCTATGTTACGAACAGGAATGAATCACTTTATTTTAGTATGTTTTTTTTTTTTAATAATCCGTGAATCATATTAGGATAGTTTCTTTCAACTACGCAGGCAAACAAAGGCCGTTCCTTTCAACCAGATGTGACATCAGATTCATCGAAAGTAATCATTTATTTCAACCAGTGTAGCGACGCGCGGGGAATTTGTGCAGCAAAAACTACACCAGCTCTTGAGGAGGTGTAGTTGGCGTAGGGCAAATAAAAGCTCGCGAAATTTAAATATGTTAGATGTTTATTGATTGAGGTTTTTATAACGAGATGGAAGTACGGAATAGGTAGTGAGTGAGTGAAGAGATGTGGGCAGCTCTTAACAGCGAGATCTTGAGAGCCGATGAGGGAGATTGAAGTGAATATGGAACGGCGCCGGAATGAAGGAGCTGTGGAAACGGGAGATCCCCGGCAAAACCCGCAGACCAATGGCATCGTTCGGCACGATTCCCACTTGCGAAAATCCGGTGACCCGGCCGGGGAAGGAATAGGTAGTGGTTTAATGATTTTTGTTGATGAAAACCGCGAATAAATAGTATCTGAAAGGGAGATAAAATTAATGTAACCTTTAACATTCCATGATTTCTGTTTTGGCCGCAAATATTATAAATTAATATAATTTAGTAAAAAACTTACTGATAGCCAATGTAGATTATTTCAGTTATGCAATATCGTAAACGTAAATTAATAGGTATCTAAGTTACAACAGCAAACTTCCTCAACGTAACCCAATACTGATATTCTGTAATCGACATTTTAGCAAACCTTTAATTTCGCTTATGAAATCCATCCCCAAAATGACCTCGTAGTTAAGGTTTCAAGAATCCTTGAACCGAACTTTCAAGAAAATCTATTTTATCTTCAGTGGAAACAACCCATTCTGAAACCATCACATAATCATCGCCAAGTGAAAAAGACAGATTCGTTACGAGACTTGAAAAATCCCAAGAAGTGGTGCGAGAATCGAACCTAAATCTACCTGGTAAGAGGCTACTCACACATCAAAAGCTGTTATGAAAGAATTAACTGCTCAGAAATCAATTTCCGAACACGTGGGCATATTCCCAGCACGTAATACTTCTTTTAAACCTTACAAATTTGTGGTTGGTAAAAAATTCTTAAAAATACGACATCTAAATTGGGCATGTATTTCTTGATTGCAAAACAAACGAACTATTGAGATGTTTGTATTTACTTGTTGGCTCTCATTTAATTTTGACTGCTTCGAATGGGATGGTTTCTCTTCTTTCTTAACTACTTTAAAATGTTCAAATTTTCTAACTGTCTATTTTTGGAAGCTTTTTCAAATTGTACTAACTTGTATAGTACATATTTGTGGCGTGTTAGTTTCTTAAATAATGAGTGAATTCAGGCTTCAAGTGTTTGATTTTTAAGGCAGCTACTGTCGAAAATCCTAGATAGCATATTCAGTTTTAAGTTATCATTAAATATTAATGGAATGGAACAAAAACAGCTAAAGATTAATAATATGTGTGCATACACGGTAA
Source organism: Dryococelus australis (assembly GCA_029891345.1). Lineage (NCBI taxonomy): Eukaryota > Metazoa > Arthropoda > Insecta > Phasmatodea > Phasmatidae > Dryococelus > Dryococelus australis. The sequence continues at coordinate 58,089,212 of CM057004.1, forward strand.
CGTTACAATCGATATATATATATATATATATATATATATATAATGGTTGGTGTAGTTAGCTGTTTATCGGAAGGACTAATGTGCAGTAATGTCCAGCCTTATATTAGGCAATACTTTGTTTGGGAGCTAATGTCCTTACTGTCTTAATTTATTTCACTTAAGTAATTTGAAAGTGCCCAGGAACTTAATATATACTGCCATCGTACATAACATATATCAGTATTTTTTGTAACAGGCCTGCAGCGAAAGCACTTAGCTAATCTCTTCCAAGAAGTAAATAACAGTCGTAATATAAAATTTCAAGACAAGATTTTTTTTTTCAGTCAGTCGTATGGGAATATTTCGAAAAGTTTAAGGATGAATGTACTCGCCTAGTGTTCTGATTACATCACTATGCATTTGTGTCCATTCGCAATTAAATACTTATCAGTTATCTCTCACAAACTCTCAACTGGTCGACTGTTTCTATATAGACTGTTCACGGTAAAATGAGCACTTTTGAAAGCCCTGCTTAAGATCTACTTGTATATACGTTGTGTGTTCTTCCGCCTTATGTAAAATTAATATTGCCATGGGCCTCATCACTTTATTCAAGCGTCGGTCAAGCGAAACTGTGAAATTATCAGAAAAGTAAATATTGTACATATATGCTCATTTTTACACTTCAACGTATTAAAAAATACAGAACGCGAGAGAAATAATTCAATTTCATAGTTACCTAACACTTTTTGTTCGACGTTAATAGAAGTAACTACTTTCCCATTCACCGTTACCAACTTTACAGGATACCTATCACTCATTACGCCCGTTAAAATGTATGCAGGTAGGGGCAGTGATTTTTTACTTTATCGTGAACAGCCTTTAACAACCAGGTACTCTCTTGCATCATTCAATAAGCCTTCGAGAGGTAATTTTTGGAGTTATTTACGTGATGTTGCTGCCTATTTGTGCAGTTTGAAATTGATAGTTCCCGCAAAATTTTTTTGACATGAAATTCCAGGCTGAGAGAGCACTTGTTAATGTGTTGTAAATAAGTATATGACAGCTCAATTACCGTAGATTTTAAGCAGAACCTTCAAGGTTCGAAGCAGAGTGTTTACATGCCCCTGAGTTTGCTGGATCCATTCCTCATGAGGATTCTTTTCCATCTCA